>OX336367.1:24094378-24684378 GCA_946902895.1 Fragum fragum
GTCAAAATTAGCCCATTCCGGACATCACAAGTTTAACATAGTCTTAAATAGTGAAAATTTCAAAAATCTTCTTCTCCCAAAGTAGTGGGCCCAGAGCTTTTATATTTGGTATGTAGCATCATCTGGTGGATTTCTATCAAGATTGTATAAATCATGGCCCCAGAGACAGAGTTAGCCCATTCCTGGATGTCACTAGTTTAACATAGACTTATATAGTGAAAATTTCAAAAGTCTTCTTTTCCCAAATGAGAGGGCCTAGAGCTTTGATATTTTCTATGTAGCATCATCTGGTGAACCTCTATCAAGATTGTACAAATTATTGCTCCAGGGACTTAACTAGCCCATTCCTGGACGTCACAAGTTTAACATATTGCATATATGGTGAAAACTTTAAAATCTTCTTCTCTCAAACAGATAGGCCTAGAGCTTTGATATTTGGTATGTAGCATCATCTGGTAGATCTCTATCAATATGGTATATATTATGGCCCAAGAGACAGAATTAGCCCATTCCTGGACGTCACAAATTTTACATAGGGCTTACATAGTGAAAATTTTAAAACGCTTCTTGTCCTAAACAGGAGGGCCTATATTATAGAGCTTTATTATTTGGTATACAGTATCATCTGGTGGACCTCTATAAATTATGGCCCCAGGGTTAAAATTAGTCTGTTCCAAGATGTCACAAGTGTTTAGTGAAAACTTTTAAAAGATCTCCCAAACTAAAAGGCCTAGTGCTTTGATATTTGGTATGTAGCATAATCTGGTGTACGTTTATCTGTTTTTGTGCTCTTTGGACTCAGTTGACCGATAAGGCCATAACGTGCGTCTTGTTTCTTTGGGTTATAAAGAAGTAGGTTTGTATACTAATTGGATACTTTTTTGGATAACAATACGTTGTTGTTGTCGTTCTAATACCTTGATTCAAGCTGTAGTTGTGATGTTCTTGAACAACAAAGACTAAATATTACTTCTGTCTTTTCTGTGTCATAGTTTGTGTCAGTAGTGTCAGTGCAGGGGGGATGGGCGGTGGGGGGTGATGTTACTTCTATGCTCATAATAAGACAGATTTTGAAAGATAATTTTTTGTACTATAAATAAAGGATTAAATTGTTTTATGGGTTTGGCTCCACTTTAACTTGTACATGTCAAGTCAAAATTAATGATTGTTTAATTAGTCAGGCTACTTAATGTAAAACAAAAGCATGTCAGCCAGTCTATGACAGTCCACTGTATACTTAACTAATTAATCATTCTATCTAATTACTTTTCAACGGTCATCTTGACCACCCTTTGGTCAGAGGGACAGTTGTAGAACTTAATCAAACAAACATTTATCCTGTTGCTAAACAATCCTGCTTGTTGTTGCCCCTTAAGAAAGCAGCTTGGGAAAACATTATGAAAAATGAAAAAATTGCTCCAAATAAATAATTTCTTCTTTTCTTTAATGGTTTCACTAATTTCATTAACTTAAAATTGTTGTCTTCAACTCATTTCAATCTGGACTAGTCTAAAATTTAGTCGTCTGGGTATGGGTTAAATAGTGTAAGCCGTATGACAAAATTTTTCACTGGTCCAACTTAGCAGTTTCTTCTTCTATCACAATGTTTTTTACCTGATTTGGCCCTTAGTTTTCAATTTTAAAGTAATATTGTATGCAAATGCTTTCAATTTGGACCAGTCCAAAGTAATGGGTTAATTGCTGTTGGACTGAATAATTGACATCAGTTGCTTCTGTTTAAAGTTTGCATATGGTATAAATTGCTTCTATTCATTTAAAAAAAAAGGGAAAAAAGAGGGAGGAAAAATAGAATGGTCTCAATTGAAAGAAGTTGCATTTAACAGCTCAAATAATTGAAATTGAAAAAAATAATGCTGTTATAGGTAGATAACATTGTGAGAAAAGGCATTTAATGTTGGGTTGTTGAAAAATTGTCTAATCTTCTTTCAGGAAGGTGGAGTGATATAGTTTCCACAAGCATTTTCCTTAGTTTGTACGGTCAGGGGCAGCTATCAAGGCTATATTTAAAAAAGTAAATAAAACAAATATTCACTTGTAACATAAACATCTTGTTTCTTTTGTACCAGTTGTATCTACAAAAAATAGACAATTTAATTATCGTAATTAAGAAATCACATTTTAACACTTGTCATGCTGCTTCTGGAATATTCCATTTATGGCAGGAGGTGTGGACAAAGATCAGGCTGCATGTATGTGCAGTCTGATGTTAGTCAACACAGCATGCCTTTGTCGATGTTAAGGCAAAGTTGTTTAACCCATTACCACACATACAAACTTACAAGCAATTTCTTCATTTTCCACAATTTTTTACCCAGAAAAATGAAAATATCAGAAATTTTGTTAATGTTAAATTGTCGTCTGAAACTTCTTTCAATTTTAGAGTCAAAAATTTTGTTGCTTGGGAATGGGTTTAAGGATACTTTGAACCAAACTAAATCCTGGCTATTATTTGTCTTGTAACAGGCTGGAGAAAAATACGGCTAATGAGTTTTAAACAAAGGTATCTAATTGAAACATAAATAAATGTAGTATAAAAATTATCTTGTCAGATGGCAAAATTCATAAAAAATTGGTTTCACCTACGTCTATCTATCATCACTTAAACACCTGACCTTTTAGCAACCCTGAAAACTAGAAACTGTTAACTTTTTCTTTCACTTAAATTTGAAAAATGATGCCCAGTGAATCATTTAAACTCTATTTAATCCACACCTAACACCCATTAATATGATGAATCCATCTGTCAAATTGTACAAGTCAAGAATTTTTTCAAACCTGCCCCTTGGCTGTTTTTCATCATTACCAGATGAAAAAATTCTGTTTGGTCAAAATTGACTTTCGGGGAGATAATTCACATGTACATGTATTTTCAAAGACAATATAATAGTTTATCCAAAAGTTCAATAGGCCCAAAAATATACCTTTAACCCATTCCCACACGATCCCTCCTTTTTACGCCCCTCAAGAAAAAAGCTTTGGAAAACATTGCAGAAAATGAAGAAATTGCTTTTATCAAGCAATTTCTTCATTATCCACAATGTTTTTATCCAAAAAGATGAAGATTATCAAATTTCCATCAACTTGAAATTGTCGTCTGCAACTCCTTTCAATTTGGGCCAGTCTAAAATTTTCTTGTGTGGGAATGGGTTAAAGAGTAAATATCATACTTCAATGATCCTGAATAGCTTATATATACAGTGTGGCAATGGAAGAAAAGCTGGTAACTACCAACTCTTACTTTCCTCCTAACCTTGTTACACATTATGTTATTTTGTCATGAAAACCCAATTAAGAACAAATGGAATCAACTAGTTGGAAAAAATGAAGCTAACAGTTCAGGCCTAACTTGAAATTCAAAACTCTGATAAACCCATTCCCAGACAATCCACCCTTTTTATGCTGCTCAAGGAAAATGCTTTATCCACAATGCTTTCCATCCCAATATACAAGGATGTTTAAAATTCTGTCAACTAAAAGCTGTCATCTGCAACTTTTTTGAATATGGACCAGTCTAAAATTTTGCCATCAGGAAATAGGTTAAGGTTGTGTTGGGCAAGCAGTGATATTCTTATTATAGTTAATCCTTTGAAGACCAAATATTGCTGACACAGGACAAAATTTAATGTCTTGGAAGAGCTATTTTTGTACCATCAGTGTCTGCATCCAAGGTATTTTTTATCTCTGTTGTTTTTAGCTCACCTTAGCATGAAGTGCTCAAGGTGAGCTATTGTGATTGCTGAACGTCCAGCATCAGGTGTCATTGTGTGTTGTCGTGCTTCTTTCAACAATTTCTTTAACCCATTACCAGACGACAGCACTTTAGAGTGGTCCAAATTCAAATGAGTTGCCGACAACAAATTAATGTATAGAAAATTTTAGATTTTCTCAACTTTCTTGAAAGAAATATTCTGGAAAGCAAGAAATTGCTTGTTACAAGCAATTTCTTCATTTTCCACAATGTTTTCCAAATTGTTTTTCTTGAGGGACGTCGAAAAGTGTTGGAATGGGTTAAACATCTCCTCCTGAACCAGAGAGCCAATCTTTATGAAACTTGACAGGGATGTTCAATGGGTACAGCTCTTCCAAAATTCTCTTAATAATTGAAATCCACTCCTAACTCTAGTTGCCATGGCAACAAAAAGGGTCAAAACAAGGAAATCTTTAAAAATCTTCTTCTCTGAAACCAGAAGACTTAGAGCTTTGATATTTGGTGTGCAGCACTTTCTAGGGGACGTCTATGGAGTTTGCTCACATGATACCCATTGGGTCAAATTTAGGCTCTCATCCAATCTTACATTTAAACAAAGAAGGAAAACTTTAAAAATCTTCTCTAAAACCAGAAGACAGAGAGCTTTGTTATTTGGTAAGCAGCACCTCTAAGGGGATAGCTATCAAGTTTGCATGAATGATGCCCCTTGAGTCATATTTAGGCTCCACCCAGGCAAACCCAATTTTACATTGAAAAAAAGATGGAAAAAACTTTAAAAAACTCCTTCTCTCAAATAAAAGGCCTAACCCAAAGGGTATTGCACGAACAAAATTTGTACAGATTCAATTGGAGATTCTAGGTACTAAATATCAGTACTCTAGGTCAGCCTCCTAGCAGCTGACTGGCTGTTAGTTTTCATTTAATGCAGTGACCTTTACCTTGACATTTGACCTACATGGATTAAATTGTGTTTCTTTTAACATACCTAATACCCTACATAATCATATTCCATACTGAAGTGGCCGCCGTCATAGCGCAGTTGGTAGCGCGTCGGACTGTCAATCTAGAGGTCCCAGGTTCGATCCCTGACGGCGGCACTCATCCCTTCTGACTATTTGTCTCTCACCAATGGGTAGATAATCGTAGACCTATGTGGGATAGCAGCTGGAGGCTAGGAAGGGGAGTAATGGTAGTACTGGTGTGAGAAATACCAGGATTCCATTGTTAGGTGCTCCAGCCGCCGCGATATAACTGAAAGATTGTTAAAAGCGGCGTAAAACCCCATTCAAACAAACAAACCATACTGAAGTGGGAATGGGTGAATTAGATTTGATACATATACACTTAATAATTTCATGCAGAACATCATATGGTTATAGACTTTATTCTTGGTGAACTTAATCTTTGGTGAACGTTAAATTCATTCTCACATAATCAAGCTTTTTCATAACTCTGGATAAAAAAAAATTGGGAAACAATTGTCGCCTACAACTTCTTTGAATATGGACTGGTCTAAAATCTCATCATGTGGGAATGGGCTAAGCACGGTGTAACTACCCGCTACCTGGTATTTTATTTCTGTCTTGTACATGCCACACATTACATGCAATATTATTTCCATTGCTACAAAAAAGTGTGGTGATGGAAATTGAATACCATAAATTGCAATACTGTGACCGATTGTGTAGTGCAGCAGTTTAGAAACAGAAATGAAATATTGTACATGGAAATAAAAGATGGAGTATGGAGTTATACAAGCAAATTTTCTTCATTTTACACAATGTTTTCTATCTAGAAAGTTGAACAAATCAAAAATGTCATAAACTTTGAATTGTCGTCTTCAATTCCTTTCTATTTGGACCAGTCTAAAATATTGTCGTAAAATTATGGGTTAAGGCTTATGAAATTTAAGATAATCTCAACTTTCTGGGTAGAAAACATTGTGGAAAATGAAGAAATTGCTTGTTAGAGCAATTTCTTTATTTTATACAATGTTTTTCCTATTGTTTTTCTTGAGGGGCATCAAAAAGCGCCATTTGTGGGAATAGGTTAAATACTCTTGGCTCATTCGAAATTCTTGAAATGAGTTCTTTCTCCAATAAGTCCTAGTTAATACAATTAACCCTTACCCCATAGTCCAATGTTTTAACCCTTTTACCAATCAGTTATTGAAAACATTGTGATAATAGTACAAATTGGTAGTTAAAAGAAATTTCTACTCTTCTTACAATATTACTATCCAATAAACCACAATTTCTCCAATTTAATCTACAAATTGAAAAAAAGTTGCTTGGTGCATTTTACTCTAAGTGGCTAAATCTAGCGTCCTGTCATGGGATAAGCTACAAAGTATTGTTGAAAGATTGAAAATGGTGATATTCGGTAATATTTTCCATAGTGTTACTTTTCCAGTGCTAAAAAATGCGTGATTGATTGGTATTAGACTAAGATTGTAACCAAAATTATTCCCATTATAAATTACTAGTATTTATGAATTTATTTACAGAGGAAAAATGGAAAAGGGTTCCTGGATGCTCTTTCAATTAACATAACTAGGTACTCTTTTATTCTGGGTAATAACATTACAATTGTTTACACAAAAGTTAGATGGTTTAATAAAGTAATTTTATTCTTTGCTCTTCATCGACTGTCGCTAAATTAATCTCTAATGCAACTTACAGAGCTGTTGCTGCATGTCACGGTGTAGGAGAAAAAAATTGTGATAAACTATCGCAAGACGATTTTTTGTCTCCGTTCGCTGTATGAAACAGGCAAAAATGAAGAAATTTTCTAATAATGAATTGTATAGATATAAAGTAACAGGTTTACCAGTTAAGATATTTCTCTCTGGAAAATATGATGGCCCTTTACTTTGCAAATCTAACAGATTCAAAACAGTGAAATTGACAATTTTCAAATGCCCTAGAAAATTATAAGCCTTCACTTTATGATCCTAGAATATTCTTGCATTGGCAAGCAGCAAAGACTAAGATAAGTCTGTGTATACCTAAAGTCTGATCTTAGACTCATTGCATGTGTGCAATTATAGTCCGGGGCTTTCAAATCAAAGGACTGACAGCACTGAAAGGTCTTATTGAGGATCAATATTTCTTTTGAAAATTGATTATTCAAACAACTCTTATTGAAAGGGGACAAGCAGGAGGTATAGACCAAGATCAGACTGCACTTATGTGCAGGCTGATCTTTGTCTATACCTCCTGTCAGGACAGGAATATTCCAGGTTCAGCATGACAACGGTTTCAATTTCAATCCATTCAACAGGGGCAAGGCTAGATTAGCTCTTCTTTATCCCTTGTCATGCTGAATTATAATTCCACCACAAAATTACATTAAAATCATAGGACTGAAAGCACCAAATCATGGGTCAATATATGTATTGAAAAAATTATCATGTAACAAATTTTAACTTAAATAGATAAGCAGGTGGTATAGACTAAGATCAGACTGCACATATGTGCATGCTGGTCTTTGTCTATACCTCCTGCCAAAGCAGGAATGTTCTTGGTTCAGCATGACAAGGGTAATTTTTCCATTTAACAAAAGTCAGCTTTTACTGACCAGGTATTCCAATTTCTAAAATTCTAAGATTTCAAGAAATAAGGGAGAAAGTTATCTGTCTTCCAAACTCTGATATAAAACAAATTTATTGGCTGACATTTCCCTTCAAGAAGAATTTTTGCTACTTTAAAACAAATGGAAATCTGTTTATTAACTTGAATGACCTCTGGCTGAATGCTTGACCCCTGAAGAAGTTAATTACTGTCATCTTCAGCTATTGTTGTAGATTTCACAAGTTTGCGTTACCATGGTAACTAAATAAATTTGAGAAGTGAGGCATTATCTTTGTAGGATACAGACACATTTACATAGAAAACAATGGATTTTAGATGGTTTAGTTAAAATAAGCATTCTCTTGGTATTTACCTGTCTAAAGATTGGAATGAAGCTTCAGGTAAAAGGGAAATTAGAATTGACAATCATACAGTCTCATCAGATCTAGTCAATCATAAACTGAATCTTTTTCCCTCATGCAACAATTTTTAACTCTTGTCATGCTGAAAGAATTCCTTTCAAATTGGCTTCAATATCAAAGGGCTGAAAGCACTGGCAGAGCTAGTTGTTGATCAATATCTATGTTGTAAAAAAGCAACGACAAAAACACTATAATCAATTCTTGTGTAAATAGGATAGAAAGGTTGTGTAGACAAAGATCAGACTGCACATATGTGCAGACAGATCCTGACAAAATAGAAATATTCTGGGTTCAGCATGACAAGGATTAATAACTTGATAAGTTTTCAACAGTGATTTATCCCTGGCAACCTCAGTCATTTAAAAAAAAAACCTACTATAGTAATGCAGGGCTCATTAATAACTGGAAGAGTAAATTTACTTTTAAAAGCACTACTTTACATGGTCATGTAATGGTTTGCGGAGCTAAATGATCACAAGAGCTGTTTCCTGTCCTTTTACCCATCCCAATATTAGATGTGCCATTTGAAACAAATTCTCAGATAGCTCTAAGGTCAATATCACAGCTCAATGTCAAACATTCAAATTGAGCTTGTCTAGAGCATATCTCCTACATTTTGGCATGGATTTCAAAATAATTTGGTAGATTATATTTTCCATCATGATTAGATATGGAATTTGAAACAATTTTCAGATAGCTACAAGGTCAGGGTCACAGCTTAAGACCATGTATTTGGCTGGCTTGACATGTTGTCCTTGGCTCTATTCTTTTGGTGAAATAAGGTGAACATTCACAAATACTCTCAACAGTCCAATTATATCTCATTACCAGATAATTAAGTTAGTTGTTGACCTGAGGTTTAGTTTTAACTGGGCATTGTTTTGCACCTCTGGGAGTCAGTAAATTATAAATGTCACTTCTAATTAGGTTTTGCTTACTGAATTGATTACTTTTAATTTGCTTAAGATTCCTGTACTTTGCCAGCAATGAAAGGTTTCCCAAGAGAATATTTATGAATGCTAAACTATTATAAACCATGCACATATTCATATATGTTAATTGTTTAGACTTGAAATATCAAAAAGTATTTTAGTAACTATTTACCACTTGGTTATGATATTGCCTGGAGACAAAATGCAAGAGTTACTATCAGTTGTTTATAATTCCTTTAGCCCATATCATAAGGAAGCACATCACATGTAATTTTGTGCTTTTAGCTCACCTGAGCACAACGTGCTCATGGTGAGCTTTTGTGATCGTTGAATGTCTATTGTGCAGTGTCAACGATTGAAGTATTTACACTCTAGAGGCCACAGTTTTGTCCCAATTTTCATGAAACTTGGTCAGAACATTTGTTTGATCATGAGGATGAACCCTATTGATTATGGAAAGGTTCTATTTGAAAACACATTAAAAGGGGCCTTAATGACAATTTCCTTATTTACATTCTATAGGCCACAAATATGGCTCTATCTTCATGAAACTTTGCGAGAATAATTATTAGGTCATAGAGATGAATCCTATTGATTATTAGAAGGATCTTTCCGAAAACACAGGAAAAGGGGCCTTAATGACTTAATTTCTTTGTTTACACTCTAGAGGCCACAATTTTGGCCCAATCTTCATGAAACTTGGTCAGAATAATTGTTTGATCATAAGGATGAACCCTATCGATTATTGGAGAACTCTATTGGAAAACTCAGGAAAAGGGTCCTTAATGATAATTTCTTTGTTTACACTCTAGAGGCCACAATTTTGGCTCAATCTTCATGAAACTTTGTCAGAATAATTGTTAGGTCATAAGGATGAACCTGTTTGATTATGGAAAGGTTCTATCAGAAAACACAGGAAAAGGGGCCTTAATGACAATTTCTTTGTTTACACTCTAGAGGCCACAATTTTGGCCCAATCTTCATGAAACTAGGCTAGAATAATTATTAAGGCATGAGGATGAAGCCTATAGATTATGGGAAGGTTCTTTTGGAAAACACAGGAAAAGGGACCTTAATGACAAGTTCTTTTTTTACACTCTAGAGACCACAATTTTGGCTCAGTTTTCATGAAAATTGGTCAGAATAATTGTTAAGTCACAAGGATGAACCCCATTGATTATAGAAAGGTACTTTTGGAAATTACAGGAAAAGGGGCCTTAATGACAATTTCTTTGTTAATGCTCTAGAGGTCATCATTTTGGCTCAATCGTCATGTTACTTGGTCAGGATACTTGTAAGGTCATAAAGATGAACCTTATAGATTATGGGAAGGTTCTATAGGATAACACAGGCATGACAAGGGTTAATTTCAATCATCAAATATTTTGTTTATGCAATAAACAGATTGTGATAAGCAATTTTTTCATTACCCACAATGTTTTCTACAAAGATTGTTGTCTGCAACTTCTTTGAAATAGGACCAGTCAAAAAAATTGTTGTATGGTAATTGGTTTGAAGCTGTGAATTGCTAACATCACAAGTGCAACTAAGTGGATTTCATTCTTAACCACTGTTGTTGAAGACCTGTTTGTACAAGGTAGAAAGGATTGAGAGTAAATATGAATTTGTTTGGTATAAGAAATTTCTCTTTTTCTCAAACTGTTTTCCAAAATTTGTGTCTTCAGTGTGGGATAAAGTTGTATCAGATCTACAGGGAATTGCTATTATCAGGATTGGAAATTGTGGAAAATGAAGAAATTGCTTGTTACAAGCAATTTCTTCATTATCCAAATGTTTTCTACCCCAAAAGACAACAATTCTAAAGATTTGATCAACTTGAAATTGTCGTCTTTAAATTCTTTGAATTTGGACCAGTCTCAAATTTTGTCACTTGTGAATGGATTAAGAGGATTTCACTGTATAGGCGCTGTTCCTGAAGACGTGTTTTTATGAGATAATTACTACTCCTATTGGTCAAAATTTTTGTCACCAATAACCAGATGTTGATATAAATGAACTTTTTTATCCCCCGCTGATGAAATCAGTGGGGGGGAATATTGTTTTTGCCATGTCTGTCCATCCGTCCTTCTGTCTGTAGGAGTTTCTTTCGGCGCTATTTCTCGGAAACCATTGACTGGATTTCAATGAAACTGTGTGGAAAGCTTCACTACAAAGAGGAGATGCG
Source organism: Fragum fragum (assembly GCA_946902895.1). Taxonomy (NCBI): domain Eukaryota; kingdom Metazoa; phylum Mollusca; class Bivalvia; order Cardiida; family Cardiidae; genus Fragum; species Fragum fragum. The sequence goes on from OX336367.1 coordinate 24,105,220, forward strand.
CATATCTTCAGGGTTATCCGGATCGACTATTAAATTAAGAGGTAGTGCCCCTAATTGGTGAAGCCATGTACATACAGAGTAATATTCGTTTCCGTGCTATTTCTTGGAAACCATTGACTGGATTTCAATGGAACTGTGTTGAAAGCTTCATTACAAAGAGGAGATGTGCATATTGTCTGGGTTATCTTGTTAGACTATTAAATTTAGAGTTACTGCCCCTGATTGGTGAAGCCATATACAGAATAATATTCGTTTCTGTGCTATTTCCTGGAAACTATTGACTGTATTTCGATGAAACTTTGTGGAAAGCTTCACTACAAAGAGGAGATGCACATATCTTCAAGGTTATCTGGATAGACTATTAATGTCAGAGTTACTGCCCTTGATTGGTGAAGCTATATTCATACAGAGTAGTATTCGTTTCCGCATTATTTCCTGGAAACCATTGACTGGATTTCAATGAAACTTTGCGGAAAGCTTCATTACAAAGAGGAGATGTGCATATTGTCTGGGTTACCCAGTTCAACTATCAAATTTAGAGTTACTGCCCCTGATTGGTGAAGCCATATACAAACAGAGGGATATCCTAAGATTGATATACTCTATTGACAAACAAAATATTTTTCAGCTGGGGATATCAATTCAACGAATTTGCTTGTTTTTCCTTAGATCTTTAAGCTTAAAGAAAGTTGCACTAAAGCACTAAGGCAGTGAATTTCTACAATTAGGGTTGCAATTAACACATTCCCACACAGTGACGCTTTTGGATGCCCCTTAGGAACAACATTAGGGAAAACATTGTGTAAAATGAAGAAATTGCTTGTAATAATGTTTTCTACTAAGTAAGTGGAAAAATATGAAATTGCATAAACTTAAATTGTCGTATGCAACTCCTTTCAATTTGGACCAGTCTAAAATTTTGCCATCTTTGAATGGGTTAAGAGGATTTCACTGAACAAGCTCTGATGCTGAAGACATGTTTGTATTAGATAGATCCTCCAGTATGATAATATCATCAATATCAATGGCAAAAATTGGTTTGAGCTTACGGAAACAGTTTTGAAGTAAAGGCTGGCATTTAGATTGGCATTTCATTTTCTCTTTGGAATTTTTCGCTACCAGCCCTATTAATTCTGTATTAAAATCAGCTTTTTGATGTAACATTATAGGAATACTATATCTAATGAAATTACTGTCAAAATCAGTTTCGAGCTTTTTGATGCCTACACAAGTCATCTTGTATGTTTGTACAACACAGTAATTAACGCATGTCCAATATTTGTCACTATACCATCAATTAAACCTTGAAAAGATAAAAAGTTTTCATGATTTTTCCTTTTCTTTACATTGTTTGTTACATGATATGGTGCATATAATGAATTTACAAACAGTTTTAACCCTTTCATGTTTTCTTGAAATTCAAGATTGGTCCAAATTGAAAGATGTTGCAGACAACAATGAAAATTTGGTGAAATTTGAAATGAAACCATCATATGTGATAGAAAATTTTGTGGGAGTAGGATAAATTGCTTAATACAAGCAATTTCTTCTTTTTCCACAATGTTTTTCTCAAGTATTAACCCATTCCAACTCAACAAAAGTTTAGACCGGTCCAAATTGAAAGAAGCTGCAGACGATATTTTCTAGTTCGTGGAATTTAAATTTTCGTTGTCTTTTTGGATAGAAAACATTTTGGATAATGAAGAAATTGCTTGATACAAGCAATTTCTTCATTTTCCACAATGTTTTCCAAAGCTTTTTTCTTGAGGGGCGTAAAAAGGAGGGTTTGTGTGGGAATGGGTTAAACCACAGTGATGTTAAATCCCAGGTTTGTACAGGAAATTTAGGTGCCCACAATGTAATTTGGCGGGTATATAGAGTTATCTCTGTCTATGTGTGTGTGGGGTGGGTGGGGGAGGGGGTTTATGTGGGTATTAGTTTTTTGTGTCAGATTCTTGTTGAGAGAATAATTTTCTACATTACTTGATGGATTCCAAAATAACTTAGCACAGTTGTTCCCCTTGAAGAGTACACATTTGTGTTGGATACTGCCAAGTTCACGGTCACAACTGAAGGTCATGTTTCCAGGGCATCAGTGTCTGCGGCACAGTTTACATCTCTACAATAATTACTTGATAATATCTTTCAAACTGATAATAAAGAATGATTGTTCCAGATGAAATTTGCGACAGGAAAAACCGTCATTATGAGCATTTAGAATTAAATGAATAAGTGGCTTCATCTTCTTGCTGCAAACATTAGCAGCAGTTTCATTGATATATCTACGGACAATACATCATTCTTTCTGAGGAAAACAATTACCAGAAAATTATTCTCTAGCCCACTGATTTAATTTCAAGAAATAAAATAACCGCAATATGTGGATTTAAATAAATCTGCATTTTAATACTTCAACAATTTGCTAGAGATTTATGTCTGACTTGTTTTTTGTCCTGCTGAGACTGTCTCTTTTATAATTTTCTAGAAAGCAGAAAACAATGTGGACATAGAAAGAAATTGCTCCTAAAAATGTCCACAAAGTTATTCAAATCTTTTTTCTGGTGGGATGTTAAAAAGCAGGTTATGGGGACAGTACGAGGATAGAAGATAAAACTGCTGTAAGCTAGCCCTTCCTTAATTTCTTTAACCCATTACCTCACAGTGATGCTTTTGGACACCCCTCAAGAAAAAAAATTGGGAAAACATTGTGTAAAATGAAGAAATTGCTTGTTACAAGCAATTTCTTCATTTTACACTTTGTTTCCTATCCAGAAAGTAGAAAAAATCTAAGATATCATTAAGTTTAAATTGTCGTCTGCAACTCCTTTCATTATGGACTAGTCTAAAATTTTGCAGTCTGGTAATGGGTTAAAGTGCTCAGTTTTGCATAATATGAAAGACAATAAGTTTGTATATTTGGTCCACCCAGCACTCAAACCAGTGATCTTGAGATTTGAAGTCAAGTGAAAAAAATGTACTCTACCAATGGAGCTAACCAGGCAGACTTGACAACCTTTGATATCTGCATAAGATTTTAAAGAGGACAAAATGTACCCTGGGACCTCCAAGGGATAAGGGGTCATTGAAAAAGAGATAGGATACATGCAGGTCAGGTCAATATGGGATGGTACTTTGAAAATGGGTATATGGTCTGTGGGAAAACAAAATGTTATAAATACAGCTTTTTTTAAGCTGTATTTATGGCATTTTGTTCACCCACAGACAATATAGTTACAAAAAGGATCATCATTAGAAAGAAACATATATCTGAACAGTTTTGACACTGGTTGGCATGTCTTACAAGGATCCATACTTTTTGCATCCCCATAGGTCCCTGTTTCACTAATGGTTCACAAATATAAATATTTTTTTAATCATGATTTTCTTTTTCTTGTATTTTCCAGGGTTTTGCAATAGCTGGACTGCCCTTTAAGAGCTCATCAACTGTAATATTGATCTATCTCCTTCCTGAAGATATTTACATGGACTCTCACAATCAAATGGGCAAGCTGCATCTTCATAACAGGTAACAATCATTGGCTTTTGCAAGAGTTTTGCACCATAACTGGTACCTCTCAACCTATTCCCATACAAGACCTCCTTTTTACGCCCCTCAAGAAAAGAGCAATTTCTTAAATATCCACAATGTTTTCTATCTAAAAAGACGAAAAAAATAAAAACTCTCCCAACTTAGATTGTCGTCTGCAGCTTCTTTAAACTTGGACTTGTCTAAAATGTTGTTGTGTTGGAATGTGTTAAACCATTCCCATACAGTCCTGCTTTTTTTCACCCCTCCTATAAAAAAATCTTTGAAAATCATTGTGAACTTGAGGCACTAAAGCATCTAATTCCATCTGCTGATCTGGATTTACTTATAAGAAAATAATTCAGTTTTCTTTATCATAGAAGGCATCTCATTTAACTCATTACCACCTGGCAAAAGGTTAGGCTTGTCCAAAATCAAAGTAGTTTCAGATGACAATTTTAAGTTGATGAAATCTGTAAAATCTTTGTCTTTTTGGGTAGAAAACATTGTAGATAATAAAGAAATTGCTTTTAACAAGCAATTTCTGCATTATCCACAATGTTTTCCACAGCTTTTATTTTGAGAGGCGTTTAAAAGCGTCATTGTGTGGGAATGGGTTAAGGGTTTCTTTTATGAAACAAAACAAATATTCTCAGTCAAGCAATATCAAGTATTTTGAATCTCCGTGTGATTTCTTCCTGAAATTGGCCAGTCTTCCAAAGCTTTATTATTAAAAACTAATAAATTTTTTTTAAAAAGAATCTAATTAAGGATAACCAAAAGACCATTCCTATGAAATTTGGTTGAAAACTATCATTCAGTTTAGGAGAACAAAATTTTCATAATACATGAAGGCAATATATGGACATTTAACCCATTCCAACACAGCAAAATTTTAGACTGGTTCAAATTGAAAGAAGCTGCAGACGACAATTTCAAGTTGATGGAATTTTGAATTCTTTCGTCCTTTTGGATAGAAAACATTGTGGATAATGAAGAAATTGCTTGATACAAGCAATTTCTTCATTTTCCACAATGTTTTCCAAAGCTTTTTTCTCGAGAGGCGTAAAAAGGAGGGACTGAGTTGGAATGGGTTAAGCCCTGCCCATAAAGGCTTGTTTTTCACCAAGCAAAATTAAGGGTTAACAAAGAATCATTCCTGTGAAATTTGGTCGAATTTTGTGCATTACTGCCTGAGGTAAAAGTTATGGACGGACATACACATGCACGACGTACACATGCACGACAGACACTCCACCATGATAATACTCCACTAAATAAAGAAATTAATTGTTACAAGCAATATATGAATTATCCACAATGTTTTCTACCCCACAACACAAAGAATTCTGAAATTCTAATAACTTGAAATGTCTTCAAAATATTTGAATTTGGGCAAGTCTTCAATTTTGTTGTGTTGTAATAGTTTAAGGACATCAAATAAGGAATGCAAAACCAAAAAGAAACCCAATGTTTGGATCAATTAAAAAAAAAAATCAACAGACCATTGTCATAGCAACCACATCAACATAATTTCTCAATCTTTTAGTTACAAATGATTACAGTACTGACAGCACTTTTATATTCCAAAATGATTAATAATATCTAGGATTGATTGATAAACACTATAGCTACTGTATTAACCCTTTCCTGTTTTATGAAATTAAGACTGGTCCAATTTGAAAGAGGTTGCAGACGACAATGAAAAATGCTTGCAATTTGAAATCTGACCATCCTATTTGGTAGAAAATATTGTGGGAAAAGGAGAAATTGCTTGTTACAAGCGATTTCTTCTTTTACCACAATGTTTTCTCAAGTGTAAAATCACAGTGACGTAAAATCCCGGGTTTGTCCAGGAAAGGGTTAATGATAGCATTGTCATAGTACTTAACCCATTACCAGACGGCCAATTTTTAGACTAGTCCAAATTGAAAGGAGTTGCAGACAACATTGTAAAGTGTATAAAATTTTGGATTTTTTCAACTTTCTGGGTAGAAAACATTGTGTAAAATGAAGAAATTGCTTGTTACAAGCAATTTCTTCATTTTACAAAATGTTTTCAGAATTGTTATTCTTGAGGGCGTCCAAAAGCTTCACTGTGTGGGAATGGGTTAAAGTCATATCTGGCTTGAGGCATTGGTCATCAGCAAGAAAATCCTTTGTCTTTAAAAGCTCGGAAGGTTCCCAATTGAAAATTATCTTGTTTCTATTTTAATTTCCAGTGAAAAAATTAAAACCTTTTCAAAGAAGTGAAGATTTTGGAAAGAGAGGAGAGGTTTCCCCTATGATATAAACACTGGAATCCTGCTGATTTTCATGAGATAGGGTGTGTTAAGCACCTCCTTGATCTCTTATTGCAGCTCAAATCTTGTAAACTATCAGTGGTGTAACAATTTGTACCTACATTGAAATTAACACTTTTCCTCCTGGTTAAAGATAGATAATAGATATTTGAAAAAAAAAAATTGCTTGTGAACGGTAGAATCAAATGACCAATAAGATTGATTGTCATATATTCAACTGCTACTGCTCAATCTCGAACAATTTTAAATTGAAATATTGTGTTATGTTTTGATGTGATACAGATTGCAAAAGTCTAACTGAAAACTGACATTTCTTCTGATGTTTCTTCAAGATGATTCCATTGTTGATGTTTTTTTCACGAAATAAAAATTTGTGACACAAGAATGTTTTATCCATTATAAGTATCATAAGACATTCTTGAATAATTTCTCTTATAAAAATGGGTGTATGCCACTTTCTGTTTCTGCTCATTAAAAGTAGATCATATTGGGAAAAAAACAACAACTCTAAACATAAGCTTCATGATTTATCATACCTCTTAACCCTACCTGTTCAATCCCTGGTTTTTAAATACCTGTGATTTAGTTTCTTCATTTCCACAATGATTTCTACCCCAATACCTGGGAATTTTGAAATTTCATCAACTCAAAATTGCTGTCTGCAATTTCTTTGAATTTGGACCAGTCTAAAATTTTTGTAGTCTGTCTATGAGTAAAAAAGAGCTGCTTTTGAGTCTTGTGTAATGGGCAACATATCTTCCCAATTAACTTACAATACAAATTTGAACATTTAACCCATTCCCACACACCCCTCCTTTCTACACCCCTAATGAAAAAAGCTCTGGAAAACATAGTGAAGAATGGAGAAATTGCTTGTCACTAGCAATTTCTCAATTCTTCACTATGTTTTCTGAATCTCTGTTTTCTAACCCAAAGGACAAAGATTTTTTAAATTCCATCAACAATAAATTGTTGTAACTTCTTTCAATTTAGACCATTCTAAATTTCTGTTGTGTAGGAATAGGTTAAACAGGTGGTCTTCACCTTGGATATTGATATGTTTTGAACAGTTCTAACCCTTCACTTGCATATGCAGACAGCATGGACAAAGATCGGACTGCACAGATGAGTGACTTGATCCTTGTCTTCACTTCCTGCTTTATATTAGATCAATCTTTAATCTACAAGGATTTTCACAATGTTTTAGTGATTGCAAAAAGAAGACCTGTTGATGTAAATTTTCTCTTCATTAGCGCCATCAGTTAATTTGGTAGAGAACTCAACTTTAACCAATGCAAACACAATGACACTTTTTGATGCCCTGCAAGAATAGCAAGTGGAAAAATATTGTGAAAAATGAAGAAATTGCTTGAACCATTTTGTTTCTTCATTTCCCTCAATATTTTTAACCCAGAGATTCAAAAAATCTAAAATTTCATAAACTTTAATTTGTTGTCTGCAACTCTTCAATTTTGATCAGTCTAAAATTTTGCTATCTGTTAATCTGGTCACTTTGTAAAGTGTTAGATATTGTCAGCTGCTGAAGGGATAAAAGAAAGTCTGCACTCAGTTGAAAGGTCCTCAAGGGCTAGCACACTTGTTATCTTAGCTACAATTATGAACCTTTTTTTGTGAGAAGCTAAATATTGTGATTGGCTGATTAAGATTTTCTCAGTAATTAATGAAAAAAAAATCATTAGAAATATAACATTATTAACCCTTTCCCGTTTTTGGAAATTTTAGACTAGTCCAAATTGAAAGAGGTTGCAGATGACAACGAATATTGTATGCAATTAGAAATTAAACCATCCTATGTGGTAGAAAATATTGTGGAAAAAGGAGAAATTGCTTGTTACAAGCAATTTATTCTTTTTCCACAATGTTTTCTTAAGTATAAAATCACAGGAACGTAAAATCCCGTATTTGAACGGGAAAGGGTTAATAATCACTAGATCTTCTAATTCAGGACACTGAAAAGAAGCTTAGAAAGACTTCAAGCAAGATTTTATAATGAGTCACTTATTCTTAGTTTTTGTTATTCCCAGATTTGTGCAGTAAGGGTTAATTACTTTAGTTATGGAAGCTATTTATTGTTTATGGTATAAAAGAAGTATAAAAGTTTATAGAAAGTTTTTGATGGCCGCTATATATAAAGACAAAAGGTCAACGAGGGTACTCTCCCTGGAAATTTGTAGAATTCAGTTCTACTGATGTCTTTGATACATAGTCTTGTGTTGTTGCTATAAAATCAAATCTATCATAATTCAAACACATTTAGTAAAGACTTGGAGTCTCCTTTGGCTACATTTTCACAGCTTTGATACTTTAATGAAGAAATATAACTGACATTGGTATAAATTTTGTAAAGAATATTAGCATTTTGTTTAATGTTTTATTTTACACCCTCAAAGTAAGGCATACTAAAATCAAACTGTATGTGTCCAGCCGCCTGGGCATCTTTGCAAAGCCAGTTCTTGTGTTATTACATTTAGGTTGCTGATGAACTATTTATTTTTATGCCCTTGCATCGATAGATTGGGGGCATATTGTTTACTGGTGCCTGTTTGTCTGTCTATCTGTCCTCCTGTCTGTCTGTCTGTCTGCAAAACTTAACCTGCCAACTAAACATTTTCCTATAACTTCAACCCTGATTAAGTTACAATGCTAATATTTGGTATGTAGATAGTTCTCGACAAGGCACAACTGGGGAAGGTCATTTCATTAAGGTCAAAATTTTAACCCTTTTCCCTAAAACAAAGAAAACAAACAATAAAAATCACCTGTTTCTAAAGAATTCCTGTTTTGGGGGGCATGGTGTTTCACAAACGCATCTTGTTTCTTTTTTACTAAGTGGGAAAGCAGCTGGAGGCTAGGAAAGGATGTAGTGGTAGTACTGGTGTGAGAAATACCAGTAATGCATTGATAGGTGCCCCAGCCACTGAGATATGACTGAAATACTGTTAAAAGTGGCGTTAAAGCCATTTCAATCAATCAATTTTCTTTTTTACACGTTACTGACCATAAACCTTGCGAAATGACAATGTTTCATATCTAAGTCGAACTCCCTGTTGGAGGTCAGTGGGTGGGGCCAGTGATCAGTCATTTGTCAAATAACTTGACACATTTGTTCCTTTAAGAGATGAAGAGAATTTTTTTGTTTTTATGGAGGTATGAACCGAAAAACCTAATCACACAATGTATGAATCCGCTTCGCGTATTCATACAGTGTGATTAGGTTTTTCGGTTAATACCTCCATGAAAACAAAAAATATTCTCTTGATTTCTTATAATTCAATATCATCGAGTGAAAAAACCTAAAGCATACAAAATCGCTGCGTGCTCAAAATTTTGTCCATGGTGTTATGAATAATTTCTCTCAAACAATTAGAACACGCTCGTTTTTGATACACGAAACTAAGAATTAAATTATCATGGGATGATAATTGTGGAAACTTTTGGTCTGAATGTCACACTTTAAAATAGGCTTGTTCAAAGCTAAAAAAAAAAAAGAAAAGAAAAAAAAAAGGCAAAAAAGGTTGTCCTCTCCATATTTCTTGACATTTATGGATTGACTTTAGAATAAGTTTGCACACTTTTTGACCACAATGACACAATGTGCCATGTGAAAACCGAAGGTCTGTATCTCCTAGGTCACTTATAGGAAGTCATAGGTCAAAATTGGAATATATGTAATTGGCTGTTTAAGGGGGGCACTTTTTGTTTCTAAAAACATCTTGATTATAAATTGTACGACTTAACATTTTGAGGTCTGCATGCCAAATAATTTGCATATTATATTCTTGCGGAACATGAGACAGGGGGAGAAGGAATAAATAATGTCTAGAATGTCTAAGGATTGTGTTAATAAGGACATTTAGTGGACTGAAAGAAAGCAAAATGTAGATTCAATTGAAGATTGATTCACAAAAATGGTTCCCAAATGTTCTGCAAGCCTTTATTAATCTCTTTGATTTGAAGACTTGGTATTAAAAAATGGGGCATGTATTTCACACATAAACATTTATAAAAAAATATGGAATAGTTTTATAACTAATTACTTTTACGCACTTGAATAGATCTAGTTCAGTTTTAGGACATTCATTTAGATTTTTTCTGGAACTTTTTTCGTTTTTTAGTGAAATTAGAGGAACACAGTTGTTTCTCTTGAAGAGTACTGGTGTTATGCGTAAAGTATTGTTGGATACCGTCAAGTTCAAGGTCACAAAGGAAGGTCACGTTATAAGCAGTTATACAGGATATCCATGTCTGTGACACATTTCAAGTGATTGTTGACATTTTAAAAAAATCTGTCTTTTCAGGAAGAAAACATTGTGGAAAATGAAGATAATTCGTGTTAAGCTATTTCTTCATTTTCCACATTTTTGTCTTCCTAAGCTTTTTTTTTGAAGGGTGTAAAAAGAGGGGGTTTGTGGGAATTGGTTAATGCATAACATATAAATATGGCTGTCCATCACTCATTTTGAATGTTCGTCTGCAAATTCTTTTTATTTGGACTAGTCTAAATTTTTAATGTCTGGTAACGGGTTAATAAGTGTTTTGGTACATTCAAAGTGCCATACTCTGATATTTTCAGATTCTTTTTGAGGAGCTAATTTCTTTTTCAATTTTTAACAGAGTGCTTATAATGAATTGAATGCAATATTGGTATCAGTTTAAAGCCAAGTTTATTTGATAATACACGCTTTTGATCAGGGTTGAATGTTAAATAAGCAGTTGAAGATTTGTGGGTGTTTAATTCGCTAATTTGTTTTCAAAAGGAATCATGGGTGGGAGGGGCTGCTATGTGTAATGATTGGTTTTAGTTAAGACAAGCTTTCATTTTATGGCTACCAGAAGGAGTTTTGGAAAGTTTTTCACTTGTATCTTATCTTTACTTTTAAATAACCTGTTACCAGACAATAAAACTTTAGAATGTTCCAAAATGAAAAAAATGTTGCAGACAATCAGAATGCCCTTGAATTGAAAAGTAAAACAAGAATAAAAGCCATATAGGGTAGAAACACTGTGAGAAAAAGAGGAGTTACATTTCACAAGTTCATTTTTGCGCTATTTTCAAGCTTTATTTTGCACCAACACTAGGGGGATAAAAGTATGTGTTAATAAGTTAAACAGACTCAAAAAGGTGAAATGTTAATTGAATGAATAGCTAAAGTTTTGAAATATTCAATTTATACAAAGTTCTTGGCTGTAACAATATTTGAAGAAAAACCCAACAGTGATTTTGTTTCTCACTGTGTGGGAATTGGTTAAACAAAGTGACAGTTGGATTAATCCAGCTTTTTTACAGCCCTTTAAGAAAAAAGTTTGTGGAAACATTGTGGCAAAAGAGGAAAACTAGGAATTTCTATATTTGCTTGAAACAAGTATTTCTCCTTTTCTTTTAAATTGTCTATTTTTGAATTACAGTAAAACCCCTCCTTACGACTACCCTGGAAATATGGGCACCCCGCTATTACGACCGAATTATTAAAGAACGGAATTTTTTGTTCTTTATTTCAAAGGTCGCGAACCCCCCTAAAACGGGCACCCCGTTATTCCGAATTACGACCACTAAATTCAGTACCAACGGCAGCTGATACACTATTTTGAACCCCACTAAAACGACCAGTTACTTCACACATTGAGACCGACCACCCGAATTTCACACTTGATAAGAGCGACACTAATTGGGCACGAATGCATTGTCATACAATATTGGATTTTTGATTATGGGAACCCTTATTAAGATAGGCGTTATTTCCATTAAATAGATAAAATTGGCCGATCAGTTTAAGAAATTATAGCTTGTATTATTTTTAATTGATAAGTGATATGTCACGGGTTTTGATACGCGTAATAAAGCCGAAAGTGAAAAAGAATCCGAGAAGTTACGAATAGTTTGTTTACGGCGTTCCGAACAGTTAATTAGTAATTATCTCTTGATTTCAACTTAATTGATGTTTGGTATTCGCATTATAGAAGATGTGATGTCAATAGTTTGTCACTTTGAACCTTTACTTACGTTTTAATAACAATAGGTCGGACTTCCGAATCAGATAAAAAAAAGATAAGAGAGAAAGTAGAATTTATCAAAGATTTTAAATTCGAAAATGACATAAGATTCCCCTGTAATGTACATGTTTTTATAGTTTTATTTTTTGTATGTATAGATTTAATATATTCAAATAACGTAGATAAAATAAACATGAATCACTTGACAAGAAACGACAAAACCTCAGTATTACGACCACCCTGCTATTACAACCACTTTTAGTAAGTACCGCAAGTGGTCGTATTATAGGGGTTTTACTGTACTTTTCTTTAGTGCAAAAAAGTGGTATTGTGTGGGGATAGGTTAATTTTCTTTTTTGTTGATTTCCTTTTTCAGAATTATTTATGTTATCATTTTTAGGTAACTTGAGTAAAAAGACGTGTGAAGGCTTGTGACAATTAATGCTGAAGATTCTTGCTTCCCATGACATCTTTTAAAACTGGATGAAGGCAGTTAAGACCATCAAATCATAGTTTAGTGGAAAAGTAAGTATCTGAAATGAAAAAAAAATCATCAATAAATCATTTGGTAAATGAAGAAATTGCCAATGGGCCCCTACCGATATACGGAGTTCTCCCGAAAATTGCCCTTTAATTAACTCCCTTGATTCTTCTGGGTAGTTCCGGTTTAAATTTCAACAAAGAGTATATAAGGGCTGAGACTAAAAGCGTCTGTTTTGGAGAGAATTAATTATTTTTTGGTATTTCACACTTAAGAATATTTAGTACTTTTATAATACATATAGATTATGAAAATGTTTTGGTAGCTTTTATTTACGTTGACACATTATAATCGTCTACCCGTCCGAGTTTCACCCAGTTTTCATATTCTACTTCTCATTTTTGAAACAAAATTAGCAAAAGTGTCCTTCATGGTGAAATGTTCCTTTTATTTCCTTGGCTTGAGAATATCTATTAAAACATGCAAACAGGCAAAATAACAACGGGGGAAAACAAAAATATTGCGATAAAAGGAGTATTTTTACAAGGAATTTCTCCAAATCTGAGCAATCCGTTATTTTTTATACAAATGGATTTTAATATTTCGTCTGTATCCTATTTCGTTCTGAGATTTTTTTTTTATCTACAAAGGTTGAAATGTTAAGTTAATTGATGTCCGTCAATAAACTCCTGTTTTAATCCAAGTAACTTACACGTTTTGAATCGGTATCTTTGATAACGCAATAGTCCACGGTGGTATCCGGATATATCTCATAACGATCGGCTATTTGCTTTGATTTTTTTCACACGACTGCCTTCTTTTGACTAATTAACAAGGGAGTCGATTGACCTATATTATTTGGAATTTATTTAGTTCTAAAGATTGGTTAATGTTTTATATCTTTCTGTCCATATATTATATGCAAAATGATGTGGATCGGTCCTTAAGTAAAAGTACACTATCAGAGGTTAAATGCTCCTATTTGCGAAGAAACAGATATTTTTTTCAGAATTTGATACAGAGGAATGTTGAGTACTCTTAAAATACTCTTAGAATAGGGAATTGTTGTGGTAGTTTATATCAACGTTGACACGTTTTAATTGTTTTTCTCTCCCGACCTAGGAACCAATTTCATTCTCGTCATGTTTTCAAATCTTACTTCTCATTTTCGAAAAAAAAAAATAGCAAAGGCGTCCTTTGTAGGAAATCATTGCGTTTACTTCTTTAACTTGAAAAGACTCATTAAAACAAGGAAACCACACAACAACAACCAAGAATAACAATATTGCGATAAAGAGTACTTTTTACGCCGTTTTTCTCCACATCTGAAAGATCCATTATTTTCGGTACACATGGCTATTAAAATTTCGTTTGTATCCTCTTTCGTTCTGAGATTCTTTTTCTGTAAAGGGTTAAATGGTAAATCAAATTTAATAGTTAACGATGTCCTCTCATAAACTGCGGTTTTAATCCAAGTAACTTACACGCTTCTGATCGGTAACCCTGATTGCGTAATAGACCAGAGGTGGTATTTTGGATATACACTGGATATATCTCATAATGATCGGTTATTTGCTTTTGATTTTCACCCGATATCCCCTAATTACAAGTAACAAAGGAAGTCGTTTGCTTTTCCCTCTCATTCTAAGAAAATTACGAGTTTTGTACATTTTAAATAGGATTATAAATGCAAGAGGTAAAGGAAATCTATTTTAAAACTTTTCTCATTTAGAAAAAAAATGGATTAAGAAAAATCTGAAGAAAAAAAAAAAAATGTTTAAGATCACTTTTTTACAACAAAAAAAGATTTGAATATCTAATATATACATTGTATCATATATGTCATTGCATGATATATCTCAATATAGTAATACGAATTTCGTATCAACTAAATGGGTTAAAACGTTCACTTCTTCTCAAATACTTAAATGCATGAGATGATATATAAAACAATAAATTAAAAAAAAAAAAAAACAAAAAAAACAAAAAAACATTCAGCAGGGTAGAAATACTATGGAAAAGGAAAAAAATGCAACGAGCATATTCTTTTTCTACAATGCATTCTCAATTTGAAAGCCACAGGAACGTATAAACCAGGGTTGACCAGAATAAATTTTATATGAAAAATATAAATTTGTGCACACATCTGATATCAGATGCTAAAGCTTGTGCAGATTGATTAAATTAAATTGGTTTACCCATTCCCACACAATGACGCTTTTGGGCGCCCCTAAGAAAAATAATTGGGCAAACATTGTACAAATTGACAAAATTGCTTGTAACAAATAATTTCTTAATAATTTCTTCATTTTGCCAAATGTTTTCTGCCCAGAAAGATGAAAATATCTACAAATTCATAAACTTAAAGCTGTCATGTGCAACTCCTTTAAATTTTGCCCTCCGGTTATCGGTTAAACACCACTTTCAACATTAAATCAGTTACTAAGCATAACTGACATTTCATCTGAGCCACCAGCTGCTCACCCTACTTAGACCTTATCATTTGCCGATTGGTAAGAAATTAATGATATATCTTACTTGTCATTGGTAAGAAACGAATGATATATCTTGTGAGGACCTACAGAGGCAACAATCATTTCCACAAGCCTCAAGATACTTTACAAAGCTTTTTGAGGATCATGCAGTGAAATTCCGATTAAATTTATTTCATATTCATCAATGAAAAGGGTATTTGGTAAATTTCCATGGTCATGAAATGAAGACGTATGGAGAGCTTCTTTGTAACAGTTCCTGTTTGTAAAATGACAGATTTCTTATAAATTCAAATCCCTGCTTGACATGTGAAACCATTTTTTAAAAAAGGAAATAACGGAATGTATTTCCGTGAGTATCATTGTATTTATTTCGATCCAAAAAGCTCTTTTTATGGTAATTCACACGTATATCCGGAATTAAGGTATATCCGAAAAATACACTTTAATACCGGCTCATTTACGATTATAAACACGTAAAACGTCACTTAGCTTTAAAAATTAAGCTCAGCTGTCAAAATAAAGTAGTCTCTAGATCATCTAGGGTTTCAACATTGATGACACATAATAAGAGCTGGCAACACCCTGTTAATGTTTTCGATACCGATATCATCGATTTTTTCACCGGAACTACCCAAAGATTTAAGGGAGGTCACTCTAATACTAAAACTAAGGGGAGTAACTCTGGATATCGGTAGGGGCCCATTGCAAGATGTTATTTTCTTTTCCAGGAATGTTTTTTCTAACTGTCCATTGCTGGGTCATACTAAAGTCCAGTTTAATTGGCAAAGACTTTTATTCAACCAATTACAAGATATCATGTATAAGATTGGTTCAAACTGAAAGAGGTTGCTCACAATGTGTTAAATGTGGCAAAAGCAGTGATTTTTTTTTTTAGTAAATTTAGAAAACATTGTTACAAGCATTCTCCCCATAATAGTTTCCAAGATTTTTGTTACACACAAATGTTGCAAAAACTCTTTTTAAAAGATTTATTAAAGTTTTTGCACTTTTCAAACCACAGAATGCTATCTACGCGGGACCAAATGCACCAATGATGTTGTCATGTTTCTATGTAATTCATATGCAAAATGAAACACTGTTAGAGATTTTGGACAAAGAATGTTATCATTTGTCCCTGTTTTTGTATGTAAGAAATAAAATAATCTTTCGTTTTTTGTGTTTGACCAATAAATCTTTCATTTCATGAAAAACAAAAAATGTCACTCTTGAATCAGCCAGTCATGAAAAAATAGCTTTTGTTGTTCACTCAATGAAAAAAAACAAACCCAAAACAAAAAACAAATAAAACCATCTTACTCTGAAACAAATAATTATTCTTTCTTTATTCCTGATGTATATTCTTTCAATAGTTCTGTTTCAACTCCTCTGTGCTATTCTGGTTACAGAAATCATATCATACTTTGTTTTAATGTGTTTACTAACACATGTCTGACTAATTGTTGAGGGTAATTATGCTTGGAGAATCATTAGCACATTCATTACAAATGGCAATATAATAAGCACTTCAAAATTTTGCTTGAGTCCAAGAATTGTGAAATGATGACATGCCTTACATAAGGTTATGAAATTAAAATTTTTAAATGAATTTGTGATGATTTACATACAATATGACAGAATGAACTTGTACAGGAAAAGGGAAAATAAGTATTAATAGTAACTCAATAATGATTTTTATGGTTGAGTTTCGAGTCTTGTCCTGTGGAATATTTATCCTCTTTTCACTATTTTTATGCTAATGCTCCCAAAGGGAGAGCATATAGCCACTGCTTTGTCTGTCCGTCATCTTGTCTGTCTTTCTGTCCGTCCAGAGCGATTTCTTGATAACCCTTGGACCAAATCAAATGAAACTTACAATATGAACTCCCTTTGATAAAAAGCCAATTTGTTTTTTCCTGGTTTTTGGATTTAAGGCCTTGTCACAGGAAAAGGGGACCTAAGGTAAAATATAGTTTTTCTCAAATTTCTCCTAGTCTAATCGTCAGAATTTAATGAAATTTCATATTTGAGTAGCAATTCAGTTGCCCTTGACCATAAACTATTTGAAATTTGCAGAAATAAGATGCATCATGGAAAAAGGGGGCTTAATGTTTGTAAGCTTTACGTAGTTCTCCATTTCTCAACAACAAACTTACATTGGTCATAACTTTTGCTTAATAAGAGATATAGCCTTCGTATTGGTACTAAGGTCAAGGTCATCTGTTAAGGTCAAGGTTGTTTCTCATGGTCAAAATTTTGAAAATTTTAACTTTCACATTGTCCATAAGTTTACAATGGTAAGTGATATAGCCTTCAAATTTCACATGTGCATTGCTTATGACATGACCTTTCTGTTGGTACTTAGGTCAAGGTTAACTGTCAAGGTCAAGGTAATTTCTCAAGGTCAAAATTTCGAAAACCTTAACTTTAACATTGTTCATAGGTTTACAATAATAAGTGATATAGCCTTCATATTTCACATGTGCATAGCTAATGACAAAGGTGCTTATTCATTACCCTGACATTCATTTTAGTGGAATTTTAATCCTTTTCGTACTTAGAATTCTTGTTTAAACCATACATGCAACTTTCATATATCTTTAATAACTCTCTACTAATGCTTTCTACTAATGCTTTCTACTGAAGCTATTGCTTTGAAACTTTGCATTTCTTTTGTGACCATTATATCATCTTCTTGGCAAAGATTCTTTACAATTACTTTTATTATAGAGATTAAACCCTTTCTGACTTAAAATTCCTATTTGACTTTAAGTTTCAATTGGAAGATTTTTTATCTTTAATACTACTAATAGGTATTATGCCTAATATTGACACTGAATTGCTGTTACTTTCCAGCAATCAGAATAGTCAAGCATTGCTGTCCTCTGACAGCTCTTGTTGACATTAAATTGATATTGTTAATTGTTTCATGCATTTACCAAAAACACAATACAGTGAAATTCTATTAATAACCATTCCAATTTGTCAGCATTTTGTTGCAAGTAACAGAAAGTTGCTATTAGGGGAAGCTGTTTGTTCAATATTTATATATGATTTGTGCATAAACTTGTTGCAAATAAGCAGTGAACTGCTATAATCACTTGCAATTAGGAGGATATCACTGATATATGCGTGGAAAAATTAGCAATGGTGATATAGAAAATGTCACTTATACAATATGGCAAAGTTGGTGAGCTTCCAATGATTCTGCAGTGAACCTTTCAAAATTATTACACATGGTAAAGTAAAATTATTTATGTAAATTGCCTTGGCATTTTTTTTACGAGGTGGCACATATGACTTTCATTATCATATGCTAACAATACTTCAGAACTTTTTGAACATTAAACAAGTTTTGTATTTTCTTAGAAGTTTTGTCAGGCAAGGCAACACTCAGTGCTACCCATCCTTTGTCTTAACAAGATTTTATGAGGATTTAACTGTACAAAAATTACCAGAAAATTATACTGAGGGTTATTGTAACATGAGGGCTTTCAGATGGCTTTAACTAAATCTGAATTTCAATACGATGTGAATTGTTTCCAGATTGGTCCATTTAATTGTGAAGACAGATATCTCAACCAATCAGAGGGCTTGTTGTAAAATTTAAAAAATGGGGCAACAACAGCAAAAAAACATTATGCTGTTAAATTAAGGCTGACTTGAATTTACACTTGCCACAAACTACATATCAAAGTGCTGTTTTTTTAGGGGGAGGAAAAGATACCATTTAATGGGTATACCAATTACCAGCGGATGTACCCATTACAAAATTTAAACTGGTCTAAACTGAAATGAGTTGCAGATGACAAATTAAAGCTTAGAAAATTTTGGATCTTTTACCTTTGGGGTAGAAAACGTTGTGGATAATGAAGAAATTGCTTTGACAAGCAATTTCTTCATTTTCCACAATGTTTTTCAAAGTTTTTTTCATGGGGTCGTCTAAAAGTGTCATTGAATGGAAATGGGTTAATGGTGTCCAGAAAGACCAAGCATTTTAAAATTGCTTCAATTTAAAAAAAATTGTTGTCTACAACTTCTTTGAATTTTGGGCATCTAAAATTTGACTGCTTGGTATTAGGTTAATTCTGTATTGTCATCCTTCCCCATATATTGTAAAGGGTTGAATAGATCAATTTAATACTCCTGGACTTTGAATCATTGCAACAGATTTGGTTGTAATAAATGGATTTATGAAGACAATCAGGCAGAACAGCTGATAAGGACAAAAATGGGAAAATTAAGTATTTTATAGCTTGGAAATTTTTACTGATTGTCCATGTTGAATGTTTGTTCCGTCCTTAACCCTTGTCACGCTGAACCAGGAATGTTCCTGTTTTTGCAGGAGGTATAGACAAAGATCAGCCTGCATGTATGTAGTCTAGTCCTAGTCGATACCACCTGCAGTGTTCAATCTAGAGGGGGCCATGGCTAAAATGGCCCTCTAAAATCCAAAATGACCCCCCTTCAAAATGAAGACTGGGCCCAAATGGCACACTTCAATCACACATTCAATAAGACTTCTCTGAATGAAGTCACGGAAATAATGTCTTAACTTTTTCTAGTAGATTTATTTTGTTCCAAACAACATATTTATTATCAAATTTTTATGGTTTGTTACATTTTAAACCTTGTAATTCAATATCTTGTCTATGTATTTGTATCGCATGACCCCATGACCAAGAGCCATGGGCCCATTGGGCCCCCTATGATACAAAGCTAGATTAAACGCTGCACCCGTTTGTCCCTTTCAATTCAGAGTTGTTTCTGAGATTAATTTTTAATAGAAACCTATACAAAACTAGTCCTTCCAGTGCTATCAGCCCTTTGATTTTAAAGAAATTCTTAACCCATTACCAGACAGCAAAATTTTAGACTCGTTCAAATTGAAAGAAGTTGCAGACGACAATTCAAAACTTATTAAATTTTGGATTGTTTTTACTTTTGGGGTAGAAAACATTGTGGATAATGAAGAAATTGCTTGTAACAAGCAATTTCTTCATTTTCCACAATGTTTTCCAATGCTTTATTTCTTGAGGGCATCTAAAAGTGTCATTGAGCTGGAATGGGTTAAAATAATTTAATTCGTCATGACAAGGGTTGAATAAGACTTCCTTTTTTGGGTAGTACCAAAAAATATCCCTTTACCAGAAGGCAAAATTTTGGACTGGTCCTATTTTATAGGAGTTGCAGACTACAATTAAAAGTTTATGGAATTTAAGAATTTTTCAACTTTCTGGATAGAAAACAGTGTGTAAAATAAAGAATGTTACAAGCAATTTCTTCATTTTACACCATGTTTTCCCAAATGTTTTTCTTGAGGGGCATCCAAAAGCGTCACTGTGTTGGAATGGGTTAAGTAGGTTAACTAGGTAAGGAACACAAAATATTGTCAATCCATGAGTCTTGAGCTTGAATTTTTGCATAGCAAGCTTTCTTTCTCACGCCTTACAAGTCATTGAGAGATGAGTCTTTTGTTTCCAACTTAGTAGTGTGCACAGTTACGATGAGGATGACCCATTACCAGACAACAAAATTTTAGACTGGCCCAAATTCAAAGAAGTTGCAGACGACAATTTAAAGTGAATGAAATTTTGGATTTTTTAAACTTCTGGGTAGAAAACATTGTGGAAAATGAAGAAATTGTTTGTTACACATCCTGCTTGTACTTTTTATGCCAGAGTTGTTTATGAAATTGATTTTTAAAGAAATATTGATTTTAGAACATGTTCTATTAGTACTTTCAGCCCTTTGACTTTACAGCAATTCAGTAAGATAATTTAAACAGCATGACAAGGGTTAAGTGAGGTGTTGGCTCTTAACTCATTCCCACATGATTAAATTTTAGATCAGTCCAAATTCAAAGAAGTTGCAGACGAAGATTTAAAGTTCATAAAAATTCAGATTGTTTCAAATTTCTTCAGTTTCCACAATGTATTTCACCCTAAAATTTATTCTGTTTCCACATTGTTTTCTACCAAGTCCAAAAGTGACTTTAAAATGTCCTCTGCAACATTCAACCAGTCTACAAATTTGCGATCTGGTATAACCAATCACAGGACGACAAAATTTTAGACTGGTCAAAATTGAAAGGCGTTGCAGACAACAATTTAACCCATTACCACGCAGCAAAATTTGAAACTGGTCCAGATGGAAAGACAACAATTTAAATCTTATGAAATTTTGATTATTTTTACCTTTGGAGTAGAAAACATAGTGGATAACATAGAAATTGCTTGTATCAAGCAATTTCTTCATTTTCCACAATGTTTTCCCAAAGCTTTTTTCATGAAGGTGTCTAAAAGCATCACTGAATGGGAATGGGTTAAAGTTTAGGAAATTTTATTTTATTTTTTTTTTATTTTTTCGAGTAGAAAGCATTGTGGAAAATGAAGAAATTGCTTGTTGTTCATTTTCTTTATTTTACACAATGTTTTCCCTATTGTTTATCTTGAGGGGCATCAAAAGGCGTCATTATGCTCATTTGTAAATGTCTCTTCCTACAAAGAACAAGACATCTTTGTTGCGACATTTCTTGAAAGCAAAAAAACAAAACAACAAAAATTGGATGTTTCTTTTACCCGACTTTCTTAATTAAAACCAGCAATGACAAGTATTTTGTCTGAGAATTCATGGTAATGCCAAGTGAAAATTCAACCTTACCCTTCTCTAAATTTAGATGTCGACAGATTTTTTACTACATTAGGTTGTAACTGTCATGGCTAATAGTGCCCCGTCAAATGAAATCGGAAGATTTCTTTAATCAAGTATTTGAAAAAGAGATTTGACCTAGCACAGGTCAGTCTGGCCTTTTTAGAATCGAATTTTCAGATATGTCAAATACAATCCTACATGGAATAATACTAACAGAGCAGCAAAGCATTGATTCATGTCAAACTGCATGGTTTTTGCATACTGGGACATAGGTTGATTCATACTAGAACCACTGGTCACAAAAAGCAATTATACCCCCCTCTTCTTTGAAGTAGGGGTATAATTACTTTCATCTATCAAAGTGCTATATTGTTCAAACTTAACACTCTTTTTCAAAAAAAGAAAATAACATTCTTTAACCCATTTCCAAACAGTGATGCTTTTTAACGCCTCTCCATATAAAAGCTTTGGAAAACATTGTGGTATTGAAGAAATTGCTTGTCACAAGCATTTTCTTCATTATCCACAATGTTTTCTACCCTCAAAGACAAAGATTTAAAAGATTTCAATAACAAATGAAATTGTCAGAAAAACAATGTTTGTATAAGCTATTTGTTCATTATCCACAATGTCTTCTACCCAATGAGACAAAAATTTTGTCAACTTTAAAATGTCATCCGCAACTTCTATAAACTTGGACTGGTCTAAAATTTATCATGTGGGAATGGGTTAATACATTCAAGTACATTTTCAAGGTATCACAGTAAATTATCCCTGTGGTAATTTCACCTAAAAATGTGTAATTATTAAAATGGTGAACTAGCTTTTTGGGATGATTAAGCCCAGTTTTTGTTCATTGTGCTCTGAAGAGCGTCATCATGCATCTACGCGAAACCAAAGACAATAATGATGTCATCAGGTTGCCATGTAATTTATGTGTTAAATGACATGCGCACATCCCCCCCAATAAAATATAAATGAATAAATTAAAAAAAAAAAATGCATATTCTACTCTTTTTAAATTAGAGAAATAGAATATTTTCTATTTGTGTGGTTTCATTTCATGAACAACAAAAGCTATACTTTCATTCATGGCTACACTTGCGAAAATATAGCTTTTGTTGTTCACTCAATGAAAGATATATTAATCTTACACTGGATGATTGATTGTTTATCCCTTATGTATTACAAAATTTTAGAGCATTAAGATTGGACAATTGTTTAACCAATATGCAGAATCTCATTTAGAGGCAGAAAACCCATTTCCATCTCTGTTCTTGTTTTCACAACTTTCAAGAAAAAAAATACACTTAAAGTGGCATCATTTCAATTTCAACAATTTATTTGTAAAAAAGCAATATCTTAATTGTCCACAATTTGAAAATACATCTATTTTTAACCCATGCCAACACAATCATGCTTTTTTTTTTTTTTTTCCAATTAGTAGCTTTAGAAAAAAATGTGGAAAAGAAGAAATTGCTTATTACAATTTTCTACATAAAATAACCAAAAAAAACTCAAAACACAGACTGAAAGTTACCAGTCTGCAAAATCTTTGAACTTCGACAAGTCTAATATTTTGTTGTCTGGTGATGGTTTAATTGAGCTATAGTTCTTCGCTGTTTTGTTAAAGTATCATTGACATATCAGTGTCTTTCAAAGGAATTCAAAGAGTCAGTGCCACATTCAGATAACAATGGATTCAGACATTAAAATCTACATGAAATTTACTTTCCCTTCTCCCAACACCAGTTTCTTAATGCTGCTCATTTTGACGCAATGATTATTATGATAAAATTCTGTATCATTTCATGACAAAATATAAAAAAAACACCAACTAAAATTTTATTGATACTTTTATTTCTTTTATTTATGTATATATTATTTTGTATTTTCATATTTTGTTTACTTACAGAATAGAACTACTGATTTAGAGGGTGATCTTGATTATCCCTTTTCCCACACAATGATGCTTTTTGAAGCCCCTCAAAGGGCTTGCAACAAGCAAATTATTCTTTTTCAACAATGTTTTCTACCAAGAAAGTTTTAAAAAATCTAAAATTTGATTAACTTTTAATTGTAATCTGCAATTTCTTTCAATTCTTATGCATACATGTACCAACAAACTAAGGCTTGGTAGAGAAATAACAAGACTAGATTGTCATTACCTCCAAAATTCAACAAAATTTGTTTGCATGACAAGGAGAAGGGCAGCAATAGATAAGATCATTCCTCCATACCACTAGGTTTCTATCTGGAAGCACATCTGTGCTCCATCACTGAGATAAGTCTGTGCACAGGAAAGAAAAGACAAGCAGCAAATCATTAAAATCAAGTCAGTAAGTCCCTTTGTTTCTTATTAACAATGCCTCAATATATAAAAAGAATAGGAAGGAGGCTCCATATAAAAGTTGTATTTTTCTGAATTTGCTGAAATTTCCCTTTAACCTTTCACAGTTTTCATAATTTTAGATTTTCACGAATTGGAAGGGTAGCAGACAGCATCATAAAGTAAATGCAATTCTAAAAGTAACCA
Source organism: Fragum fragum (assembly GCA_946902895.1). Taxonomy (NCBI): domain Eukaryota; kingdom Metazoa; phylum Mollusca; class Bivalvia; order Cardiida; family Cardiidae; genus Fragum; species Fragum fragum. Next base: position 24,129,224 of record OX336367.1, read on the forward strand.
ATCTATGTGACATAGAATGTTTTGGGAAACGAAGAAATTGCTTGTTACGAGCTTTGCTTTTCTTTCTCCACAATGTTTTCTTAATGTATTTTACAGAGACATAAAAATCAGTGGTTAACTTGCTCATGTATAAACTAGCGAGAGTGGGCGGGGGGGCACAGTGGTTCACCACAGTGCCTTTATGTCTTTAACCCATTAATAGGCCACAAAATTTTAAACAGGTTTCACAGATAATGCAAACAAAATTTCAAATTGTGCAAAAAATGGGAAAATAAGTGCCAAATAGGGTAGAAAGCATCATGAGACAAGGAGAAATTGCAATTTCTCACAAAGTTTTCCATGATTGTATTTCTTCAAGGTATCAGAAAGCGTCATGTGTGGTAATTGGGGTTAAGCATTCTTGTTCAGCCTTACTTCAATACCTGACTGCCTTTCCGTCTATCTGTTCACAATTAAGAAAAAAAATCTCTTTCCTAAACCAGCCAGCAGATTTCAGCCAAACTTCTCAGAAATGATTTGTAGGTGCTCTTTCAAAGTGCTTCAAAGAATTGGAATTCGTGGCATCCTTGAAAAGTCTTCCTAATAACTATACACGGAAATCTACTGCTCCCAAATTTTGTATGCATATTACCATATTGTTTAATACCAAAATACATCAAATCATTTTCCTGGGATCATTATCAGCCCTTTGCTGTTGGTACGTAGATGGAAATCCCTGTGAAAGCAAATTTTCTAAAGACCCTGATGAGTTGAATAATACCATCACCCTGTTTGTTCATTTGTAGTTTTTTTTTGTGTGTGCTATTTCTCCTAGAGTTTCAAAAGTACTGTACTGCAACTTGCCACAATGGACCACAGCGGTGTCTGGCTGTACATTAGACCCAAATTATATTGATTCATCCAGTGGTTTTGGAATTGATCTGCCCTTCACATTGCAAAAGAGCTTAAAACTACTGCGATTTTTGAGTTAGCAACTCCTCTGAAACTTCAACTGAAACTTGCCACAATGAATCTCTATGATGTCTAGCTGTGCATATGAGAACAAAATTGTTTTGATACCTCAAAGAAAGATATTGAAAATTATATATTTCAATGACAATCCCCTTGGGCCATAAATGTGCTCTGTGAAGCTCTTGTTCATTTCTTTTTATCAGTCTAAATGAAATGAAGATTTAGGAGTGACTTAAACAGAAATCGCTTGTTACAAACAATATCTTCATTATCCACAATGTTTTCTACCCTAAAAGACAAAGATTCCCATCAACTTAAAATTGTCGTCTGAAACTTCTTTGAATTTGGACTGGTCTGAAATTTTGTTGTGTGGGAATGGGTTAATAGCTAAAAATCTCTGTATGGCCATTCCCGTGTATGTTAGTCCATACATCAGTATGTTGAATTCATGTGAACACAACTCCTTCTACATTTCTTGACGGATTCCAACGAAAATTTCACAGAATGTAAGTCTTCATGTGAACTTTTGTATATCTTATAAGGCTTTGGGACATTTTGCATACAGAATGAGTTTTGTAAAATTCTTTCTTCTCGCTATAATTCAAGATCACCTGTACCCATTTCCACACAAGAAAATTGCAGGCTGGTCAAAATTGAAAGGAGTTTCAGACGAGAATCTAAAATTTATGAATTTCAGAATTTATCAACTTTCTGGGTAGAAAAAATGAAAAAAATTGTGTGGTTCAAACAAATTCTTCATTTTCCACAATGTTTTCTCAATTGTGTTTTTTTTTTAAGGGGTGTCAAAAGCATCTTTGTGCAAGAATGGGTTAACCCTTGTATTGCTTAATAAAATCCTCTACAGAATTGCATTGAAGGATCAAAGGACTAGAAGCACTGGAATCACTAATTGTTAGTTAACCCTTGTCATGCTGGGCCCGGAATATTCCGGTTTTGGCAGGAGGTGTAGACTGAGATCAGACTGCACTTATGTGCAGGCTGATCTTAGTCTACACCTCCTGCTTGTACTTTTCCTGCCAGAGTTGTTTATGAAATTGATTTCTAAAAGAAATATTGATTTTTGAACAACAAGTTCTATCAGTGCTTTCAGCCCTTTGATTTTACAGCAGTTCAGTAAGGTAATTTATACAGCATGACAAGGGTTAACATTCATTTCAAAAATTCATCTTTACATATTTGCAGGCTGATCTTGGTCTATACCTCCTGCCAAAACAGGAGTATTCCAGGTTCAGTATGACTAAGGTTCATTAACAACATTTTCATTATACACATACAAAAAAAGGTCTTACATAGTCCCTTTAATCCAAGAAGAACTTAACCCTTTCCTATACAAGCCTCTGTTATTTTGTACTTGAGAAAACATTGTGGAAAAAAAAGAAATTGCTTGTAACACACAATTTCTTCTTTTCCCACAATACTTTCTACAACATAGGATGGTTTCATTTCAAATTGAATCCAATTTTCTTTCTCATCTGCTACCTCTTTCAATTTGGACCAGTCTAAAAATTTTTAAAAATGGAAAGCTTTTAGAGGCTTCTAGGAATTTTATTCCTTGTCTGAAACTAGTGAAATCGAATCTTTTCATTTTGGTTTTTATGTCACAAAGATACCAACTTCATTTCCATAATGGTGATGAATGTGATCTTAAAAACACGGAAAAAAGTTCCCTAAAAGTGTAAACAACAATAAAAACTCATTTAGTTGTAACATTATCTTTTCAATTTAAATCCCATTTCAAGACGGGGAGAGCTGTTTGATGGCAAATTTAAATCCAATAGAACTTGACAGACATTTGTCAGTATGTTGTTGAATTTGGGGGAAATCTTTGTTCCTCCCGATGTGCATTTGCTGCAATCAATTTACATAATCACACGTCGCTCATAGTGCAGATTCTTTGCACTAATGTCACGCAGATTGTGATTTAATGTCATTTTGAGGCCTCTGGCAGGAAGAAAAGAACAGAAGGAATGCCTCTCCGATACAGCCTGCTGTTTTCTCAATTTTGACGTATCGAATTAAAGAAAACGTCTGTAATAAAGAGACAAATTTCTCCCTTCAATTTTGAAATTGTAATTGGGAAGATTAAGATTGATGCGGAAATATATCTTTGGACAAACTAGCACAATTACGTCTTCGGAAATTGAGTGTATCAGTGCCCTATATGTCATTTGCTTTTTCTTTCGTGTTAAACTATTTTTACACAATCAGGCTTTTTTTAAGAATCCTAAAGGAAAAGCGCTATAAATCATTATTGAAAATGTAGAATTTTTTTGTAACATGCAATTTCTCCATTGCCCACAAAGCATTCTTTTTTCAGAAAGACAGCTGATTGAAATGCATCATTGTGTTATGGGTTGAACATCCACACAGACACTTGTTTAACCCATTTTCACAAAATTATGCTTTTTGACACCTCCAAGCAATTTCTTCATTATGCACAATGTTTTCTACCAAAAAAGGCAAAGAGTTTAAAAGTTCCATCAACTGAAAATTGTCATCTGTATCATCTTTGAATATTGACCAGTCTAGAATTTTTACATCTGTTAAAGGGTAAACTAATCTCAGTATGTCTATACATTACCCTTCTGTTCTTTCGGTCCATTTTCATGTCCAAAGATATTGCTTTTATAGATAGAATAATTGACCAATCGTGGCTGTCAATCAAATAATCAATCATTCAATCAAATCATAACTTTGAACTCCAGTATGGGCCACTTTTTTGAGAAGAATTTTACTTGATTTGTTATGAGTCACCTTACCTTGGAACATGAAACATAATACAAAAGCTCTTGAGATTGAACCAGGAGCCCCTGATATTGGAGTTTGATGCCTTAATTCAGAACTAAGTCTGCTCCTTTCTTTCCTTGGGAAGAAAAAATGGTTAATTGTCCTTTTCCAAGAATTTTCTCCAGTCTTTCTCTTCCCAGAGTAATGAAATTTAGAACTGTAATCAAGATCTTAAAAAGCCACAAAAGGGGTTTATTTCCCAAATTTTACAGTGCAAAACTGTTCTATAAATCAGGGGGATTGCACAAGGTTGCTTGGCAAATGTTACATGATCTTGCCATATAACTGCAGGCTTCTAATTGAATCAGATGAAACTGCAATTATTGCTCAGTGTGGTTCCACTGTTTTACCCTTAAAGCCAACAGCTTCGGATAGATGTGTTAATTTGCATTATACATGTTAACTAACTTCTCTGCTCAAAAACCTAAGTTGTGGGTATTGATTAGAAACGTCTCATAGAGGCAATTCAATTGAGTATCCACAAAATAGTGTTTAATCATATGATAACAAATTGAGAATGAAATTCCCAAATGTATAGACTTCTGTAAAAGCCCCTTAGACCAAATGACCAACGTAAAACATTTTGTGGCAAAGAACTTTATTTATCGCTACTCTTTAGATATCACCATTTTTGGGGTGGGGGTGGGGGGAGCATTTGTAATAATCATTAAGTCTGCATGATTTATTGAGCATCAAGATACTTAGTTTTGATGGGGCCTGAGTGTTCCATAGTAATACTTCTTGAGTTAGTTGTTGGTGTGAAGTGTTAGTGCACGGTAATATCGCATTTTATCTTGCCAATTGGTGTGCTGTTCTTTCTTCAACACTCTATTTTACCCGTTTTTTTCCAAGATAATAATTTTTATGATTAAACTGATGGGATTTAATAATGGAGAAATATCTTGAACAATAAATTATGAGAAAATTGGTGTTCAAAAGAAAGATTTCACATGATTTCAATTAAATATCAAAAGAGAAAGAGTTATTTCAAAGAATATTGAATTTAATTTTTTTCAGATTCCATAGAGGCAATTAAAAATGAAATTTTAACCAAAGGAGAAGATTGGACTAACCTTATTTATGAAATTTTTTCGTGCGAAACCTGTAATTTGATTAACCCATTCACTCTCAATGACACTTTTAGACGCCCAAAGAAAATAGATTTGGAAAACATTGTGGACAATGAAGAAAATGCTTGTTTCTTAATTATCCACTATATTTTCTACCCAAAAGGTAAAAAAAAAGTCCAAAATTTCATACACTTTACATTGCCGTCTGCAATTCCTTTCAATTTGGGCCAGTCTAAATTTTTTGTCGTCTGGTAAGGGGTTAATAATATGTTGACCTTCTTTACTTTCTATGTATAGTACAAGCAAATGCGTTCCTTTAACCCATTTCCACATAATCACACTTTTTAGGACTAAATGTGATATTGTTGTGGAATACTTTGTGGAAAAATGATAAATTCCTTTCAACAAGCAATTTCTTTTTTTCTCACAATGTTTTCTAGCCTATGTGACACATATTGTTGTCTCCAACTTCTTTCAATTTTGACCAGTCTAAAATTTTGTCATGTCGTTATGGTTAAAAAACATTGCAATTGTCTTTAACCCTTGTCATGCTGTATAAATTACGTTACTGAACTGCTGTAAAATCACAGGGCTGAAAGCACTGATAGAACTTGTTGTTCAAAAATCAATATTTCTTTTGGAAATCAGTTTAGAAATCAACTCTGCCAGGAAAAGTACGAGCAGGAGGTGTTGACCAAGATCAGACTGCACTTATGTGCAGGCTGATCTTTTTCTACATCTCCTGCCAAAACCGGAATATTCCGGGTTCAGCATGACAAGGGTGATAAAAAGGTGAAAATCTTCAGCTCCTTTCCAAGAGTGTCTGCCATGTTACAACCATACAGTTATCCAAGATAGTACCCACTGCCAATCAAAGATTTAATCAACCAATCAAATCATTCATTTAGACCAGACATGAACTTTGAAATCAGATATAAGCCAGCATGTGTAGGAAGCATTTATGTTGGTTTTGCAACTTAACCATTTCCCAGACAATCCCAACTTTTTACGCCCCTCAAGAGAAAAAAAGCTTTGGAAAACATTGTGGAAAATGAAGAAATTGCTTGTATCAAGCAATTTATTCACTATCCACAATGTTTCTATCCAAAAAAAAAAAAATCAAAATTTCATCAAGTTGAAATTGTCGTCTGCAGCTTCTTTCAATTTTGATCAGTCTAAAATTCTGCTGTGGTGGAATTGGTTAAAAGTTGTAACTACAGCTTATCCAAAGCTGTAGTAACAACATTTAAGTTTGAAATCAACCATTTTACCTTTTAACTACATGTAACCAGTCATAATTAACTCTGTTTAAAATCTAAGTGGAACTTCCTGTCAAATCTCAGTGGACTTGGACAAAGATCTTTCAATAAGGCTTTCCCGATTTTAGACCCTGAATTTAGGGCTGTATTATTTTATGGCCCTCATCTTCTGTCCATCTCTTTGCCTGTGTGTCCGTTAGCAATTATTTGTGTCCAGTCCTTTTTTAATTGTCTGCCCTTGAATAGAAATGAATAGCCATGTTTCTTGGTAGCCCAAACTACTCATACAGTTTCAATGAAAAAAAGTTGTAACTTTGCATAATGAATCTGCTTAGTCTCTAGTGGTGCATTAAACCTTTAGAATTAAAACATTTCCAGTTCTTCATCAGTAATCTGCCCTTGAATTGAAAAATTGTCTAATTTTTAGTGCAGGCAACTTTTCAAATGGTAATAACTTGTACCTAGTGTTCATTGAAAATGATTGAAATTTAAGGCAATGATTCTCCATGTTGTGTACTTTGGCTCGAGATCTTTAGCATTTTTGTCGAGCTGGCTTGTGGTGAGCAAGACATAGTTGTCACTATGACAAGTCGGTGTATGTGCATTATTGTGTATGTCCTTACGTTAGTAAGTCTGTCCGTCCTAATTTGTCCGGACAATTACTCCTACATTTAAGGTTGGATTTCAAAATAACCTGGCACAATAATTCTCCATCATGAGTAGATGTGCCAATTGAAAGAATTTTGGGATATTTCTAATTTCAAGGTCACAGATCAAGGTAAAACACTAAAATTGTGCTTGTCCTGACAATTACTCCTAAAATTTATGGATAGATTTCAAAATAACTTGGCACAATTATTCTCCATCATGAGTAGATGTGCCAGTTGAAAGAATTTTTGGAATGGTTCTAAAGTCATGGTCACAGCTCAAGGTCAAACACTAAAATTGTGATTGTCAAGAGCATTTCTCTTAAAATTTTGGATGGATTTCAAAATATATTGGCACAATTATTCTCCATCATGAGTAGATGTGCCATTTGAAAGAATTTTTTGGATAGCTTCAAGTTCAAGGTCAAACACTAAAATTGATGGTCAAGGTCAAGTTGATGGTCAAAACCTTGAGGGCTCGACAGCAGTTGTCCTGGGACAACCATCTAGTTTCTTATTATTGATTAAATGAATTGTCTCCCCTTTGTTCAGGGAATTGCTTAATACTATTGTGTTTTTTGTGTGCAATGTTACCCATTATGCTGTAAATACAAACAGTTTTTCACAGTGTCGATCTTTAAGTGATGAAATAGTGCATAGGTCAGCCATAACTCGCATTACAAAAAAATTGTTATATGGTTAGGTAGGATAATCATCCAAGATACAAAAGATATTCCAAAGGGAATGTTCCAATCCTGCTCAGCCTGCACAATTTGCGCAGTCTCACTAGGTTACAACTTTCTACACTTTCCAGATTTTCCTCATGTAAGACCAGTCACAATTGTTTTCTTAGGAATAATGCCATTTTGTTGATATCAAGTTTAATCTTATTAGTCAAGGTCAGTTTTCAAGGTCATTGGTAAAATATTTTATTCCAGTGATAAGCCCCTTTGGGCTTATATGGGCTGCTCTTTGATGCTCTTGTTTTAAAATTTTAGGCTGGTCCAAATTGAAAGAGATTGCAGTCAACAATGCAATTTGTATCCGCTGTGGTAGAAAATATTGTGGAAAAAGAAGCAATTGCTTGTAATAAGCAATTTCTTCTTTTTATACGCCCGTCGAAGACGGGACGTATTATGGGATCACCCGTGATGTCCGGGCGTCCGGGCGTCCGGTCGTCCGGGCGGTGTCCACTTCTTTGTCCGGAGCATAACTCTGTCACCGTAAGTCCGATTGACTTTAAACTTGGCAGTTATATTCTTCTTATCAATACGGAGTGCAGTGCACAAGAACCATAACTCTACCTGGCCTATTTTTTGAGTTATTGCCCTTTGTTGTTTTTCATACTTGAATCTTGTCCGGAGTATATCTCTAAACGTATTATAGCTAGGATCATGAAACTTTATGGGTGTATAGATCTCACCAAGGGGGAGTGCAGTGCACAAGAACCATAACTCTACCTGGCCTTTTTTTTGAGTTATTGTCCTTTGTTGTTTTTCATACTTGAATCTTGTCCGGAGTGTATCTCTAAAAGTATTATAGCTAGGATCATGAAAGTTTATGTGTGTATAGATCTCACCAAGGGGGAGTGCAGTGCACAAGAACCATAACTCTACCTGGCCTATTTTTTGAGTTATTGCCCTTTGTTGTTTTTCATACTTGAATCTTGTCCGGAGTATATCTCTAAAAGTATTATAGCAAGGATCATGAAACTTCATGGGTGAATAGATCTCACCAAGGGGGAGTGCAGTGCACAAGAACCATAACTCTACCTGGCCTATTTTTTTAGTTATTGCCCTTTGTTGTTTTTCATACTTGAATCTTGTCTGGAGTATATCTCTAAAAGTATAATAGCTAGAATCATGAAACTTTATGGGTGTAAAGATCTCACCAAGGGGGGGTGCAGTGCACAAGAACCATAACTCTACCTTGCCTATTTTTTTAGTTATTGCCCTTTGTTGTTTTTCATACTTGAATCTTGTCCGGAGTATATCTCTAAAAGTATTATAGCTAGGATCATGAAATTTGATGTGTGTATAGATCTCACCAAGGGGGAGTGCAGTGCACAAGAACCATAACTCTACCTGGCCTATTTTTTGAGTTATTGCCCTTTGTTGTTTTTCATACTTGAATCTTGTCCGGAGTATATCTCTAAAAGTAAAAAAGCTTGATTCATGAATTTATTTGATGGATAGATCTCACCAAGAGGGAGTGCAGTGTACAAGAACCATAACTCTACCTGGCCTATTTTTTGAGTTATTGCCCTTTGTTGTTTTTCATACTTGAATCTTGTCCGGAGTCTATCTCTAAAAGTGTAATAGCTAGAATCATGAAATTTCATGGATGGATAGAGCTCACCAAGTGGGAGTGCAGTGTACAAGAACCATAACTTTACCTGGCCTTTTTTTTGAGTTATTGTCCTTTGTTGTTTTTCATACTTGAATCTTGTCCGGAGTATATCTCTAAAAGTATTATAGCTAGGATCATGAAACTTCATGGGTGTATAGATCTCACCATGGGGTTGTGCAGTGCACAAGAACCATAACTCTACCTGGCCTATTTTTTGAGTTATTGCCCTTTGTTGTTTATCATACTTGAATCTTGTCCGGAGTGTATCTCTAAAAGTATAATAGCTAGAATCATGAAACTTCTTGGATGGATAGAGCTCACCAAGTGGAAGTGCATTTTACAAGAACCATAACTCTACCTAGCATATATTTTGAGTTATTGCCCTATGTTGTTTTTCATACTTTGTTTGACAAAAAATATTCATTTAAAATAACATCAGTTCTATTCAAACCCCTAGTTAATTTTAAGCAGTGTTACGGGCGTATCTTGTGACAATTTGGCACCTTGTTCCACAATATTTTCACAGTATATAAAATCACAGTTACGTAAAATGGTTGGTTTATACTGGAAGAGGTTAAAGAGTACCTGCTTCAAATTTAAAATGTTTCATTTTCGGCATGAAAACTCCGTAAGAAAACAACAAAGGTCCAAATTGAAAGAAGTTACAGACGGCAAATAAAAGTTCATAAAATTTTAGAAATCTTTGTCTTTTAGTGCAGAAAATATTGCGGATAATGAAGAAATTGCTTGTAGCAAGAAATTTCTTCTTTTCTCACTATGTTTTCCAAAGCCTATTTCTTGTGGGTTGTCAAAATGCGGGATTGTGTGGTAACAGGGGTATACAGACACCAGAAAAGCAACAGGCCTTCCTTGCTTCCCTGAAATATTGAAGATTGGGGGAAAAATCTTCCCTTCATGCAGTGCAGTTTGGACTTTCTTTCATAAATGTCTTTTCTAGACTAATCAAACTTTTCGGCATCATGTGAGAAATAAGGGTGACAGGATACTTAGTTTTGCTACTTTAATCTATTTAATACTAGTGAACATTTTTCAAATGTCACTGCCTGTCCCCCCAATTTAAACACTTTTGATATTTATCCTCTTAAAAACAAAACCCTTGACTTTTTCCAGTTATCTTGTGCAGTACAGATAATACAAAAAGAAACAGATTATGCAGTTTATGTTGATAAGATGTAATGCTGTTGGTACATTATGAATAATTTGGTACTGATTATAGTGAAGCAAGAGGAAGTGTGGGTTAGGTACACCACATGCTACTGACTGACATAACTGAAACACCCTATTATATCAATCAATCAATCAATCAATCAATCAATCAATCAATCAATGTGTCTGTGTAGAGCAAAAATTCTTCAACTTGAATGCATCTATTTGAAAGGAACTATCCCTTCCAACACAATCAAGTTGTCTTATGACCCTCTAAAAAGGGCTGGGAAATAAGCAATTTCTTCATTATCCACAATGTCTTCCACCCAATGAGACAAAGATTTTGTCAACTTTAAAATGTCATTCGCAACTTCTTTGAATTTTGACTGGTCTAAGATTTTATCATTTGGGAATGGATTAATATTCAGTGGTGTAATGTCAAGTGGGTGAGTCTGATTATCTAAGTTGGTCTAGCACTAGACTTCAAACCTTATGATAGTAGGTTTAAGCTATGGATAGACCGAACTAACAAATAAACTGTTGATGAAATAATAAGCTAATCCTCAGTGTGATTGGGCTATAAAATGTAACTTGAATTTTATTTGAAAGGATGTTTTTGCTAAACAGAACAGTGGTACTTTCATAGCAAAACTTGCATGAACATGTCAAATTGGTTTGAAATTTCTGAGAATTTATCCTAGTACCATTCTAGACAGATTTAGTGATAATTTGTAAGAGAATTTCTTTCAAGACTGTCTAAAGACAAATTGAATCTTAAACTTCCCCACGAGGCCCATTAATTGGTTCAAGACCAGAAATTTTTGTGAAAAGACTTTTAAGAATCCCATCCATTAAAACAAGCAGCATTTCCATGACAATCTATTTAATATTGGTTGAAATGGTCCTGATAACAGGGAGTGATTGTATGTTTCTAATTTATTTCTAAGCTCTACTGTATGAAGGCTAGGAGAACCATTCTTTTTCCATCTGTCTGTTAGTTTGTATGTCTTTGCAGCCTTGAAAAGTTCTTGTTAGCACAAAAAAGTTTACCATTTCTATTTTATTGCCTTCAAACTTTCATGAAATTTAATAATTTAGAAATGGTTCTTTCCCAAGCTTGGTTCCATTTCAATAATCAGGTTTAGGGGCCTTGTGAAATTACTTACCAAGTTTTTCATTTATGTGTCAAAGCACATTACTTGATAAGATTTTCTTCTAACCTCTAAAAGATGGTTGTACTATTGTTATTGACAGATCTGTTGCCCCTCCCTCTAAATGATGACCAAATGAATGATTTGATTGGTCGATTGAGTTTTTGATTGACAGCAGTAATCCGTCAATTGTGAATAGGATAAATCAGGGCTTGAAAATTCTACTTGTCTGCTCATCCTGCACATTTATGTCCTTCTTTGTCTATATTTGCAGGACGAATGGAATTTGAAAGGTTTGAATACGTGAATTTATGTAACATGACATGGAGGGCTTTGATCAGAAACGTAGTATGAGTCTACCCATTTGATAGACCCATACTATGTTCTGGCTCTAAGCCCTCTATATTTTCCTTTTTGTGCAGGACGAGTTGAAATTTTATGAATTTTCAAGCCTTGAATAAGAACAGACAAAAAAGCATGATGGATATATTTACAGCTATCTTGGCCAGTCTCTTGATGGGAACAATTACTTCAGTATGCTTTCTTCTCCAAAAGACAAAGAATTCTAAAATTTGATCCACATAAACTTGCCGTCTGCAACTTCTTTGAATTTGAACCAGTGCAAGATTTTGTCTTGGGTTAATACAATTTCATGTATTTTCCAGTACAAGTAAACTATCCTTGAAATTTATGATGAAAATAGTGGGTTAGACCACAACATTACTTGAATGAAAGCAGATCTGTTGGAAAGTGTGAAATACTCATTAAAATTTTATAGTCTCATTTCATATTCAAACAAAAGCAATAAACAAATATAGGAAGCCATGAATTTTGAGATGTATAGCCCCTGGTCAAATAATCTCTGGAATCTCAAAGGGGGGGTTTTTATCTCTCCAAATATAAAACTAATATCAGATAGACTGATTTTATTTTGAAATCATGTCTGGATCTTTTTTCCTCGAAAGTTTGTTGAGCAGGTGCCCTAGACTGGCACAGTTTCCAAGAATGATGTCTTGTATGAGGCAGAGGAAAGGGCTTTTTAACCCATATCCAGATGGCAAAATTTTAGACTGGTCCAAATTGAAAGAAGTTGCAGATGACAATTTTATATTTTTCAACTTTCTGTGTAGAAAACTTTCTTGAAAATGAAGAAATTTCTTGTTACAAGCAATGTCTTCATTTTACACAGTGTTTTCCCAATTGTTTTTCATGAGGGTCTTCAAAAGCATTTCTATGTGGGAATGGGTTAACTTCCAATTTGCAAGGTGTTGCTGTTATAGTTTTCAGTTAACCTATTCCCTCACAATAACGCTTTCTTATGCTGTTAAGAAATATGATAATGGAAAACTTTGTTGGAAAACGAGAAACAAGCAATTTATTACTATAATTTCTACCCTATTTGGCAGTTCCTATTTTAGCGCAATTTCAAATGTTGCCGGCAACTTCTTTCAATTCGGACTAGTCTAAAATTTTTATGCCCCTGCATCGGGGGCATATTGTTTTACCGGTGTCCATCTGTCTGTCTGTCTGTCTGTCCATCTGTCTGTCTGTCTGCCAAACTTAACCTGCCAACTAAACATTTTCCTATAACTTCAACCCTGATTAAGTTACAATGCTAATATTTGGTATGTAGATAGGTCTCAACAAGGCGCAACTGAGGAAGGTCTTTTCATCAAGGTCAAGGTCAAAATTTTAACCCTTTACCTGTTTCTAAAGAATTCCCATTTTGGGGGCATAGTTTTTCACTAACCCATCTTGTCTCGTCATGTAATGGGTTAATGCAAGTGCTACTGCCCATGTAGGATGTAAAACACAAGAACCTTTAGGAAAAAGAACACAGAATTTGATGTCTCATTGTGGCAGGATATCTCTAGCAAATTCTATAATTGAATGCTTTACAGGTTTAAACCCATTCCCAAGCAATCACTGTTTTCATGCCCCTCAAGAAAAAAGCTAATTAGAAAACATCTTGGAAAATGAGGTAATTTCTTGTAACATAAATTTTTTTTATCATCAACTACCCAAAAAGACAACTGTTCTTAAAGATTTCAACATTTAGAAATTGTTTTCTGCAATATCTTTGAATTTGGACCAGCATAAGACTTTTTTGTCTGGGTTCCGTTACAGATTTTATTATGATTGGTTAGTTAATTAGCCCTTTCCCATTCAAATACTGGATTTTACGTTCCTGTGATTTCATACTCAAGAAAACATTGTGGAAAAGAAGAAATTTGCTTGTAACAAGCAATTTCTCCTTTTTCCACAATATTTTCTACTACATAGGTTGGTTTTATTTCAAATGGCATCTAGTTTTCATTGTCGTCTGCAACCTCTTTCAATCTGGACTAGTCTAAAATTTCCAAATAAGGGAAAGGGTTAAAGAACTATTGCCTGTATAATGATAAAGGACACATAACTGCTATCAACCAAAAATCAATTGACCAATCAAATAACTAATTTAAATCAGAATACATATTTGAAGAACTTTCAGAAGACAATTTTGGGTTGATGAAAATGGTTAAAAATCATTGTCTTACGTGTAGAAAACATTATGGCTAAGCAGAATACTATGGGAAAGGGTGAAATATTTATCATAGCAGGGCTTATCTAAGCTGTAGTTAGAACATAGGTTGTCCACCAACTATTTACTATTTTTATGTGTCCCTGAATATATAATTTGCAAAATTAACCCTTGTCATGCTGAATGAAATCCTCTTTACAATTGCATTGAAATCAAAGGGCTAATAGTACTGGATGTAATCATTGTGGGTTGATAATTCTTTTAAAAAAGTATGCTACAAGCAATTCTGGCTTTAAAGGGATAGGCAGGAGGTGTAGACTAAGATCAGACTGCACAAATGTGCAGGCTGATCTTTGTCTATACCTCCTGCCAAAACTGGAATATTCCGAGTTCAGCATGACAAGGGTTAAGGTTGTCTGATATCTTAGTGAAAGTAAACCTCGCCAGAGGTCATCTATCTATCATTAACATGTACCTACAACAGCTTTTTGCAGAAAATTTGTACATATTTTCCACTTAAGCTTTAAGGGCCTTGTAATAGCTATTTTGTTTCTTCAAAAATTTTTTTGTATATATCATGTAGATTAGCTACAACTTTGCAGTCCCAGATGTTCAATTTAGGTGTATTCTGTTGAGCCTTGTGATGTCTTTTGTCATTTTGGTTATTATATTGCAAAATGAAATGAAATTTGAAGCCAACATCATAGAGTTAAGGAGCATTAAATGGATTATTTGCTCTCAACATTTGGAGGAAATTTGCATTTATGATTACTCATAAGTATAGGGAAATATGCGGACAATTTTAAACTTCAGAAATTTTAGAGTAATTATTGGCAGTAATGATGGCATAAAGGATATTTTTGCCTCGTTAAGCATTCTCAAATATTTGTTTCATAGTTTGAAATTTTTCCCAGGATTAAAGTATTGCAAGAATTCTTTGTAATGACGTTTGAAGACAAAGATTTTATTTTAGATGAAAGGATAAAAAAGTGCCAATGGGTTCTGAAAACCAGATGGCGAAAAGGAAGTTTTCAGTCTTTTGTCAGAGTACTTGAGTTAACCCATTCCAACACATTCCCGCTATTTTACTCTTTAGAAAACTTTGTGGAAAATGAAGAAATTGCTTGTTACAAGCAATTTCTTCATCATTAATTTTTCAATCCAAAAATATTTATAATTCTATAAACTTGAAGTTGATGTCTGCAGCTTCTTTCAATTTGGACCAGTCTAAAAAGAATTTGTGTGGTAATGGATTAAATGATTTTGGTCAGTTTTGATAGTTAATCCACTCTGATACTGATGCTATAGCTAGTTTTTGTTTAGAGCGGCTCCAAGCAAATGTTCCGAGACTGAATGTTCTGTTACTTCTTGTGACTTTTGAATGAACAGTTGCTTTTTAAGGCAGGATACAAAGCGAAAACCTATTACCAGATAACAATATTTAAGACTGGTCCAAATTGAAAGAAGTTGCAGACGACATTTCAAACCAAGCTAAATTTGGGAATTAATTGCCACAAGCAATCTTTCCTGTTTCTTGCCTGTGCCCATGTAATGGCAAAGGCACATAGAATTACTTCTGTTCATGTATGAGTGGGTGGTGGTTTAATGTGAATATAGACCTGCCAGAATTCAAAGGTTTTGCAGACAAAAATTTAAAGGGGGTTAAATTTAAAAAACAACTGTTCAGTAGGGTAGGAAATATTGTTGAAAAAGAAGAAATTGCTTGTTACAAGCAATTTCTTCTTTTCCAACAATGTTTTCACAATTGAAAATTACAGGGATGTAAAAACCAGAGATTGAACAGGAAAGGAGTATGTCCATTTCTTGTTCAGAGTGTATCATCCACATTATAATGCATTTCAACATAACTTGGTACAGTTGTTCCCCTAGAATAGTGTCATGCATCAAGTTCTGTTTGATCCTTCCAAGTTCAAGGTCACAGCTGAAGGTAATGTGACAACCTCTTAACCCATTCCCATACAATGACACCTTTAGAAGCCCCTCAAGAGAACAAATTTGGAAAACATTGTGGACTAATGAAGAATTGCTTTTAACAAGCAATTCTTCATTGTCCACATTGTTTTATTACTTAACCCTTGTCATCCTGAACCCGGAATATTCCGGTTTTGGCAGGAGGTGTGGACTAAGATCAGACTGCACTTATGAGCAGGCTGATCTTAGTCTATACCTCCTGCATGTACTTTTCCTGCCAGAGTTGTCAATGAAGTTGATTTCTGAAAAAATTATTGATTTTTGAACAACAAATTTTATCAGTGCTTTCAGCCCTTTGATTTGACAGCAATTCAGTACGGTAATTTATACAGCATGACAAGGGTTAATAAGCATAGATTTCATCAACTTGAAATTCTCATCTGCAACTTTTTCGAATTTGGACCAGTCTAAAATTTAGTTGTGAGGTAACTGGTTAAGCAGGGGCATCTGAGTCTGAGCAACATCATTATATAGTCTCACAAAGTTTTTTTCTTCAGGGCATCAAAAATGGTAATCTATGGTAATGGGTTAACCAAGATGATCTGAATACGGGTGTTTGCATCAGCCCTTGCGCCTTTATACAAAAGAAGTTTGAGTGATAATTATTTTCCATAGGAAATTCTGCTTTATCCATGTTATACTAAATATTTTATATTTAATGTTTCTGAATGGTTTTTGAGCTACCAGGGAATAAAATTTGTATCATTATGGTTTTGATCCGTCCACATTGATTGATAAATTATTGGGACATTTATTAGATAGTTTGAAAATTTACAAATTTTAGATGAGTTTGTCATAGTCTTGCTCCTGCAAGACAGTTTATCGATTGCTAGCCCAAACCACGCCCACTGAGTCTGCTTTGATGTTAAAAGGCATTTTGCAAACTTTATGGCCAGTAGTATGCAACAAAAGGTAGAATAGTTTGTTGGCAACCTAAATGTTGTAACTACAGCTTGAATAAGCTGTAGTTACAACATTTAAGTCAACCAAACTAACAAAAAAGGTTAACAAAAATGGTGACCAATGTCAGAGTTCAAAAAGCACGGTTGAAAATGAAGAAATTGCTGGAAAACAAGGTTGAAAATGAAGAAATGCTTGTTAAAAGCAATTTCTTCATTTTCAACCTTATTTTATACCCAAGTAGGAGATGTTCAAAGATCTCTGAACTTTAAATTGTTTTTGCATGTTTCCTTCTTTGAATTTGGACCATACAGTCTTAAGTTTTGCTGTGTGGTAATGGGTTAATGCTCATTGAAAATGTTATTTGAGTACACACAAGAAGCTCCCCAACTACTTTATCTCTCCTAAAAAATGCCGCCTCTCTGATAATAGTTCCCGAATGACATCAAGATTTTCCTCAAATTTGAGGATATTTTCCTCTAAAAGATTATTTTTAAAGATTGTGTAAAAGAATTGGTCTTTCAATTAGCAGGAAAATAGATTAGAAATACTAATTGAATAAAACTAACTCTTAAGAAAAATTGATACAAAATGAAAGCTTGAATAATGTGCAGAGCTACAGTACAGCCAACCTAGACTGTCAGTGACAAAAACATGTATTTACTTGTCTTAACCCATTAAAAGACAGTAAAATTTTAGACCAGTCAAACTTGAAAGGAGTTGCTGACGACAATTTAAAGTTCATGAAATTTTAGATTTGTTCAATTTTCTGGGTAGAAAGCACTATGTAAATTGAACAAACTGATTGTTACAAGTAATTTCTTCATTTTACACAATGTTTGCCCAATTATTTGTCTTGAGGGGCGTCAAATAGTTTCACTGTGTGGCAATGTGTTAATCAATCAAATCCAGATATAAACATTCTTTTGCGTAAACAATGTATGCACATGACTTCAGTCAGGGCTTTTTTCACTCGGAATCGGGAAAAGGCCTTAGCCTGTTTGTTATGGGAATTTTTTGTGCAGTTTTCAGAAGAGTTGGGAAAGGTAAGTTTAATAAATGAAAGAAATAAAAGTAAGATTCATGCATCATTTTCAAGATTCAATGATAAATAACTATATTTAAGGGTCTCATCAGTAATAAAATGAAAAGAAAATTTAATATTAAACAAAACAAATTTTGAAGAAAATAAATCCTTAGAATGCAGGCCCCTGTTAAAGAACGAAAAAATGCCCTGTCAGTTTTGAGTGGTGATTTTGTACCAGGAGCATTTCTAAAAGAAAAATGAAATGTTTGGATACTGTACTTATTTTTTTCATGAAAGGTGTAAAGGAAAAAGCAATTCTGGAACAAGCAAACAAACAGAGTAATCTGAAAAGTAATGGACAAGATAAGGAAGGGTTTAATTAAAGTTCATATTGATAAAGTTTATTGGCTGCAGGGATAAAAACCAGGAGCTTCCAAACAAATCATACCCAATAAATTACCATAATAGACAGTAAAACTTATATCCAATCAATTATCGATGATTAAAAAAAACAGAATAGTTCCCCCTATTTAAAATGCATGGGAAATTTTTGTTGACTTAAGAGACCTTTGGTTCTTCTTGGTAGCCTTGGCATTGAAAAATACAGATATTTTTAGAATCCAAGTCCTTTCAAAAATGGTATGTTTATGGTTACAGATGGTTGTAAATGAATGCCAACATACAACATACACCCCCCCCCCCCCAGTTTGAAATAAATGATTGGACAGGCTAAATGGCAAAATAATGGTATCTAATTCTCAGCTCTCATAATATACCATTAAAGCCACCATGAAAATAATAATTTATATAGAAAGGGCAAAATAAAAATTATGTTAAGGCTATTTTAATGTGTTTAAGTTAAGATGGGCTTTCATTGCTTTTAATGTCACTTTTAGCAAAGGGAGGGTCTGTTTTCACCAACCAGTCAAAATCAATGTTTTTTATTAAAATTCAATTACAACAGCTCTGATTGGGCAACACATACTTCATCAAATCAGAGCCCTTTTAATGAATTTTTCTAATGGATTATATAGTAAAATGGGCTTGCTTGTGATTACAGACTCCTGTCTACTGTAGTTTTACTGTAGTCTGCCCAAGCATTGTCAGTAAAAATGTTAGTTTTGATTTGTCCAAATTGGCAAGTGGAAAGAATTTATATAACAATTGGTGAATGACATTTTTAGCTCACCTGAGCACAAAGTGCGAGGTGAGCTATTGTGATCGGTCGTTGTCCGTCGTCCGTCCGTCCGTCTGTCCGTCTGTCCGTCTGTCCGTCCGTCCACAATTTCTTTAAAAATCTTCTCCTCCTAAACCAGAAGGCCAATCAAGCTGAAACTTTGCAGGGATGTTCCTTGGGTGAAGTTCTACAAAAGTTGTTAAAAGAATTTCATTCCGTCAAAAACTCTGGCTGCCGCGGCATGTGAAAATGGGAATGTTTAGTAAATCTGTAAAAATCTTTAAAAATCTTCTCCTCCTAAACCAGAAGGCCAATCAAGCTGAAACTTTGCAGGAATGTTCCTTAGGTGAAGTTCTACAAAAGTTTTTAAAAAAATTTAATTCCATCAAAAACTCTGGCTGCCGCGGCATGTGAAAATGGGAATCTTTAGTAAATCTGTTAAAATCTTTAAAAATCTTCTCCTCCTAAACCAGAAGGCCAATCAAGCTGAAACTTTGCAGGGATGTTCATTGGGTTAAGTTCTACAAAAGTTGTTAAAAAAATCTAATTCCGTCAAAAACTCTGGTTGCCGCGGCATGTGAAAATAGGAATCTTTAGTAAATCTGTAAAAATCTTTAAAAATCTTCTCCTCCTAAACCAGTAGGCCAATCAAGCTGAAACTTTGCAGGGATGTTCCTTGGTTGAAGCTCTTCAAAAGTTGTTAAAAGAATTTAATTCTGTGAAAAACTCTTGTAACAGTGGCAAATGAAAATGGGAAATTTTAGAAAATCTATGTTGTCTTTTTTCTCACAGACGACAAGGTCAAAAGCATTTATATTTTATATAGAGCTTAATCATATGGTTCTCTACCAAGTTTTTAAATATTTAATCTCTTAGGTCTAAAATGGCCCCGCCCTAGAGGTCCGAAGTTTGGAAAAATGCTTACTTAGAGCAATTTCAAAAGACTTCTCCTCCTAAACTATAAGGTCTAGGATATTCATATTTGGTATGGAGCATAACTAGATGGTTTTGTACTATATCACTAAAAGTTGTCTTCCTCAGGTCAAAAACGGCCCTGCACTAGGGGTCAAAAATTGGGAAAAACGCAAAATTTGAGTATGTTTAGAAAAAAATTCTTCATTTTAAGGAGGAGGGCATTTATATTTTGAGTGTAGCATAGCCTGGCTGTTATCTATCAGTTTTGATCAAATTATGCCTGTAGGTTAATAAACACCCCTTCCCTGGGTGTCCAAAGTTTGTAAAAAAGCTCAATTAGACCATGTTCAATAGTCTTTTCCTCCCAATCTACAAAGTCTAAGGCATTCATATTTTGTATATAGCATAACCAGATGGTTCTCTACCATGTTAGTTAAAATGTTAGCCCTGGGATTAAAAAAAGGCACTGCCCCAGAGGTCAAAATTTTTTGAAAACGCTCAATTAGAGCAACATCAAAAGTCTTCTCCTTCTGAAATATAAGGTGAAGGGCATACATATTTGGTATGTAGCATGACTAAATAATTTTGTACTATATAACAGGAAAATATATTCTTAGGATAAAAAATGTCTCTGCTCCTGGGGTAGAAAATTGCGTAAATTGCATTGAAAGAATTCTTTTTAAATATAGGCTCTAGAGCATTTACATTAAAAACAAAGGATAACATTAATGTTATCTACAATGTTTATATCCTTTGACAAACATGGCCCTTCCCAAGGCATCCAAAGATATGAAAAACACTAAATAAGAGCATGTATAAGTTGTAATGCATTCATATTTTGATGTATAGTACATCCAGATTGTTCTCTACCCAGGTTGCTAAAATTACACCCATTGAAGTTGCAGACAGTAATTAGAGTTTGATTGAAATCTAAATACAAAGAATTACAGGTAGAAAACACTGTGAGAAATGGATAAATTGCTTGTCACTCCCTTTCTCACTATGTATTTTTCAAACCTATTTTCCCTGAGGGTGACAAATTCTGGAATAGTTTGGTAATGGATTAAACTATAAAGCCAAAGGCATTCATTATTATTGTAAAACATTACTGTATTGTTTTGTACAAAGCCCAAAATCTTATATATCTTTTATAAGTTGTGTTTTTTTTATACTAAAAAGTACTGTAATTTGGAGATGCCTCAGGTGAGCGATTTAGGACCATCATGGTCCTCTTGTTTTGGCAATGTTTTTATGAATTACCTGTTTTTAGCTCACCTGAGCACAACGTGCTCAAGGTGAGCTTTTGGTATCACCTTTTGTCCGTCGTGCGTCGGAAGTCGTCAACAATTCTTTAAACATCTTCTCCTCAGTAACCACTGGGCGGTATTCAACCAAACTTGGTAGGAATGTTCCTTGGGTGACCCTTCTCAAAAGTTGTTCACAGATTTTTGATTGACCCCCAAATATGGGCGTGGCAGGGCGTGGCAGTTTTTGACTTAGAAATCTTTAAACATCTTCTCCTCAGTAACCATTGGGCCAATTTCAACCAAATTTGGTATGAATGTTCCTTGGGTCACCCTTTTCAAAAGTTGTTCGTGGAATTTTGATTTATGCCCAAATATGGGCGTGGCAGGGCGTGGTAGTTTTTGACTTAGGAATCTTTAAACATCTTCTCCTCAGTAACCATTGGGCCAATTTCAACCAAATTTGGCATGAATGTTCCTTTGGTGACCCTTTTCAAAAGTTGTTCGTGGAATTTTGATTTACGCCCAAATATGGGCGTGGCAGGGCATGGCAGTTTTTGACTTTGAAATCTTTAAACATCTTCTCCTCAGTAACCATTGGGCCAATTTCAACCAAACTTGGCATGAATGTTCCTTGGGTGACAAGTTTTTCATGGAATTTTGATTTATGCCCAAATATGGGCGTGGCAGGGCGTGGCAGTTTTTGACTTCGAAATCTTTAAACATCTTCTCCTCAGTAACCATTGGGCCAATTTCATCCAAACTTGGCATGAATGTTCCTTGGATGACCCTTTTTAAAAGTTGTTCGCAGAATTTTGATTTATGCCCAAATATGGGCGTGGCAGGACGTGGCAGTTTTTGACTTTGAAATCTTTAAACATCTACACCTCAGGAACCATTGGGCCAATTTCAACCAAACTTGGTATGAATGTTCCTTGGGTGACCCTTTTCAAAAGTTGTTCGGCAGAATTTCGTTTCATGCCCAAATATGGGCGTGGCAGTTTTTGACTTTGAAATCTTTAAACATCTTCTCCTCAGTAACTATTGGGCCAATTACAACCAAATTTGGTATGAATGTTCCTTGGGTGACCCTTTTCAAAAGTTGTTCGCAGAATTTTGATTTATGCCCAAATATGGGCGTGGCAGTTTTTTAGCTCACCTGAGCGCAACGTGCTCAAGGTGAGCTTTTGGTATCACCTTTTGTCCGTCGTGCGTCGTGCGTCGGAAGTCGTCAACAATTCTTTAAACATCTTCTCCTCAGTAACCACTGGGCGGAATTCAACCAAACTTGGTAGGAATGTTCCTTGGGTGACCCTTCTCAAAAGTTGTTCGCGGATTTTTGATTGACCCCCAAATATGGGCGTGGCAGGGCGTGGCAGTTTTTGACTTCGAAATCTTTAAACATCTTCTCCTCAGTAACCATTGGGCCAATTTCAA
The DNA here is from genome assembly GCA_946902895.1 of Fragum fragum. Classification (NCBI taxonomy): domain Eukaryota; kingdom Metazoa; phylum Mollusca; class Bivalvia; order Cardiida; family Cardiidae; genus Fragum; species Fragum fragum. Next base: position 24,151,839 of record OX336367.1, read on the forward strand.
CCAAATTTGGTATGAATGTTCCTTGGGTCACCCTTTTCAAAAGTTGTTCGTGGAATTTTGATTTATGCCCAAATATGGGCGTGGTAGTTTTTGACTTAGGAATCTTTAAACATCTTCTCCTCAGTAACCATTGGGCCAATTTCAACCAAATTTGGCATGAATGTTCCTTTGGTGACCCTTTTCAAAAGTTGTTCGTGGAATTTTGATTTACGCCCATATATGGGCGTGGCAGGGCGTGGCAGTTTTTGACTTAGAAATCTTTAAACATCTTCTCCTCAGTAACCATTGGGCCAATTTCAACCAAACTTGGCATGAATGTTCCTTGGGTGACCCTTTTCAAAAGTTGTTCATGGAATTTTGATTTATGCCCAAATATGGGCGTGGCAGGGCGTTGCAGTTTTTGACTTAGAAATCTTTAAACATCTTCTCCTCAGTAACCATTGGGCCAATTTCATCCAAACTTGGCATGAATGTTCCTTGGATGCCCCTTTTTAAAAGTTGTTCGCAGAATTTCGTTTCACGCCCAAATATGGGTGTGGCAGTTTTTTACTTTGAAATCTTTAAACATCTTCTCCTCAGTAACTATTGAGCCAATTACAACCAAATTTGGTATGAATGTTCCTTGGGTGACCCTTTTCAAAAGTTGTTCGCAGAATTTTGATTTATGCCCAAATATGGGCGTGGCAGTTTTTTTAAACTTTGAAATCTTTAAACATCTTATCCTCAGTAACAGTTGGGTCAATTTCAACCAAACTTTGCATGAATGTTCCTTTGGTGACCCTTTTCAAAAGTTGTTCCTGGATTTTTGATTTTTTCCCAAATATGGGCATGGCAGGGTCAGGCACTTTTTTGACTTTGAAATCTTTAAACATCTTCTCCTCAGTAACTATTGGGCCAATTTCAACCAAATTTGGTATGAATGTTCCTTTGGTGACCCTTTTCAAAAGTTGTTCTAGAATTTTGATTGATGACCAAATAAGGGCTTGGAAGGGTAGGGCAGTTTTTGACTTTGAAATCTTTAAACATCTTCTCCTCAGTAACCATTGGGCCAATTTCAATTTTGAATCATCTTACATTAGTCAGGTGAGCGATTTTAGGGCCATTCTGGCCCTCTTGTTGAGTATTTATGACCAGTCAAATGAAAGGCGACCATCTAAAACATTAACCTATTCCCATGCAATGACACTTTTTGATGCCCCAACAGCTTTCGAAACACTGGAAAATGAAGAAATTACAGGGAAAAAGACTAGCAGAGACCCAGTTGCCCATGGCCCATAAATTTTGGGCTAGGCCCCTGAATTTTTGGAGAAAATGCCCATACCTCTAATGTCAAATGTAATGTATTTTTGCAGCCTGGGCCCCCAAGTTCAAATTTTTAGTCTTTTTCTCTGATTTACTTGTTACACTGTATAACCCTTTCATGTTTTGCAAAGATTTTAGACTTTTCCTTGTTCAAAAGTTTTGCAGACTAGAATGTAAATTGGATTTAATTTGAAAAATTACCATTCAGTAGGGTAGAAAAAAATGTGGGAAAAGAAGAAATTGCTTGTTACAAGCAATTTCTTCTTTTTCTACATTATTTTCTCAACTATAAAATCACAAGGATGTAAAAACCAGGTATTGAACAGGAAAGGGTTAATATCAAACTTCCTGTCAGAGCTGAATGGGTGTGGCTAGCATATTCATGCAAACACTCGTCTTCAATTCTTTCTCTAGAACAAGTAATTTGAAATCCGTTGTCTACTAAAGACTTCAATATCAGGGGTCCATTTTTGCTGCGGGGCATCTCCGATGTTAAAGTTGATATTTACAGAGTTTATTTGTCTCCTTATCGGTTAAAACACTGGGCTCTTGAACAAATGTTGATCCGTCCTGGGAGACCAATTTAAAGAGAAATTGATTTTTAATCCTTGTGGATAAAAGTCCATTTTCCAAGACTTGCTTTCTGTCCAACATATGATTGAGTTCTTGACCCTTTTTCTGACTGTCAGTCGAAAAAGTAGAAGTTAAAAACCAGATAAAGACTTTTTCGTATCATACATCATTTTCAAGAAGACATTTGAATAGTCCTTTTGTTGATATTAAAAAGAAAAAAATGTATTAATTGTTCATCTCTGCTGTGCAAAAGAAATTATAATGCAAAGGGGATTGTCAAAAAAAGGCTTTTTATTTGTGCAGGGCTGATTTCCATGTTTTGTGAAAACTTCGGAAATCTTCTCCTCTGAGGCTGATAGCTTGATTGCAACCAAATTTCATTGAAATGATACTGTGGTGATGCTTTACCAGAATTGTTTCAGAAAATTTTAAGCGATGGAAAACACTGCTTTTATAAGGTGGGACAATTTATTCCATATGTGGCATACATATAGGGAAAACTTTGAAAATCTATTTGTCAGAAACTATCCTGTAGGTTTCAAACAGGAATGACCATGTTGCAAACCTTTTCCATATTCCTTCAAGAAATGATTTTGAGATGAAAATATGGCCTTTATGGAGGGGCTAAATTCCAGATATGGTATACTATGAAAGTACTGAAAAATTAGCACTTTATATCAGTAAATTCAGGCCTGTAGAGCAACACACATACTTAACTTGTTCCCACACTATCTCACTTTTTTACGCCCCACAAGAAAAATGGTTTAGAAAACATTGTGTAAAAAAGTAGAAATTGCTTTCTTCCTTTTCCACATTAATTTCTGCCAAAATAGCATTAATAGTAGTTACTGGTTTTTAAGATTACCTGGAGTTAGTACTTACCTTTTAGAGGCAGAGCTTCAGATAGAGAAAGTGATTTAAATTTTAGAAAATGATAATTTTATTTGTTGTCTATAATGTTGTGGGTACTCATTGAAATTGTCTTATCAAGAAGATTCCAATGAGTACCAACAACATAGGATTTGGGTCTTAAATAATAGATTTATATCTTTTTCTCTTATCTGAAGCTCAGAGAAGGCATAATGATCACTCAAATCAGGCTGCTCAGATGTTTAGGCTGTTGCAACTAATTATATCCATGCAAATACATAATTGTAAGAGGTGTCAGGTACAGACACAATATGTTATTTGAGCAATTTGTTGAAGTAGGTCCAAGGGCAAGTTCTTAAAAAACAAATGCAAAAAAATTATGCCAAGTGTCCACAATGGTCAAGACCTTAAGGTCAAATGATAAAAAGCGAGCATTATCAAAGCATAATGCCTACTATTATAAGTGGATTTCAAAGGAATTTGGCACAATCATTCTCCAGTAGATGAGACAGTGAAATGATTTGTTACGTAGGTCCAATGTGAAGGTCTAAAAGCTAGTTAAATCCTTAACTTTTAGCTTGTCAACAACATAACTCCTTATTTAAACACATTTCCAAGCAACAAAATTTTTTAAGTTGCATACAACGAGTTTGATTGGATGCTTCTTTGAAATTCTATGTCTTTTAGGGCATAGGTTAAATAAAAACCTAATCCAATCGAATACCTATACCTCGAAGTTCAGGGGACTTACGAGAAAACTTCGACGTAGAGATAGTTCGACATGTAGATAATCAAATATTTTCCATGTACGACCAAAATGGTGGCGAAATAACGTAACTGAATAAGGCCACAAATGATTTGTACTAGTATGATTATCTAATCGAAAGAAAGATATAACGACGTTGTATTTATCGTAATTTCTTTACGATATTATTGTAACTTGTAGCTGAAGTTTTGTTTAGACTTCGCTTTTTGTTTTTGTTTTGTTTGTTTTCTTCTATTTTTGCTTATTCTTCATGTCGATTGCATAGTTTGACTACACGTATTTTCCTCTTTCCTGTGGAAAAACACAAGTATCCATCTTGATTGGTTACTGGGTTCTTCCTTTAGTGCGTCCCGTCGGTCGAAGTTGCTGGCCATCTCCTTGATCGACCAGGTACGGCGCCAAACAAGTCCTGCATGGTATGGATGTAAGATGCCTCTTTATTCATTGTAAAATTCGTCTGTAACATTGTCTCCACTTCATGCAATCATTCAAATTATCAGATGGTAGACAAACAACCAAACAAAATCAAGTTAGCAATCGATATCCGATGATGTAACGCACCTATCTCTTAACTACGTTGACACGTCAAAATTGTGAAAAACTTAGTTGATTGCAAAATTAAGTTCGTCTTAAAGAGGTGTGAATATGTGCAAAATATGGTGATGGGACTTTGCAATTGATTCGACATAGGGGTAGTTTACGAGATAAAGAGAATGACGTATGGAGGTTCAAATACATAGAACTAAAGAGTAATAAGATCGGGACTTTAGAATAACTTTGACGTAGAGAGAACTTCGGCTAAGGGACGTTTGAGGTAAAGGTATTCGACTGTAATATAATAAAGGTTTTGCTAACTATAAGGAATTTCTTCATCGTCCACAATGTTTTTCAAAGCTGTTTTCTGTAGGGGCGTTAAAAAGTTGGTTATTGCACACTGCCTACAATTTTGAAATCTTCAAAATCTTTGTCTCTTAGGGTAGAAAACATTGTGGATAATGAAGAAATTGCTTGTAACAAGCAATTTCTTCAGTATCCACAATGTTTTTCAAAGCTTCCATATTAAGGGGTATTTAAAAGGGAACGGTTTAAAGAAAGCTGAGCCAGGGAACTCGCAACCCCAGGATTGGGAGTAAGTACAATGAGCCCGTTACAGATTCAGCTGACCCTGGACTATGCAAAATCTCCCTTTACAACCATTCTAGTGTTGCGTCTAGATGTCAAGTGTTTTTTGTTTAAAATCAACTTTGTACTTGGTTTCACTAGATTATTAACTGTACAAATATGATAAAGCTTTTTGATTACTTTTGATGATTAGTACTCAAAGAGATGGTTTAATGAATGTCACGCCCACTTTCCTACAAAACTTAAACTTTGTGAAGTATCATAATTAATGTCTAAGCTTCGGAGCCAAAAAATCTTAACTCTTATCCACACAATCAAGCATTTTGATACACCAAGGAAAAATATTGTTGGAAAACATTCTTGGAAAAGAGAAAGTTACTAAGCATTTTCTTCTTTTCCTACAATATTTGTACAAATAATTTATCTTATGGAAAAAGTTATTGGATTGTCTTAGAAAAGAATTGATTTTTATAGACATGATGTTTTTGCACTAAGCCATCAAAATTGAATTATTACTTAACCCATTCCCACACAATGACGTTTTTTGATGCCCTCAAACAAAAAAGAATTGGTAAAGCATTGTTTTAAATGAAGAATTTGCTTGTAAGAAGCAATTTCTTTATTTAACACAATCTTTTCTACCCAGAAAGTTAAAAAATCTAATATTTCATAGACTTTAGATTGTTGCCTGCAACTCCTTCCAATTTTGACCAATCTAAAATTTTGTTGTGTGGGTATGGGTTGATTTATCATTTTGTTGTGATAGCTCAATGTCTTGAAGGTTATCAAATATATGGAGAAAATACAAAAAAAGTATCCTCTTAATTCAATCTCCATGGATAAACCCATTTCCTACACATTCCTCCTTTTTTACACCCTTCAAAAAAAATGCTTTTGAAAACATTGTGGGAAAGGAGGAAATTGTTTGTGACAAGCAATTTCTTCATTTCGCACAATATGTCTTCCTAAAATGATCAAGATTTTTAACATGTCATCAACTTGAATCAGTTGTCAACAACTGATTCAAATATAAACCAGTCTAAATTTTTAGCTCACCTGAGCACGTAGTGCTCAAGTGAGCTATTGTGATCGTCTTTTGTCCGGCGTCCGTCCGTCGTCCGTCGTGCGTCGTGCGTCGTGCGTCGTGCGTCGTCCGTCAACAATTTCTTTAAACGACATCTCCTCCTAAACCACTGGGCCAATTTGAACCAAATTTGGCAGAAATGTTCCTTAGGTGGTCCCCTTCAAAAATAGCTAAAAGAATTGAAATCCGTTAAAAACTCTGGTTGCCATGGCAACAAAAGTGAAATTTTAAAATAATCTTTAAAAATCTTCTCCTCCTTACCCAGAAGGCGTAGAGCCTTGATATTTTGCATGAAGCATCAGTATATTGACCTCTTTCAAAATAGCTAAAATCATGATCCTCGGGTCCCCAGGGGCGGAGCCCCAGGGGGGTGGGGCTTATATAGAAATAAAGAACGATTTTTTAAATGACATCTCCTCTCAAACCACTGGGTCGATTTGAACCAAATTTGGCAGAGATGTTCCTTAGGTGGTCCCCTTCAAAAATAGCTAAAAGAATTGAAATCTGTTAAAAACTCTGGTTGCCATGGCAACAAAAGTGAATTTTTAGAATAATCTTTAAAAATCTTCTCCTCCTGACCCAGAAGGCGTAGAGCCTTGATATTTTGCATGAAGCATCAGTATATTGACCTCTTTCAAAATAGCTAAAATCATGATCCTCGGGTCCCCAGGGGCGGAGCCCCAGGGGGGTGGGGTTTATATAGAAATAAAGAACGATTTTTTAAATGACATCTCCTCTCTAACCACTGGGCTGATTTGAACCAAATTTGGCAGAAATGTTGCTTAGGTGGTCCCCATCAAAAATAGCTAAAAGAATTGAAATCCGTTAAAAACTCTGGTTGCCATGGCAACAAAAGTGAAATTTCAAAATAATCTTTAAGAATCTTCTCCTCCTGACCCAGAAGGCGTACAGCCTTGATATTTTGCATGAAGCATCAGTTTATTGACCTCTTACAAAATAGCTAAAATCATTATACTCGGGTCTCCAGGGGCAGACCCAGGGGGGGGGGGTATAGGCATGAAGCATAAGTTCACAGACTTCTTTCTTATTTCTGAAATTATAACCCATGGAAAAAGTTTTTTCCTTCTTTCAAATCGGCACTAAAGCCTTGGAATTTGTAATTTGGACTTTTGGATTTCCAGGTTCATAGTCTTTATATGTAATTGTGGCCCACTTGTTTCATAATCCTAACCTTAACATGAAATTAGACTGTTGAAAGAAAAAGAGCCTTTATCTCAGGTGAGCGCCTTAGGGCCAACGGCCCTCTTGTTTATTGTGAGGGTCGGTTAACTATGACACATTCTATTACTGGGAGAAAGTGTGTCTGCATGATATGTGTTCCCATGATTGTATCCACAAGATCGGGTAATCCAGTTACAACCTATACTTAACCCTTGTCATACTAGATTCAATCTCTGTTCAGAATTGCATTGAAATCAAAGGCCTGAAAACACTAGCTGTTGGTCAGTATTTCTTGTACAAACATGATTTCATAAACAAATATGGCTTAAATTTGACAAAAAAGGAGGTGTAGACTAAGATCAGACTGCACATATGTGCAGGCTGATCTTTGTCTATACCTCCCGCAAAAACAAGAATTCTATAAGTAAAAAACAAGAATATCCTTTAGAAACATCTCTTGCTACATAGTTTTGAAGGGAGTTATCATTCCTCAACATTGCATGTCAGTGTCTTTTAAAATTTCTTTTTGGGGGCAAGGATTTTGTTGTCTATTGTTTGAATTCATTTTTCAAATATAATGCATTCACAAATCACATCTGCATGATGTCTATGTGTGGACCACAAAGAATCAAATGAAAGGTCAAAGAACTTTTGAACCCATTCCCAGACATCAAAATTTGAACTGGTCCAAACTCAAGTATGTTGCAAATGACAACTTTTAGCTGGTGAAATTTTGATGTGTTTTTAAGCTCTCCTGAGCAAAAAGTGTTCAAGTGAGCTATTGTAATCACATTTTGTCTGTCGTGCGTCTGTTGTGCATTGTCCATCAACAATTTCTTTAAGCAACATCTTATACATGACACATTGTTTAAAGAATGGTCAGGCCCATTTGTATCATACCATTAATTGTTTAAAGAAAAAGATCCTTTATCTCAGGTGAGCACTCCAGGGCAAATGGCTCCCTTGTTTTACTTTGGGTATAAAACATTTTCAATAATGAAGAAATTATTTGTAATGATCAATATCCTCTTTTCCACAATGATTTCCAAAGCTTTGTTGCTTTGTGGGAATTGATTAACCTATTTTCATGGTCAACAAATCTTAGACAATTCCAAGTAAAGAAGTTATACAGACTGTATAACAGCTCTATGTTAAAAAAACGGTCAAAATTCTTTCAGGATAAAAAGAATTGTGGTAAATGAAAAATTGGATTTTTACAAGTAATTTCTTCATTTTCATTAAAGCTTTCTAAATATTTTGTCTTAAAGGTAATTGTGCTGAAATGTGTTAACCCATTTTGACAAAATTTCGCATTTTGATGCCATGAAGAAATATAATGGAAAAGTTTGTGGGAAAAGGAGAAATTGCTTGTGACAAGCAATTTCTCCTTTTCTCACAATGTTTTCTACCTTATTTGGCACTCATTTTCCGATTCTAAGGCAATCGAAAATGTTGTCTTCAACTCGTTCCAAACTTGACCAGACTTAAATATTGTCGCCTGGTAACGAGTTAAATTGTTTTTTTTTCCAAAATGACACAGTTGAAGGTGTACCCCCAGTTAAATAAGCTCTTCTTGTTGGTAAGAAAATAAAATGATTAATTTGGAAATAGCTTGTTGTTATGGTATAGATTCATTTTGAAATTAGTTTTGGTCAGAGAAAATGATTAAATTCCAAATAAGGTAAAAGACTCAATTTTTTACACAGACTGGGTCTTGTCCATCATGCTATTTTTACCAGACAATATTGTAATGGTATTGCTATGTCTGACCTTTGAATCCATTTCAAGAAATTCTTCCATTGCAGAGGTTGTGATATTAGAGCAGGGAACATTTTGAATTTGTAATACCTCACTAAATCATTATGTTGTTGGTACTGTTTTGGATTGCTCAAATGCTATTGATGCTCATGCACTAATTTTCCACAAAGGACTTAGAATGAGATTGCAAAGTACATTAATTTGTAAAATAAAAGGCTCGTCAGGGATATTAAAAACAGAAATAGTTAGTTGGTGACCTAAACATTGTAACTACAGCTTGAATAAGCTCTTGTTACACTTTTTTTCACCCTTTCCTGAATTGAAAAACTAGACCTGTCCAGATTCAAAGATATTGCAGATGAGAATTGAACGTGAATTTAATTTGAAAAATAAGTACTCAGTAGGGTAGAAAACATTGTGGGAAAAGAAGAAATTGCTTGTGACAAGCAATTTCTACCTTTTCTACAATGTTTTCTTAATTATGAATTTAGAGGGACATGGAAACCAGGTATTAAACAAGGATTAAGTCATTACAGAAAATGTTTGAGAAATATGTGTAAGGTCAACTGCGCTTTTCTAATTTAATCCATTCCCACACAATTATGCTTTTTATGACCCCGAGAAAAAAGATTTGAGAAATATTGTGGAAAATGAAGAACTTGCTTGTTGCAAGCAATTTCTTTATTCTCCAAAATGTTTTCTAACTATACAATGAAGAATTTTTAAAATTCCATCTACTTTACAATGTCATCTTTAACTTAATCCATTCCCCTACAGAGATGCTTTTGGACGCCTCTCAAGTAAAATAATTGAGAAAACATCGTGTAAAATGAAGAAATTGCTTGTAACAAGCAATTTCTTGATTTTACACAAAGTTTTCTACCCAGAGAGTTGAAAAATTTCATCAATTTTAAATTGTCATCTGCATCTTCATTCAATTTGGACCAGTCTAAAATTTTGTCTTGGGAATTGGTTAATTGCATTAATTGGACCAGTCTAAAATTTCATTGTCTGGTAATGTGTTGAATAAATTATATTATTGGCCAGTCAGTATCCTGATTTACAATTGCTGTCAGTCAGTTGCCTTCAATGAGGAAATTCATATTTTCAACAACATAGGGTCATAGGTTTTATTTTAACTCTTGTCATTCTGAACCTCATATATTCCTGTTTTGGCAGGAGGTACAGACAAAGATCAGCCTGCACACAGGTGCAATCTGATCTTAGTCTACACCACTTGTTTATCACTTTTATGTCAAAATTGCCTATGAAATTGAATTATCAAAACCATTTTTGACTAAAGCTTGTATTTTCTGTGCTTTCAGCCTTTGTATTTTCACGCAATTTGGGAAATGATTTTATGCATCATGACAAGGCTTAAATTTAAGCCATTATTACTAGATAACAAAATTTTAGACAGGTCAAAATTGAAAAAAGCTGCAGACAACAATTCAAAATGTGCTAAAACTAGTAAATATAAGAGCCAAATGATGAACACACGATTGTTATAAGCAATTTCACCTTTTTTTCTTCAAGTTTTGAATGATCTTATTTCTATAAGGAATCAAAAAAGTGGTAATGGGTCAAGTTAAAATGTTTTCACTCTGTCAATTAAACGAGTCAAAGATGAAATAAATCATGTGACTTCCTACAGAATAGACTGGACAACCACTTTTTTCCTGCTCTGGAAAAAATCTATAATTTTAATAATCAGTCCACAGACGATGGAATTGTGTTGAATTTTTATGAAAAGATTCCTTCTTGAAATTAATTTTATAGAATTAATTTAGATTCCAACTGATGTGAACTTCATGACTGTTCTTGTAAAATTCAGAATAATACCCTTGACAATTCTTTCTACTCTTTGGTTTGTCGGAGTCCAGTCTATAAGCCATTCCCACACAATCCTGATTTTCTACACCCCTCAAAAAAACACTTTGGACAAAATTGTAGACAATGTGGAAATTATTTATAACAATCAATTTCCTCATTGTTCACAATGTTTTATACCCTAAAAGAAATCTAAAAAAAATCTCCAACATAATACTGTCTTTTGCAAACTGTATCTAACGGGACCAGTCTAAAATTCTTATGTTAAGTTGCTGTATTACATTTAGGGTACTGGGAAAGAATAATATTTTCTCAGTTTCCAGGATGTCCCCCTTTTGTCCACTAGGTAACATATAGATATACTTTCAGGTTATAGCATAAAGTGTGGTATACTGGCCCAGGATGTCGACTGCAGCTAAAATGTTGGCAGATTCTACTCAGTCCGATTTACCAGAGAAAACAAGGAAAAGGAAGAAGACAGTGGTGAAAAAGAAAGTAAAAAAGAAGAAGCTGGGAGAAAAAAAGGTATCCTGGCCTGATGAGGATGATTTTACCTAATAATTGATCAATCCTGACTAATCTTAAAATTCTGTCTTTTGGCACAGAATACACTGTGGATAATGAAGAAATTGTGACAATTCCACAATGTTTTCCAAAGCTTTTTTATTGAGGGGTGTTTAAACGCTTATCAGGTGGGAATGTGATGCCTGTTTGTATTTGAATCTTTCTTCTAAACAAGATTTTCAAAAAATAATAAAAAGAAAAATGAAAAAAAGAATAATGATATTGTCTGAAAAAGTGCTTTTTTCTTGCAGACATTTTGTCCTGTCACTTGAAGAAGGTACCTGTCAAAAGGCAATAGGGTCTGTCGCCTTTCATTTTCTTGTCTGCCATCCCCAGATGTAATCCATATTGCTTTGTGACACAGTTTGTTGGCCATAATCTGATCTTTGGACCTGGTCACTTTTTCCATTACCATGTAGGGCTCTGGAAATGGACAGAAATTTTAAATTATCCAGCAGATTTTGTTCTTTAACATACTTTAGAGCTATATATTACCGATTCTCTTTGATATTTCAATCATGTGTATGATTGGCTTCGATAAACAAAGTTTAGATATAGCGTTGGATATTTAAGACTAAAATAGCCAGATTTATCTAAAGCCCTTATCACAGAGAAGATTGAGAAATTTTTCCATTGTCCACAAAAAAAATTACGAGAAGTTGATTTTGGACATATTGGATTTAGCATTTCTATAGCTGGAATGTCAATTTTGTCTTGTAGATTATGAGATCGTGTAACTGTCTGTGAGATTTCTTTTGAAAGGAAATGTCTCCATAGAAAAGTACTGTCCAGACAGAAGCAAAAAATAGAAAACCTTTTACTTCACAACTTTGACATTCTGTTTTTAAAGAACTCAAGCTCTTTTTTAAAATGCCTTATAATGAAGAAATTTAGGCATTATTACATTTGGAGTCCATTACAGTGGACTTGCAACCCTTATAATAGCCATTCACTGCTTAATTGCAACTGACTGTGCACAAACATCAAATCTAAAGAACAAATAGCTCCTTTTAATAGCAACTTCTGGTTAATTGCAAGAAAAGTGTTGACAAATTGGTGTTATTCTTCTGAAAATGTATTTCCAAATAAGGTAATCTTACATATTCTTCTGTAAATGTATTTCCAAATCAGGTAATCTTACATAGGTCAATGGTCGTGCATACATTTCCAAACCACTCTCGAGGTCCTGTGAGTATGCCCTTAGGCAAGTCATTCCAGCCCCAGCGTAGTACTTGAGATTACTAGGTGGACACATTAACAAGTGAATTTCCCAGTGATATAACTGAAAGTGTGATCAAAGTTGGGTTAACCCTTGTCATGCTGAATTATAAATCCGCAAGAGAATTGCATTAAAATCAAAGGGCTGAAAGCACTGGAAGCACCAAATTATGAGGTTGATATCTTTATTGAAATTTATCTTTTAACTAATTCTGGCATTCTTCAACAAAGAACTATTACACTGAGAAAAGTACATAGATCATACCAAAATAGAATATGCAAATCTTTGCTTGAACCTGAATGCCTGAATGAAATAAATTAGGCAGACAAGAAAAAGCCTCAGACCAACAAACAGATTGACCAACAAGCTGACTAAGGGTAAGCCCATTCCCTCACAATCCAGCTTTTTATGCGCCCTCAAGGAAATAGCTCAAAGGAAATTGTGGAAAATGAAGAAATAGATTGTTACATGCAATTTTGTCATTATCCATAATGTTTTCTACCTCAAAAAAATAGGGTTTCTTAAAATTTCACAAAATAATTATTGTTTGTTTGCAACTTATTTGATTTTGGAACAGTCTAAAGTTTTATTGTATGTAAATGGTTTAAATGGTTGAATCCCCCCCCCCCCAAAAAAAAGTCTTTGAAAAGGAAAACATTGAGAAAAATGAAAAAATTGCTATTTGAAAACAAGTATCTCATTATCCACAATGTTTTCTACCCCAAAAGTCAAAAGTTTTTATTTAAATTCCAGCAACACAGAATTGTTGTCTCTACACTCTTTCAATTTGGACCATTTTAAAATTGAGTTGCATGGTAACAGGTTAATGCAAGATAGAACAAAGCTTTTATTTTTAGCTTACCTGAGCACGAAGTGCTCTTGGGGAGCTATTGTGATTGGTCATCGTCCGTCTGTCCGTCCGTCCGTTCACAATTACAAAAAATCTTCTCCTCCTACACTAACCATGGAATTTCAACAAAACTTTACAGAAATGATCCTTAGTTCATGCTCTTTCAAAATACTTCAAAGAATTGAAATCCATGAAGAACTCTGGTTACCATGGCAACGAAGTGAAAAAACTTAAAAATCTTCTCCTCCCAAGCGGTAAGGCCTAGAGCTCAGATATTTGGTACAAATCATCATCTATTGACCCTCTACCAAAATACTTCAAAGAATTACCGTATTCTGAAAATTAGCCCTTTTCTGGGCAATCCCTGATTTTACATAAAATAAAAGAAGGAAAACTTTAAAAATCTTCTTCTCCCAAACCATAAGGCCTAGAGCTTTGATATTTGGTACATATCATCATATATTGACCCTCTACCAAAATACTTCAAAGAATTATCATACTCTTAGAATTAGCCCTTTTCTGTGCGATCCCTGATTTTACAAAGAGATAAAGAAGGAAATCTTTGAAAATCTTCTTCTCCCGAACCATAAAGCCTAGAGCTTTGATATTTTGTACATATCATCAGCCATTGACCCTCTACCAAATTATTTAAAAAATTAGCCCTTTTCTGTGCAATCCCTAATTTTAGTTAGGAATAAATAATGATATCTTTGAAAACCTTCTTCTCCTAAACCATTAGGCCTAGAGCTATGTATTGATGTCTATACTTCAAAGCATTACCATAATCAGGAAATTAGTGCTATATTGTGGGATCATCAATATACCTAGGATTAAAAGAGAAATCCTTAAACATCTTCTCCAAAATAATTAGACAGAGGGCTTTGCTATTTTGTTTATATCATAAAGCCATGAACCATCATACTCAGGGGAGTGATTTAGGACCATCATGGTCCTCTTGTTTTAATTGCTTCCACCCCCCAAAAATACAAAAATATGTAAACAAAATAAGATGGAAGGGTAATAAATCTTTTAATTTGATGATTTGTGTGTTGAAACTCATGTTTTCAACAAGTGTGTATAAACCTCGTTAATAACTGTTTTTCACTGTTAAAAGACGGTAAAAACTTAAAACATATGGTTTGAATTTTTTTTATTTTCACCACACAGAATTTGTTTTTCTCCATTTCTAACAGGTGTACTTTTAACCCATCTCATGCTGAACCTGGAATATTCCTGTTTTGGCAGGAGGTATAGGCAAAGATCAGCCTGCACATAAATGCAGTCTGATCTTAGTCTATACCTCCTATCTGTCCTCTTCGAACCAAAATTATTCATGAGAGAAGTATTGACATTCTGAAAAAGATTATATTCACCATGACAGTGGTTAATTTGATAGAGTTTACATAGTAAAACCCAAGCTATTGGTACATCCTGAGCAGGAACTGTTGCATTGTATCGGTCCTCATCGTCTACAAAAACCTTGACATGATATCCGTTGCTGCATTCACAGTCTGATCAGAGTCTCCACTTTGCACTCTATTTGTAGATACTGACCCAGAGCTTCTTTATTTCATCATTGAACATTCAAAATACTCTGAGTGGCTGTCCAGTCGGCTCAGTGTGTGCACTTCAAACATATTAAATTAAAGGTGTCTGGCTAGGGCTCAAATAGTCTTGACTTCTCAAACAAAGACTCTTACCTTTGAGCTTCAGTGTACCTTGTATGCCAAAAAGCTACAGTTTTGCGTGTGCATTGCCTCTAAACATTTACTTTGCCTCCACTAGAATACAAAATTTATTAACCTTTCCGAGCCTTGTTTAGCCAATACCCACACAATAATGCTTTATGGTGCCTCCTTCCCCCTGATAAAGGAAGCTTTGGAAAGCATTGTGGAAAATGAAGAAATTTACTTGGTACAAGCAATTTCTTCATTATCCCCAATAATTTCCTACCTCAAAAGACAAAAAAAAAAGTAGATAAAATTCCATCCAGAAAATTATCCTCTGCAAATTCTTTGAATTGAAACCAGTCTTAAAATTTGGTCTAAAATGACTGGTAATTGGTTAATCCTGCTAAGCCACTTTTAATAACTTCTCCAATATTAGACTTTTAAACCATTTCCACACAATGACACTTTTTGATGCCTCTCATTGAAACAATTGGGAAAACATTGTGCTAAATGAAGAAATTGCTTGTAACAAGCAATATCTTCATTTTTCATGATGTCTTTTTTACCCAGAAAGTTGAACAAATCAAAAATATCATACACTATTAATTGTAGTCTAAACTCCTTTGACTTTGGTCAAGTCTAAAATTTTGCCTGGAAATGGGTTAAGAATTTGTCACAAAGAAAATCTCTTAACAAATGCTGTAATTTATTGATAGTGGGAAAAAATTCTGTTGGTAAGAGAACAAAATATCTTGAATATTCCAACATTGTTTTTCTTCTGGTAAAATCTAAATGGTATTATAATCAAGATAAACCCTTGATTAAATGATATATGATGGAATCCTTTCTCTGTTTAGATATATCGCAATATGAACCTTTCTCAAACTTGAAACTCTATACAACCACTTAACTCTTTCCTGTTTTGCAAAATTTTAGACCTGTCCAAATTCAAAGACTCTACAGACGAAAAATTCAAAGATGTTTAAATTTGAAAAATAACCATTCTGTGTGGTTGAAAATATTGTGGAAAAAGAAGAAATTGCTTGTTACCAACAATTTCTTCTTTTTCTACAATGTTTTTTCAATTGTAAATTTACAGGGACGTAAAGACCAGGGATTGAACAGGAAGGTTTAGCATTATTCTTGAAGTCAAGACTTGTTTATAGTATGAATTATAATCACACTGAAAAAAAATGAGTTTTTATCAGGGAAATATGTCCGCTTTGGTCACAGGCCATAGATTTCAATGTCTTACAAGCAATTACTTCTCTTCCCACAATGTTTTCCATGGTCGTATTTCGCCACGGTGTCATTAGTTATAGCCAAACTTTAACTGCAAACCCAACATAGGCTTATTTGTTAAAGGAACATTAATAATTAATACAAGATTTTGTTCATTCCACTGATTGTGAGGCATGTGAAAGGTAAACAGCATTGATTCCTTCTTGGACACTGGTATGCTTTGGAGGTTAAAAGAAAATATATTTAACTGTCATAATTTGATGGATGTACTGGGGTCATATTCTTGTTGTTGGCTTCGAAAATTTTGTAAATGAAGCTTTATTGATCATATTGTTATTCCATTCCCACACAACAAAATTTTAGACTGGTCCAAATTTAAAGAAAGTGCAGAGACATTTTTTAATGGGTGAAATTTTAAATATCTCAGTCTTAAAAATTTATGGATTTCTTTTCTCAAACTCTAGGGAAATCTTTAAAGAACGCTGGACGTCGGGACAGACTTTGAAAATCTGGTACTGGGACAGCTAGTATAATCTGGGATGTATAGCATGTCTGCTTACATGGTAGAAAACATTGTGGATAATGAAGAAAATGCTTTTTTCTAGTGTCATTATGTGGGAATGAGTTATTTCAGTTTCATCAAGACCCATGACAATGTTTCAATCTAATGCTGAAACATGATGTCAATTTAACCCATTCCAACACAAGAAAATTTTAGACTAGTCCAAATTGAAAGAAGCTGCAGACGACAATTTAAATTTGATGGAATTTTAAATTTGCCAGTAATTTGGGGTAGAAAACATTGTGGATAATGAAGAAATTGCTTGAGACAAGCAATTTCTTCATTTTCCACAATGTTTTCCAAAGCTTTTTTCTTGAGGGGCGTAAAAAGGAGGACTTGAGTTGGAATGGGTTAAAATGGGAATTGTGAAAATAAAAATAACCATTCTGGGGCTCATTGAATTAAATGAATGCTTAACCAACACAATACTTAGGGCATTTACTTGTTAAGGTTTTAAAACCTAAAATTTAACCCATTCCCACTCAATGACACTTTTAGATGCCTAAAAGGAAAAAGCTTTGGAGA
Source organism: Fragum fragum (assembly GCA_946902895.1). Lineage (NCBI taxonomy): Eukaryota > Metazoa > Mollusca > Bivalvia > Cardiida > Cardiidae > Fragum > Fragum fragum. The sequence continues at coordinate 24,168,958 of OX336367.1, forward strand.
AATTGCATGTAATAAGCAATTTCTTCGTTATCCACAATGTCTTCTACCCCACAGGCTAAAAAAAGTTCCAAAATTTAATAAGCTTTAAATTGTCGTCTGCAGCTCCTTTCAATTTGGACCAGTCTTAAATTTTGCCTTCTGGTAATGGGTTAAATACTTACAAGCAATTTCTTCTTTTTCTACAATATTTTCTCACCTATAAAATTTCAGGGACTTAAAATCCATGGATTGAACAGGAAAGGGTTAATATGTCTGAAAGTTTCGTCATGTGGTAGGGAGTTGTTGGTTTGAATTTTTTGTGTTCTTTTCGAGACAATAGCTTGTCCATGTATTGTGACTAAAACAGCTTTAAAACAGATCACGGAAAGTTTTAACTGATTCAAGATGGCAGTGATGAAAGACATCAGCTGATGTTTATTCCATTGTTTTGCTGCAGCAAAACATAGCAAATCCTTATCAAATGCATAGATCGCAGCAAATGTAATTATGCAAGTGTATGATGAATAGAGTATTCTGCTGAATTAACCCATTCCCGCTCAGCAAAATTTTAGACTGGCCCAAATTCAAAGAAGTTGCAGACGACAATTCAAGCTGATGAAATTTTAGATTTTTGAAACATTTTGGGTAGAAAACAATGTGGAAAAGGAAGCAATTTCTTCATTTTCCACATTGTTTTCCAAAGCTTTTTAGGTCACCTGACCAATTGGTCATGGAAGCATCATTGGAGGATGCCAATTCAAGTTTGTGAAAATAGGGGTTTTGGGGTCATAGGGGCCCAAATAGGGGTCAAAAAGGGGTAATTTTTGGTACTTCTTTAAAAATCTTCTTCTAATAAACCATTAATGCCAGAGCTTAAATATTTTGTGTGCATGACAACTAGGACAGGTATATTATAAATTGTGAAATTCATGCCCCTGGGGTCATGTATGGGGCCTCACCCAGAGGTCAAAGTTCATCATGTTAAAAAATTCACATTTTCATCTTCTTCTGATGAAGTACAAAGCCTATTTCAAAGAAACTTGGTGAAAAGCATCATTTGGTAATGGTTATTCGGATTTGTGAAAATAAAAAGGCTGTGGGGTCAGGGGGCCCTAAAATGGGGACCAAAAGGGGGTCATTTTTGGTAACTTTTAAATATTTCATCTTCTTCTCAAGAACTACTGGGTGGATTTCAACCAAAGTTGGTAGAAAGCATCATTGGGGGATGCCAATTCAAGTTTGTGAAAATAGGGGTTCTGGTGGTCAAAGGGGCCCAAATAGGGGGCAAAAAGGGGTAATTTTTGGTACTTCTTTAAAAATTTTCTTCTAATAAACTGTTAATGCCAGGGCTTAAATATTCTGTGTGCTTGACAACTAGGACAGGTATATTATAAATTGTGAAATTCATGCCCCTGGGGTCATGTATGGGGCCACACCCAGAGGTCAAAGTTCATCATGTTAAAAAATTCACATTTCACCTTCTTCTGATGAAGTACTAAGCCAATTTCAAACTAACTTGGTGAAAAGCATCATTGGGTACTGATTATACAGATTTGTGAAAATTAAAAGGCTGGAGGTCAGGGGTGCCTAAAATGGGGACCAAAAGGGGGTCATTTTTGGTAACTTTTAAACATTTTCATCTTCTTCTAAAGAACTACTGAGGGGATTTCAACCAAACCTTTTTCTAATTCTTTCAAACAAAATTACTTGTCTTGGTGCTCTTTTACTCAGGTGACCGTTAAGGCCCACTGGGCCTCTTGTTTTCCTTGAGGCGTCTAAAAGCGTCGCTCAGTGGGAATGGGTTAACCCATTACCAATTTTTTTTTTTTTTTTTTGGCAGTTCTAAATTAAAAGATGTTGCAGACAATATCAAGTTTGTAAGATTTAAAATAAAAATGCCTTTTCAGGTATAGAAACATTTTGGACATTGAGAACAAAAATGCACTTCTTTGTCCACAAGGTTTTCCAAAGCTTTTTTTCTTTGCTGGAATATGTGGAAATGAGTTAAGGAAAAATATCTTATGAGTCTGATGTGCATACTGCATGATGGATAAGAAAAGATCTTTTTAAGCCTTGTCTTGCTGAGTAAAATCCTCCAAAATTCTTTGTTAACCCATTCCCACACCAACACGCTTTAAAACGCCCCTTAGTATAATTATGTAAGTTTTGGAAAACACTGTTGAAAATGAAGAAATTGCTTGTCACAAGCAATTTCTTCATTATCCACAATGTTTTCTACCCCCAAAAAACAAAGATTTTAAAGATTTCATCAACTTTAAATTTTTGTTTGCAACTTCTTTGAATTTTGACTGGTCTAAAATATCAATATGGACCAAAAGAACTAAAGGCAAAGATTACACCAATATTGGATTGATGATTATTTAGAAAATAAATGGCATATACATTGCTAGATTTAATGGAAAAGCAGGATGTCTGGATAAAGATCAGGCTGCACATATGTGCAGCCTGATCTATGTCTAGACCTCCTACCATAACAGGAATATTCCGGTTCATTATGACAAGGGTTTAAGAGAAAGTAATAGCTCAATACACTTACTCTGCTGGAACAAAAATTGTCGTCTTTAACCCTTGCCATCCTGAGTAAAAATCTTTAAGATTTTCATTAAGTCTTGCCATGCTGAACCTGGAATATTCCTTTTTTAGCAAAAGGTTTAGACCAAGATCAGCGTGCACATACGTGCAGTCTGATCTTAGTCTACACCACCTGCTGGAATAAAAATTGTCGTCTTTAACCCTTGCCATCCTGAGTAAAAATCTTTAAGATTTTCATTAACTCTTGCAATGCTGAACCTGGAATATTCCTTTTTTGGCAGAAGGTTTAGACCAAGATCAGCCTGCACATACGTGCAGTCTGATCTTAGTCTACACCACCTGTTTGTCGCGTTTAAGCCAGAGTAGTTTGAAAGATAAATTTTCGAATTGAATATTAACCAACAATAAGCGATTCCAGTGTTTTCAGCCTTTTGATCTTTAACCCATTCCCACACAGTGATGCTTTTGGACGCCCCTCATGAAAAACAATTAGGAAAACATTGTGCAAAATGAAGAAATTGCTTGTGACAAGCAATTTCTTCATTTTCCATACTGTTTTTTTCCCCCCAAAGGTTGAAAAAATCTGAAATTTCATAAAAATTAATATTGTCGTCTGCAATCCCTTTCAATTTGGTACAGTCTAAAAATTTGTCGTCTGGTAATAGGTTAATTGAAATAATGTAGAGAATTTTATTCAACATGACATGGGTTAAAAATCAAGGACTAAAAGCATGTGAAGCACTTGTGATAAATATTTCTATTTGTTTTCCTAGATTGAGAAGAAGAAACAGGTGGTGTAGACTCATATTAGACTGCATATATGTGCAGGCTGATCTTTGTCTATACCTTTAACCAAAAAAAAAAAAAAGAATATTCTGGACTCATCATGACAAAAGTTGTAAACAAATTCAGCTCAACTTTAAAAGTAAATGTCTAAAAATTATTGTAAAATAGTTGTGTGAGGAACGACTTGTTTCTATCTCTTGTTCTTTGTGAAATGTCATTTTGAATGTTTCATAACACATGGAAATAGATTAATTTTTTACAGTCCCATATTCCGAGCAATCTTGACCCCGAGGTGTCTCCGGCTTAGAAATGGAAGAAAATGGCGGATTTTTAATTAAAATTTTGAATAGAAAATATCCTGTTATAATGATAAATCCGTTGAATTAGAAATTTAGTCATCATATTGGACTGAAATTCAAATTTGATAAATTACAGATTTGAAAACTGACAGTTTGATTTGAAATTTGATTTTTTTTCTCTCCCTTCTGAGAAATGTGTGAATTAGTTTTTGGAACTTAAATGACATCAAAAAACGGGTCTGTTCTGGAAATGTGTCCAGTATTGTCTCTGTTTATTCCATTCACACACAGTGACGCTTGTGAACGCCCCTCAAGAAAAATAATTGGGAAAACATTATGTAAAATGAAGAAATTGCTTGTGACAAGCAATTTCTTCATTTTACACGATGTTTTCACCCAAGAAAATTGAAAAAATCTTAAATTTTATAAACTATTAATTGTTGTAAATCCTTTCAATTTGGACCAGTCTATAATTTTGCCATTTGGGAATTGGTTAATCTACAAAACGTGCCCTTGATTGGTTTTTCCAACAATTTTACATTAGCTGTAAGTGTAGTCATTGCAGGTATGTGCAGCCAGGCAAACCAATCAGGACTTTGAGAATATTTGTTGATCACCTAATGAAACTGTGGTCAGTATCTATCTGTAGAGGGGATAGTTAGCCTTGACATGCTGAACCCGGAATATTCCTGCACATATTTGCAGTCTGATCTTAATCCACACCACCTGCTTGCCCCTTTTAACCCATTACCAGATGGCAAAATTTTGGAATGATCTAATTGGAAGGAGGTGCAGACAACAATGTAAAGTTTATGGAATTTTAGATTTTTTTTCTCAACTTTCTGGGAAGAAAACATTGTTGAAAATGAAGAAATTGCTTGTCACAAGCAATTTCTTCATTTTACACAAAGTTTTCCCAAGTGTTTTTCTTGAGAGGCGTCAAAAAGCCTCATTGTGTGCGAATGGGCTAAGCCAGATGTGTCTATAAGACTGGTTTTCAAACTGCAACTAGTGCATCTGGAGATAACTGTGTTTTGACTTTAGTGCAATTCTAAACAGGACTGTCAATCTAGAGGTCCCAGGTTTGATCCCCGACGGCGGCACTCATCTTTTCCGACTATTTGTCTCCCACCAATGGGTCGATAGTCGTAGACCTATGTGGGATAGCAGCTGGAGGCTAGGAAAGGATGTAATGGTAGTACTGGTGAGAGAAATACCAGGATTCCATTGTTAGGTGCTCCAGCCGCCTCGATAAATCTGAAAGATTGTTGAAAGCGGCGTAAAACCCCATCAAAAAAATCAAAACAATTCTTAAAAGAAATTTTTTGCAGCAAGACAAGGGTTAATACCACAAGCAGGTTACTTTAGCCAGGTACTGCTGAAAGAAAGAATGATTGTCTATTTGTCTGTCTGTGTAAAAAGAAAACAGATAAGTTTGTTACTTTCTTCAAGACCGTGTAATATCAAGACAATGTTGTACATGAAGTGCTCATAATATTTTGCTATTAGATAGCTCTTGACCATATCCAATCATTCTGGTCAAGCAATTACCATACATTGCCACTTTCCTGACACTTCAAAGAAATATAATCATGGAAAACTTCATGGGATAAGGAGAATTTCTCTTTTTCTCACGATGTTTCTAGCTTATTTGGTGCTTACTTATCAATTTTTAGCACAACTTTAAATGTCTTCTACGATTTCTCTCTATTTGGACTAGTCTAAAATTTTGTCATCTCGTAAAAGGTAATGGTAAAGGTCATTTTTTCTGACAGGGTAAAAGCCTGAGTTACTAAGTTTGCTAGCTAAAAAGATTTGTATTTCGATGCAAAAAAGCTTGTTTTTGGAAGTTTTGCACTTTAGGACATTGAATAGACAAAGGGTTGAACATTTCTCATCACTAATACCATGTGGTCAGTTTCCAGAAAATGAATTGATATTTTAGATGAGGCACTTAAAAAGGCCCAGAATATCTGAATGAGTAATAAAACACAAGGGTTACTCAACATTTTGTTTAACCCAATCCCACATGACAAAATTTTAGACTGGTCCAACTTCAAAGGAGTTGCAGACGTCAATTTCAATTTTATGAAATTTTAGATCGTTTTCAACTTTCTTTGTAGAAGACATTGTGTTAAATGAAGAAATTGCTTGCATCAAGCAATTTCTTCATTTTACTCAATGTTTTCTCAAATTGTTTATCTTTAGGGGCGTCCAAAAGTGTCACTGTGCAGGAATGGGTTGAAAAAGAAATTAAAATTAACCAAAGTTTATAGAGTTAGACATGATTGTCTCAACGTCTGTCACTTTTGAAGTTGTGAGTTACTGTGCTTAAGTACATGCACTTATTCAGAAGACTAATTTAATACAAAGTTAAAGACTTTGTTTAATACAGTGGAATCCTGTTAATTGAAACACTGATTTGCCAACACTTGTAGCAATTTAACAGATTGTCATTAAATCTTTAAATCTAGTGTTTGTGTATAAAGTTGGCATAAATGAAGCTGTGAATTAATGTAATCAGGGTTGCAATCAAGAGGGTTAAATGTGTTTTTGATTTATTGAGCAGTCCTTGTGCAGTGTGGACACATATTTTACCCATTACTAAATGATCAAATTGTAAACTGCATTGTCGAAATTGGCCCCCACCCACTGACTCCGTAAGCCACCCCTTGAGTTGACTCTGCGAGGAAGTAACACTTCGATATTAAGTGGCTTTGTTTTGCAATTTATGGCCAGCATGAATTTATAACCAAAAAGTGAAATTGTTGGTTTACCACCTAAATGATGTAACTACAGCTTAAGTTGCCAAAACATGCTTCATATAAATGTCAACACGTCTGAGTTCAAATTTTACTTCCGATTTGAATGGATTATTTGATTGGTTGATTGATTCTTTGATACTGATAGCTATGATCTGTCAATTATGGAGAAATTCTGATATAATCATACACATTTACATGTATTGTTTATAAACAATTTTGGCTTACAAAGGACAAACAGATGGTGTAGATTAAGATCAAACTGCACTTATGTGCTAGGTGGTCTTTGTCTATAGCTCCTGCCAAATCAGAAATATTCTGGGTTAAGAATTTAACAGTTTTCAAGTAACTAGTGCAGCCTTTTTTGTATGGCCAAGCCAATTTAGCATTATAACCTGAAGGTTCTATCTTTTGCCAGGATCTTAAGTCCCTGGTCAGTTCTAATTTGAAAACACAAGATGAGAGAGAAATGTATGAATAATTTGAGATTGTATCATAACAGGCTGTATTGGCCATGGTGCCAGTTAGCATAGATAATGTGTGATAGCACTAATTAATATGGAGTGGTCAGTTAGGAATGGAGTGGTCAGTCTGACCAGATCTTGGATCAGATTATCTCAGCTTCTTTTATGATGTTGATTAAGGTTTCAAAATGAATAGGGCTTCAAGATTCATATCTTGGCTTATCTTTCCACAGAAGTCTTTTTATTGGCTATTTGAAGATTTTTATGTTGAAACCCTTAACCCATTACAACTTAGTCGCATATCTTGACATTCTGTAGAAATATGGCTTTGAAAAAAATGTGGATTGCAATTTCTCCTTTTACCCAAATCTTTTTTACCCTTTTTGACAGGTCTGGCACTCTTTTGATTGGTGTTGTCATCTTTTGTCAATATGGATCAGCTTAAATTTTTGTCATGGTTATGGGTTACCTACAAACTTAGTATTAATGATTTATTTACAGAGCTTACATACAGCAATTAATTGCTTTTGGAATGAAAAATAATGTCTAATATAGAAAAGAGGGCATTTTGAGAAGAGAAATATTTGTTTGTAACTAGCAATGTCTCCATTTCTCAAAATGATTTCCTAAAACCTTTTCCTAGGGTTTTGGATTTAACCAATATAACTACTGGTACCTTTAGACTAGTCTAAGAAAAAATTGAAATTTATATATGAGCCTATGTGTGACATTTCCAACCATTTCGCATGTGCGCAAAGTAAAGACTCAGATCAGCCTGTGCATCCGCACAGTCAGATCAGAGTCTTCACTCTGCGCTCTGTAGATAGATACTAACCCAAAGCTTCTTTAAAACAATTAGCGAATGTTGTATTTGCCCCGAATGGCTGTCTAGGGTGCTCAATGTGTGCGAGTCACGCACATGCGAAATGGTTGGAAATGTCACGCATAGGCTCATATTATAGAGCACAAATTATGTGTGCATGCCCTGAAGATCAGTGAAAGGTATGACCTACAGTTACCCCTGTCCCACATAGCCACAACCTTAAAAAGGCGATGCCGATCAAGCCTTACTCAGAAAAATTATTAAATAATGGTTGGTAGGGATCAATTAAGCATCAAAGTAGAGAAATTTTATAAATTATGGTCTGCATTATGACTAAACTACAATGCTCCTGAGTTGATCTGGTATGATTCTTTTACGCTTTTACAAAGAGCATTGCTGATCAGTGCTGGCAATCACTGAGTTTCAATTGAAATGCAGCTACAACAATCAAGATCATTCTAGGATGCTACGAAGACCTAATGCATTGTAGGACGATACCTGTACAATGTCACTGGTTATATCAGGATTGTAGGGTCGTCATAGATGTAGAGACACTGTAGTAGGGAAATATTAAGATTGTTGTGGGAATGTACTTTGAATGAGCCAAATTTGTCCCCGAGCTATCGTGCTTTTACTATGCTTTTCCTGCAAGCATGAATTTCTCTCAGCAATACTTCAGTGATCATTGTACATTTTGTCATTGTTTGGGCTCTTTCTACGACTATATCCTTATTCGTACCTGCCACAATCCAGCTATGCTTCTTTTGTTAATGTTAAAAAAAAGCATGATATAAGCCTTGACCATGAGACTGGATTAAACATCTTTAACACGTTCCCAAACAATGCCACTTTTGACGCCTCCAAGCAAATAGCTTGCCACAAAGAATTTCTTTGTTATCCACTATGTTTTATGCCTCATAAGACTTAGATTTTTAAATTTCGTCTACTCAAAATTATCATTGGAAACTTCTTTGAATTTAATTGGATCAATCTAAAATTGACCGTCTCGTAATGGGTTAATTGATCAACAGAATATTCCAAATGAATAAGGGTATTGGGTGTGTGTGAAGCAATTGTTAAAACTTGAGATAACTTGAATTTTATCTGTTACAACTGAAACAAATTAATTTACTAGAATTTCATGAATTAAAAGGTTTCAAAGGGAATGTTTGAGCTTTTGCAGCTGTTAAAGTTGCCAGAGTTTTTCTCCTCTGTATTAAGCTCAAAGTTTTTTTTTACAAAGTGGCTGGAAGAGTTGGTACCTGGACTGCGTTTGGTCTTAAAGGTATAGCCAAGGCTTAGCTGTACAGGTCTCTGGTTTGATTCTCATGAGCAACTATCAATCTTTGCCCTACCTCATGGCCCATGCACAAGAAGAGAAAGTGGAGTTGAGAGACCTAAGTTCAACATTTGAACAAAAGAAAGCCTTAGTAAAATTTTGATAGAATAGAACGAAAATACTGTGGAAATCATAAGTATACGACTTTGCTGTACAAAAATAAAAAAGTTACAAGGAGCTATTGCACCCATTATTTTTACCCATTCTCACACAGCAACGCCTTCTGATGCCCCCCTTCCCCAGCTCGAGAATAAAAGCTTTGGAAAATATTGGAGAAAATGACGAAATTGTTTGTTGCAAGCAATTTTTCCTTTATCCATGATATTTGTGCAAAAAGACATAGATTTTTTAGGTCACCTGACAGAAGGTCATGGTGACCTATTGCGATTGTGTTTTGTCAGTCGTCATGCATTGTATGTCTTGCATTAACTTTTAACATTTTCGACTTCTTCTTAAGAACCCTTGGATGGATTTCAACCAAACTTGGTAGGAAGCATCCATATGGAAAGGCGCTTCAGATTTTTGTCATGGAGTTAACTCCCCTTGGGGCGCCATAAGGGGCCAAAAAGGGTACAATTTTAAAAATCTTCTGGTCATGAACCGGCTGTCAGATTAGATTCATATTTGGTATTTAGAGTCTTAAGGGCAAGGACTATCAAGTTTGTCCAAGAAAAAAAAATCTGTCGAGAAATGGCAGTGCTAGGGGGGGCAATGGTGGGTGGGGTACATAAGCTTACATAGTGACAACTTTGAAAATCTTTTTCTGCCAAACCAAAAGACCTACAGCTCTGATATTTGGTATGTGGCACCATCTAGTGGACCTCTATCAATATTGTATAAATTATAATCCCAGGGTCAAAATTAGCCCATTCCCAGATGTCAAAAGTTTAACAAAGGCTTATATAGTGAAAATTTCAGAAATCTTATTCTCCCAAACTAGAGGGCCTAGAGCTTTTATATTTGGTATGTAGCATCATCTGGTGAATTTCTATCAAGATTGGATTAATCATGGCCCCAGAGACAGAAATAGCCCATTGCCAGACGTCACAAGTTTAACAAGGGGCTTATATAGTGAAAACTTCAAAAATCTTCCTCTCTCAAACTAGAGAGCCTAGAGCTTTTATATTTGGTATGTAGCATCATCTGGTGAATTTCTTTCAAGATCGATAAATCAGGGCCCCAGAGACATTTAGCCCATTCCGGGACGTCACAAGTTTTACAAAGGGCTTATATAGTGAAATTTGTAAAAATCTTCTTTTCCCAAACAGGAGGGCCTAGAACTTTGATATTTGGTATACAGCATCATCTGGTGGACCTCTATCAAGATTGTACAAATTATTGCCTCAGGATTAACCCTTGTCATGCTGTATAAATTACCTTACTGGTTTGCTGTCAAATCAAAGAGCACAAAGCACTGCTAGAACTTTTTGTTCAAAATTCAATATTTTTTTAGAAATCAACTTCATAAACAACTCTGGCAGGAAAAATACAAGCAGGAGGTATAGACTAAGATCAGCCTGCACATAAGTGCAGTCTGATCTTAGTCTACACCTCCTGCCAAAACCGGAATATTCCGGGTTCAGCATGACAAGGGTTAAAATTAGCCCATTTCCAGATGTCTCAAATTTAACATAGGCTTATATAGTGAAATTTTCTCCCAAACAGGAGGGCCTAGAACTATGATATTTGGTATACAGCATCATCTGGTGGACCTCTATTGAGATTGTACAAATTACTGCCTCAGGATTAAAATTAGCCCATTCCCGGATGTCACAAATTTAACATAGGCTTATATAGTGAAAACCTTAAAAAATTTCTTCTCTCAGATAGGCCTAGAGCTTTTAAAGAGTTTTTAGCTCACCTGAGCACAACATGCTGAAGGTGAACTTTTGGTATCACCTTTTGTCAGTCGTGCATTGTGCGTTGTACGTCGGAAGGCATCAACAATTCTTTAAACATCTTCTCCTCAGTAACCTCAATGTTCCTTGGGTGACCCTTCTCAAAAGCTGTTTGCGGAATTTTGATTGACCCCCAAATATGGGCTTGGCAGGGCGTGGCACTTTTTGACTTTAAAATCTTAAAACATCTTCTCCTCAGTAACCATTGGGCCAATTTCAACAAAACTTGGTATGAATGTTTCTTGGGTGACCCTTTTCAAAAGTTGTTCGCGGAATTTTGATTTAAGCCCAAATATGGGCTTGGCAGGGCGTGGCAGTTTTTGACTTTGAACATCTTCTTCTCAGTTACCATTGGGTCAATTTCAACCAAACTTGGCATGAATGTTCCTTGGGTGACCCTTTTTAAAAGTTGTTCGTGGTATTTAGATTTATGCCCAAATATGGGCGTGGCAGGGTGGGGCACTTTTTGAGTTTGAAATTTTAAACATCTTCCTCTCAGTATCCATTGGGTGGATTTCAACCAAACTTGGCATGGTAGGGCATTTTTTTACTTTGAAATCTGTAAACATCTTCTTCTCAGTAACGATCGCACCAATTTGAACCTGACATGGCATGAATGTTTCCTGGGTGACCCTTTTTAATATTAGTTTGTTTAATTTTGAATGAAGCCCAAATATGGGCGTGGCTGTTTTCGACTTTAAAATCTTCTCCTCCCTAACCATTGGGCCAATTTCAATCAAACTTGGCATGAATCTCACTGACAATGGCCAATGGGGCTTTTACCATGTTGTTATTTCTGTGAGTGCTTCAGGGCTGCCACCATAGCCAGTTAGAAATGTGTCAAACACCCAATCTATAATTGTTGTGTGTCCAGGGTTCTCAGGCTACCGGTAATTCGGAAAAAGTCTTGGTTTTGTGATATCTTTAAAAAAAAACAACTAAAAATCTAGGAAAAAGACAAATCAATTTGATGAAAGATGCAAGACCCAATTAAAGTACATGTTCCAAACAGTTGACAAGTATCCCCCCCGCCAGTAGGTTTTATCACAGTGTAAATTACATGGGGATGCATTATCACATCACAATGTCTGCGGAGAAAGAGAAATTGGTATTTGGCCTCCAATTCAATTCAATGAAAACGAGAACTCTGGGTAAATAGACATTGAAATTAATCATCATTATCATGACGTTGACAATCTACACGTCTAGAAGCATTTAAATTAGTCAGGTGAGCGATTTTAGGGCCATTCTGGCCCTCTTGTTTTGAATTTTACTTTTGCTGCTATGGCAACCAGAGCTTTTTTTAAACAGATTTAATTTTTTTAAGCAATGTTTAAAGGGGACCACCTAAGGAACAATTTTATGCCAAATTTGGTTGAAATTGCTGCATGGTATGGGCAAAGATGTTGTTTAAAGAAATTATTTATGGGCGGCACACAATGGACGCTTTAAACCCATTACAAGACAATAACTTTTTAGACTGGTCCAAATTGGAAGATGTTGCAGAAGACATTTTCAAAGTGGTGAAATTTAAATGTATTTACCCATTATTCATTCATGGTCCACTATGTTTTAGAAGAGGTGTAAAAAAGCAGAATTGTATGAGAATGGGTCAACTTTGTCCTGTAGTTCTGTTGCCTGAAAAAGGGTTAATTAAGGGTCATTGTTCTGGCTGATGAATGGATGCTGCATTTTTATGGGGAAGAAATAATTTTTCCAATTTCAGTTTTAATCTGGGAGACCAATGGCATGGTAATTCCATAAAATTTACAGAAAATCAATGACCCTAGAGTGAGTCATGGACAATGGTCAAAAGTTGAAATATGCAAGTGTTATGAGCCTGGACATGCAATCCTTTTGTTTTCAAAAATGGCATCAGGGCTCTGAAAAATCTTTAAAATACTTATTTACCAATACTAAGTTGGCATTCTTACTAACTGATTGGTATTCATAGGATTTTCTACAGTTTATTGCTGGTCTGTGTTGAAAATTAACAGTCATGTTGAATTTTGCCTTATTTTGGTTCATTTTGCAAATGAAAAGGGCTTTATGAATGTTGTAAAGTATTTTATTCCCATGGGCCGAGGGTTGTCTTTTGTAGTCAAGGTTTTAACACTCTTTGTGTGAAAAGTGCTAGCAAAATGCATGTGCCAGGCTATTACTTGTCTTGAGGGGCTGTTAAATCTTGCAACAATGACCATATTTGACCAAATTTGATCCATAAAGAATCCTGCACTGGACACATTCATCATTAAAATATGTCACTGCAATTTACAGCCTTAATTACTTGGCCAGAAATGAGGGAGTGATTCTTTATCATTCTTTGCTTCTGATCTTGTTCCTATAATGTTTGGATCCGAAGGCTTGCTTTCTCAGTCGGTTAAGTGCTACGCTCCCAATCCTGGGGGGATAAGTTTTAACCCCCTTTCAGCAATCATTCTTTCTGACATTCGACAAAAGTCATTGTGACATGGGTCTTTTGTTTCTCACCAAATGGCTATTGATGAGTAGTGGGATGAGTAGCATGGGATCAAACCTTGTGGTTGTAATGGTATGAAAAATGGCAGGAAGTCATGGTTAGGTGCACCAGCAGCCATGATATAACTGAAAAACTTTTGAAAGTGGCGTCAAATCTGTTCAGTCAATTAACATAAAAGTTTGATCTTGATCCTAAAATGTGGATACCCAAAGGAATAGTTCTTAAATTTCGTATGAGGTTTAAGCAAAACAGATTGAGCTCTTTTTAGCTCACCTAGCACAAAGTGCTAAAGTGCGCTATTGTGATCACTATTTGTACAGCGTCCATTGTGTGCCGTCCGTCAATAATTTCTTTAAACAACATCTACCCCCAAACCAGAGGACCAATATCAACCGAATTTGGCAGAAAATTGTTCCTAAGGTGGTCCCCTTTAAAAGCAAATTTAATCTTTTTAAAAAAACTCTGGTTGCAAAAGCAGCAAAAGTAAAATTTAGAAAAAAATCTCCTCCTGCTGACCCAGAAGGCATAGAGCTTTGACGTTCTGCATGAAATATCAGTATATTGACCTCTTTAAACATTGCAAAAATCATTACATCTCCTAAACTAACTTATCAATTTGAACCTTTGGCAGAAGTTTTCATTAGGTGGTCTTCTTTCACAATGTCTAAGATGATGGAAATCTAGGGAAGAACTCTGTTTGCCATGGCCATGAAAAAATAAAATCTTTAAAAATCTTCTCCAGTCATGATCCAGTAGGTCTTCAGCTTAGATATTAAGCATGAAGCATCAGTTCGCCATCATAGCGCAGCCGATAGAGCACCAGACTACAAATCTTCAATCATGGGATGTCATGGGTTTGATCCCTGGTGCTGTCACATATCCTTTCTGACAATTGTCTCTCACCAATGGCTGATTGATTGAATGGGGTTTAAGACCGCTTTTATCAGTATTTCAGTTGTATTGTGGTGGCTGGAGCACTTAACAATGGATTCCTGGTATTTCTCACACCAGTACTAAAACTACATCCTTTCCTAGCCTCCAGCTGCTATCCCACATAGGTTTACAATTATCCACCCATTGCTTAGAGACAAATGTCGGAAAGAATATGTGCCGCTGCTGGGGATCGAACCCATGACACCCCCATGTTTGAAGATTAGGAGTCTGACGCGCTACCGGCTGTGTTATGCAGGCGGCCTCTCACCAATGGGTTGATAATTGTAAACCTAAGTGGGATAGCAGCTGGAGGCTAGGAAATGATGTAATGGTATTTCTGGTGTGAGAAATACCAGGAATCCATGGTTAGGTGCTCCAGCCGCCGCAATATGAGTGAAATACTGATAAAAGTGGCGTTAAACCCAATTTAATCAAACAATCAATTATGGACTCTTTTCATTTTTCTAAAATTATTACCCATGGATCCAGAGGGAGGAAAAAGTGTTCTCCACCTTTCATATTAGTCCTAAAGCCTTTGAATTTGTCATTCAGACTTTGGAATCCCAAGGTTCCGAGCCTAGTGAAGTGTACAGCATGATCAGGCCATACATACATTGTGCAATAAACCTAACCTTATCATTAAATTAGACTGTTTAAAGAAAAAAAATCCTTTATCTCAGGTGAGCATCCCAGGGCCAACGGTCCTCTCATTTCCTGTTTGTTAGATATTATGATTGCTGTGAGTACTTGTCAGGGTGATGCCAGAAATTGTCCTTGCTCGTCAGGCTACATAACCCATTCCAACACAGCAAATTTTTAGACTGGTCCAAATTGAAGGAAGCTGCAGACGACAATTTGAAGTTGGTTGAATTTTAAATTCTTTTGTCTTTTGGGATAGAAAACATTGTGGATAATGAAGAAATTGCTTGATACAAGCAATTTCTTCATTTTCCACAATGTTTTCTAAAGCTTTTTTCTGAAAGGGCGTAAGAAGGAGGGCTTGTGTGGGAATGGGATAAACAAAGATCAGCTGACCTTAACTTATACCACCTATTGGTAATTTCATTCAGAAGAGCAAGAGTATGATAAAGGAATTGTTAAATATAGCAGAAAGCAACCAGAAACATGAAGTACATAAAATTCACATACTACTTGCATCTTTGTTGCAATTTTGCTAAAATTAATTGCAAGCCTTTGCCTAGATGAGCAAATAAGGATGTCTGCAGGGTGTTTGCAGTGTTTTGGTGTGCTTTCAATTTTTGTCCTCATTGTTAAACTATTTTATTGATAGTGTTAAAAAAATTGAGACATGTGTCCTTGGAATGTTCTAGATTGTCATTCAAAACCGTTGCTACCATTCAGGTTCCAATGTCATCTCTTTGTTACCATTTAGATTGCAATGTCATGATCATACAGCTCTAACTTTTAACACTTTATCGGGTACTTAACACAAGACATTCTAGACCAAAGACCTAGGGGAAAAAAGTGGCAATGTACTGAATCGATTTTGCAATTTCTTAATTCATGTTGGTTGTTTTCACACAAGACATTTGTTGAGATTTGACAGACATTATATTTGTTGTATAAAATTTTAGAGCAGTCCAAATTCAAAGAGCCCTTGTCACAGTGCAGTCGGTAGCTCATACGAGTCCTTATCTTCAATCATTGGATATCATGGGTTCGATCCCCGGTGGTGGCACATATTCTTTCCGACATTTGTATCTCACCAATAGGTGGAAAATTGTAAACTTACGTTGGATAGCAGCTGGTGGCAAGGAAAGGATGTAGTGGTAGTACTAGTGTGAGAAATACCAGAAATCTATTGTTAGGTGCTCCATCCATTGCTGTATGACAGAAATACTGTGGCATTGAATCCATTTCATTCAAACAACTAAATTCAAAGATTTTGCAAATGACAAATTATATGTTGATGAAATCTTTAAAATCTTTGTCTTTTAAGGTTCAAAACATTGTGGATAATGTAACAAGCACTTTTTTGTTTTCCACAATGTTTTTCAAAGCTTATATAAAAAGAGGTATTCAACTTTTTTTAAGGAGTAGCTTCTTCAAAATATGATATTAACTGTAAGTTCAACACAAATTAGACTTTGATATACCTTGGAATCCTGTTAATTGCAAAAAGAAGATTTTTTTGTTCTATAAACCTTATGTTTATGCACAGAACCAGTTGCAATTAAGCATTGGATTGCTTTTATTCCAATGTTATCCAGATTTGTCCTGCACATAATTATCTTAGTCTTAAATTTTGTAAGCTCATCAATCAATAAAGAAACAATATTGAAAGAAGTATAAGGAATTTCGGAAATCTTTTTGGAAATCTTGAGAAATAAGGACATTGCTTGATATAAGCAATTTCTTCCTTTTCCTCTATCATTCCCCGATTTTTCTCTATAAGGG
Source organism: Fragum fragum (assembly GCA_946902895.1). Classification (NCBI taxonomy): domain Eukaryota; kingdom Metazoa; phylum Mollusca; class Bivalvia; order Cardiida; family Cardiidae; genus Fragum; species Fragum fragum. The sequence goes on from OX336367.1 coordinate 24,185,691, forward strand.
TAGAAATGAAGGATTTTGTGGGAATGGTTAACCCATTCCCACACAGTGACCCTTTAAACAACGCCCCTCAAAATACTAGCTTTGGAAAACATTATGGAAAATGAAGAAATTGCTTGTTGCAAACAATTCCTTCATTATCCACAATGTTTTCTATCCCAATGGTACAAAAAAATTCAAAACTTCACATTAAAGCTTTGAATTTTCATCTGCATCTCCTTTCAATTTGGACCAGTCTAAAATTTTGCCATCTGGTAATTGGTTAATCCTTGAAAGATTCTATTTCCCACAGAGATTCAAACCTTAGACCCTCAACAGGTCACAGACCTATTTAGACGTAATTGTGCTTATTTATCATGCTAAATAAAAAGATTCTTCCAAATCAAAGGACCGTTATCACTGGAAGTTTTTACAAAGTACTAATATTTCTTTAGACAATTAATTTATGAACAGCTCCTACTCAACAGGGACAAACAGGTGGTGTAGACTAAGATCAGACTGCTGTTGTAAATTAACATTTTCTAATATTCAAAAACAGTTAAAGATACATGGCTCATATTAGGAAAATAGAGTTCTTGGCTTTATAGGCATTAATTAGATGGTTTTAACCCTTGTCGTGCTGAGCCCGGAATATTCCGGTTTTGGCAGGAGGTGTAGACTAAGATCAGACTGCACATATGTGCAGGCTGATCTTAGTCTACACCTCCTGCTTGTACTTTCCCTGGCAGAATTGTTTGTGAAGTTGATTTCTAAAAGAAATATTGTTTTTTTAATAAATAGTTCTATCAGTGCTTTCAGCCCTTTGATTTGACAGCATTTCAGTAAGGTAATTTATACAGCATGACAAGGGTTAAGATAAGGGTGATCCATCAAGGTCAACTTCACTTATGAAGGTCATGGGTTTTGAAACCTTAAAATGTACCACTTAGCTTTCATCCAAGCACTGTTGCATCAGCTGGTCATCATGGGGTCCAGGATTCAATCATTGGTTGCTGCAGATATCCTTTCCAACATTTGTCTCCTAGCAATGGGTGGAAAATTGTAAGCTTAAGTGGGATGAGCAGCTGGAGGCTCAGCAAGGATGCAGTGGAAGTACTGGTATGAGAAATACCAGGGATCCATTGTTAGGTGCTCCAGCCATCACAATATGACTGAAATACTGTTAAATATGGTCTTAAGTCCCATTCCAACAATTCATTTAGGAGCAGTCTTTTATCTTTCTTAACCCATTACCAAGAAATAAAATCTTAGACTGGTCCAAATTCAATGATTTTGCAGATGACAATTCAAAGTGTGTTAAACTTGATAAATGTGCCACATTGTAGGCAGTAGGGAAATAATAGAAGACTGTTCCAAATTGAAAGAAGTTGCAGACGGAAATTCAAAGCGTGCTTAAATTGAAAAAAAAATGTGAAAAAAAGGGGGGAAAAACTTTTGAGGAAAGGAGAAGATTCCTACAAAAGTATTTCTTCAAGGCATCAAAAATCTGGGTTATGTGGTAATGGGTTTAGAGTGATTGTTACACATTTTAACCCATTCCCAGATGGCAAAATTTTAGACTGGTCCAAATTGAAAGGAGTTGCAGAAGACAATTTAAAGTTTATGGAATTTCATATTTTTTCATTTACTTAGTAAAAAACATTGTGGAAAATGAAGAAATTGCTTGTAACAAGCAATTTCTTCATTTTACACAATGTTTTCTCAAATGTTTTTCTTTAGGGACGTCCAAAAGCGCCACTGTGTGGGAATGGGTTAACATTGTGGAGATGCAAGGTTTTCTACAAAATTTATTTTGTTTTGTAATGGGTTAACAGTCTTTGTGGAATGAATCTTCACATTGTGGACAATGGGCAGTTGATAACGATGTGATGTGAAATGTGAGTTTTTGTCCGGTTTGCATGAAACCTGCATCATATTACAGCATTATAACAGAGAGAAGTGTAAATGTGTTATCACATCTGTTTGTTAAAAGTCAGTGATAACCCTCATCTTGGCCTTGAAAAGGAACTGCCCCTGTGGAAAGTTTCAAGAATTTGTTCTTGAAAGTTCTTGAACTTCAGTTCTAGAATGTTCAAGAACATTAACTGGCAGTTCAAGAACTCAATGTTCTAGAACTGGTCTAAGAACCAGTTCTTGGACATTCTAGAACAAGCTCTTGAACTTCCAAGAATGTTAAATGGCAGTGATTACTTGGTGTTCTAGAACTGGTTAACAAATTAGTTCTAGAACTGCTTCAAGAACTAGGTCTAGATCTAGTTCATTAACTAGTTCTAGAACTGGTTCATGAAGTAGTTCTAGAAGTGTAGAGTTCTTGAAGTGCCATTTAACATTCTTAAACCAGTTCTAGATATTTTTATATTTTTATATATTTTCTAGATATTTTTTATCAGAAGTTAAAGCTCTAATGAAGGAAACTTCTAGATATTTCCAGGTGACAAAGATGAGTAAATTTCAAGATTCATGTAAACCTTGCCATGTGTACAGCAAACTCCTATGTTCAGTCTAGTCTTTGTCTACATCTCCTGCTTGTCCCATCCTTTCTGACTATTTGTCTCCCACCTATGGGTCGATAATCGTAGACCTATGTGGGATAGCAGCTGAAGGCTAGGAAAGGATGTGATGGTGGTACTGGTGTGAGAAATATCAGGAATCCATTGTTAGGTGCTCGAACGGCCGCAATATAAAAGAAAGAAAGCGGCATAAAACGCCATTCAAACAAACAAACCTGCTTGTCCTTTTAAAGCTAGCATTGTTCTAATCATTAATTTTCTAAATAATTACCTACCCAAAATGAGCGTTTTCTGCTTTCAGTCCTTTAACCCATTCCCCCACACAAAGACACTTTTAAACACCCTTCAATATGAACGCCTTGGAAAACATTGTGGAGAATGAAGGAATTGCTTGTTACAAGCAATTTTTTCGATTTACCACAATGTTTTCTACCCTGAAAGACAAAGATTTTGAAGATTTCATCAACTTCAAATTGACGTCTGCAACTTCTTTCAATTTGGACCAGTCTAAAATTTTGTTGTGTAGGAATGGGTTAATTTAAACATAATTTTGAAAAGGATTTTATTCAGTATGATAAGGGTTAAGTACCACATAGAAATAAAAACAACTTACAATTTATTTTTTCCTTTCCTGGCAGTTTTTAAAAAAAAAAAATTCTTTAATTGAATAAAATGCTAGATTGTGTGGTAATGGACTGATTGATTTGAGCAAGTGATACCTGTAATTTGAATGATAGGAACAGACTTCAGTTGTGAATATAAACTGACCACTCCCCCTTTATATGTCACATCAATTTAGAGGAGAATTAATTAAACTATTAAATAAATAATGTAATTTATTTTATGATGTGTGTTTTATCTTTATCTAGTTTGGTATGAATATTTTCTACAGTAATGAACATTTTGAAAATTGCCTCTTAACCCATTTCCAGATGACAAAATTTTAGACTTGTCAAAATTGAAAGAAGCTTCCCATGACAATTTTAAGTTAATGAAATTTGAGATTTTTCACCTTTCTGGTTAGAAAACACTGTGGAAAATGATTTCCAAGGTTTTTTTCTTGAGGGGCGTAAAAAGGCGGAACATGTAGGAATGGGTTAAGCTATTTTGTTTATGAGTGAGGTTTAGACTAATTCAGAAAATAATATGACTGTGACCACTCATCTTCACTCATCTTCAAAACCCCATTCCCACGCTTTTGGATGCCCCTAAAGTAAAACATCTGGGAAAACAATGTGTAAAATGAAGAAATTGCTTGTAACAAGCAATTTCTTCATTTTCCACAATGTTTTCTACTAAGTAAGTGGAAAAAATCTGAAATTCCATAAACTTTAAATTGTCGTCTACAACTCCTTACAATTTGGACCAGTCTAAAATTTTGCCGTCTGGGAATGGGTTAACCGTTAAAGACATTCTGATGGTGAAACTCAACTGACAAGATTTGAATTGCCTGTGCAATTTTGTGGCATCTCAGGACTGAATGCCACAAACATTATTTTTTCAGTTTCCTCAGACATTTCTTTTAAGTGAATGGCACAGAGGTAGTACAGTAAGACTTTGAATCCTCAGGTCTCAGGTTGGACTCCTTGCACAGCCAATATTCTGCAATTAGACAAAGTCATTTGCCTCTCATTGTTGGTCCTATAATCATTTAACCCATTCCCATACAATAACTCTCTTTGACACCCCTAAGAAAAAAAGCTTTGGAAAACATTGTGAAAAATGAAGAAATTGCTTGTTACAAGTATGCTCGATATATAACACTGTCACACTATCTCATCTGAAAGACAATTAGTTTTCTAGTTGGGTCAGTTCAGGGCTCGAACCTGGAATCTTGAGGTTTGTACCAACTGAGCTAATCAGGCTGACTAAGAAGCTGGAGACTTGGATAGGATGATTTCATACTTGTACTGGTGCAAGAAATAAAAGGAACTAATCAGTGGTGATAATGTGAAATATGCTTGTTATCCCCTACCGTTTCAGCGAAGGGATATAGTAATGGTCTCCATCCGTCATTCTGTCCTTCCTTCATTCCGTCCTTCCGTCACTAAACTTTTCCGGAGCATATTTCTGAAAGTATAATTGCTATCAACTTGAAACTTCATAGGTCGATAGATCTCATTGAGGAGAAGTGCAGTGCACAAGAACAACAACTCTTGCTTGCATAATTTTTGAGTTATTGCCCTTTGTTGTTTTAAACACTTACATTTTGTCTGAAGCTATAATTGCCATCAATTTGAAACTTCATATGAGGATAGATCTCATTGAGGAGAAGTGCAGTGCACAAGAACCACAACTGTTGCTTGCATAATTTTGGAGTTATTGCTTCAGTTTACTATCAAGCTTTTATGGCAGGGGATGGCCATGTCCGACATGGCTCTTGTTTTTCTAAGTTTTTTAAGAGGTCCTGCACAGCTCAGTGGTTAGTGTGAAGGACTTGTAATCTGAGAGCCGTTTAGGTAGCTGGTTGAAATCCTAGCTTTGCCGCTAGTCACTTGGATATGTCCTTGGTATTGAAATTTCAGAGCCCAAGCTACTGTTAAAAGTGGCATTAAACCCCTTTCAATCAATCAATCAATCAGAGCCCCAGCCTTGTACTGGTGGTACCCAGGAATTATCACACGAATAAGTAAGCTTTGCATATAACTTAAAGATTGTTAAAACAGAGTTATCAAAACCCCATTCAATCAATCACTTTCAGAGTCATGAAAAATTGGGATTTTTGTTGGGAAAGGGTTATGGTATTCTTATTATGAAATTGAGTTAAAGGACTTTGTATGTATAATGTTGCATAATGTTGTATCCTTAAGCAAACTGGATGATATTGCTTAATTTATAGATTATTAGGAACAAAAAATTGTTGCAGAAACAGTTGAAGGGAAGAAAATGTTTGATTTTCATGGAAGTGTTTTACATGGTATTTGTTAGCTCATTTGAGCACAAAGTGCTCATGGTGAGCTTTTGTGATCGTTGAATGTTTGTCTTATGTCGTCCGTCGTGCATTGCGTTGTGTGGCGTCAACAATTGAAGTGTTTACACTCAAGAGACCACAGTTTTAACCCAATCTTCATGAAATTTTGCCAGAATAATTGTTATAGGTCATGAGGATGAACCCTATTGATTATGGGAGGGTTCTTTTGGAAATCACAGGAAAAGGGGCCTTAATGACAATTTCTTTGTTTACACTATAGAGGCCTCAAATATGGCTCAATTTTCATGAAATTTGGCCAGAATAATTGTAAGGTCACAAGGATGAACCCTTTTGATTATAGGAAGGTTCTTGTGGAAAACACAGGGAAACGTGCCTTAATGACAATTTCTTTGTTAATGCTCTAGAGGCCATAATTTTGGCTCAATCATCATGAAACTTAGTCAGGATAATTGTTAGGTCATATAGATGAACCTTATAGATTATAGGAAGGTTCTTTTGAAAAACAAAGGAAAAGGGGCCATAATGACAATTTCCTTGTTTACAATATAGAAGTCACAGTTTTGGCTCAATTTTCATGCAGCTGGTTATAGTTATTTGTCTCTAGTTGCATTTTTTTTAACAGCGAACAATTTAGGTGAGCAATCTAGGACCATCATGGTCCTCTTGGTAAAGAAAAATAATCCTGGTCATGCTGAATCATCAATCGTCTACATCATTGCAATAAAATCAAAACACTGAAAGCACTAGAAGCAGTAGCTATGGGTTAATAACAATTTTGAAAATTTATCTTACAAACAACTTTGGCATAAATTGGACCAGCAGGTGGTGTAGACCATTCCCACACAATGATGCTTTTAAACGCCCCTCCAGCCCCCCCCCCCCCCCCTATGAAAGCTTTGGAAAACATGGTGGAGAATGAAGAAATTGCTTGTTACAAGCAATTTCTTCATTATCCATCATGTTTTCTACCCTAAAAGACAAAGATTTTGAAGATTTCATCAACTTAAATTTGTTGTCTGTAACTTCTTTGAATTTGGAATGGTCCAAAATTTTATAGTGTGGGAATGGGTTAAGTTATGAAAAAAAGAAAAAAAATAAATAGGAGAAAAAAGAAGTCCTAGAAATTTGGAGTTCATAAAAAAGTCTCGGCCTCAGCCAGATTCATGTGGAAAATCAAGAATAATATGGGTTTTATGTCAACATTAAATTATCTTCTTTTAATTCAGCCATACAATAGATTTGTATTTTACGGGCTTGACAGATTACGCAGTGTCCAGTGTCCATGAAAGATGGGAGAAAATGGCTGGACATGGCATCCCTAAATCACACCTTATGAATTGCATTTATTTATTAATGATTTTTTTTTTTTTTTGATAGAGAGAATCTTAATAAATTAATAAAAGATCTAAATTGGGGATAAATAGAAATGACCAGTATTACCACTAAAGTAAGATACAACTAAAGTTTGGCATTAATCTGTAACCTGTATGTAACCTGTTTAATTATCTCCCTTTATTTCATATAAGATTTTGCCTTAAAATTTCAACTTGTTGCCATACTTGGATATATACTACTGAATGTAAAACCAGCTAAATGTGCTCAGTGATGAATAGTTTAAGGTTGATATACCTGAATAAACCCATTCCTACACAATGACACTTTTTGACGTCTGTAAAGAAAAAACATATGGGAAAACGTGTAAAATGAAGAAATTGCTTGCAACAAGCCATTTCTTCATTTACCACAATCGAAAAAATTTCGGTCTGGTAATGGGTTAATAGAAATAAATTTATAACAAGAAATTATCATTGCGGGAAACACTTAAAACTCAAAAATTTGAATTCATTTAAAAGTAAATAGAACTCCCCATTTGTAGATGTCACCAATCTAATAGTTTATCTTCAGTAATGATAGGAAGCCTGCTAGTCCATAATCCCACAAAGAAACTCAATCATTGTCTTCTAGTGATATTTTACATCGGGAGGCTTGTCCACAAAAATCGCCTAACCTAGAATTATGGAGTTCTAAACTGAAACAGGGGTCAAGATTGAATTTCTTCCCCGGCCCATAAAACCCATTCACTAGCCCAAAATGGAATTGTTCAATTGTTTAAACTGATTTGCATAACAGTTAGGTCAGCGGGTGACTGCAGAAGTCATGTCCCCATTTAACCCTAGCCCTGTTGACCCTTTACTGGGGATGTTTAGATAAAAGCTAAATAATATCATATAGCTTTACAGAATGGTGCTATATTTATAGGATTTCTATTAAATTGATAATTATATGTGTTGAAACAGAAGAAAATGCTAATGTATCACTTGGTAATTTCTTTGCACTTTCTTACAGTGCTCATGAAAACTTTCTTTCTTGAAGGTGATTAACTGTGAGCATATTGGTAAGCCAGCCCTGAATAAAAAAACATGTGATGGTAAAGCTTATAAAAAGATTTTATCAATGTTTTGATTATGAATAATTAATTCATAGAGTCGAGTATGAAAATCTATCATGGACCAATTATGGTGCATGAAAGCTGATTAGGATAGTATACAGTCTGCAGAAAACTATCCAAGATGTGCTAAAATTATGTTAACTCAAGGCTAGAACATAGAATTTTAGACTTGTTCAAATTGAAAGGAGTTGCAGACAACAATTTAAAGTTTATGAAATTTAATATTTCTTCAACTCTTTTGGTAGAATACAAGAAATTTCTTCATTTCCTCATTGTTTTCCCAATTATTTTTCTTGAAAGGGATGGGTGGGAGTCAAAAATCGTCATTGTTGTGGGAATGGGTAAAGGGTAATGGATGTTTTGTTATTGAACAATTTGAATGCATCAAATTTGGACAATGCAGAGATGATTGTAATTACGTGAAAATTGCTTCAAATGAGATGTTGTAAAATAACGAGGTAGTGACCTGATGGCTTGTGCCAGATTTTTAATTTGCATACAGATTTATTCTCAATCTGGAAGAGACTTCATTTTGAAAGATGTGGAAACTTTAGATAAGATATATTTGATTCTTAAACAACAGGATGGCAATCCATCTCCTACATCTTGACACATTTATTCCATTACCATACGACAAAATTGTAGACTGGTCCAATTTCAAAGAAGTTGCTGATGACAATTTGTATTGAAGAAATTCTAAAAACCTGTGTCTTTTGGCTTGAAAACATTGTGAATAATGAAGAATTTGCTAGTAGCAAGCAATTTCTTTGTCTTTCACAATGTATGTCAAATATATTTTCCTGAGGGGCATCGAAAAATGTTAAAGTGCTGTCCTGTCAGTTAAAATTTTTTACCAAGGCATACCATTTAACCATCGCTCATCTGTTTATTGGTCTGATTAGATAGGACAATTCAAAGTGCATTGAATTTGAAAATAAGTGCCAAATAAGGTAGAAACCCTTGTGAGAAAAGGAGAATTTTTCTCACAAGCAAAAGCAATATCTAATTCTCTTGCATAGTCTCTCAGAAATATATTCTTCAAGCATCAAAAATCTGGATTGTGTGATTGCATGAAATGTAGTTTTTTATGGCTTGCCGTAGCACAACATGCTCAAGGTGAACTTATGTGTTTGTTTGATGTCTGCTGTCTGTGGTCTGTCATGACTTGTCAACATTTACCCTGTAGACATTCTAGAGGCCTTAGGATTTGGTGAAAAAATTGAAACTTGGTCAAAATGTTTCTCTTGATCAAATCTCAGAAGGATTTGAAATTGGGTCACTTGGGATCAAAAACCAGGTTACTGGATCATTTATTAGATAAACCTTGTAGACATTCTTGAGGCCTTATTTTTAGCTCGATCAGCTTAAAAATTGGTCAGAATGTTTGTCGTGATGAAGTCATGACAGAGTTTGAAATTCAGTTACTTTAGGTCAAAAACTAGGTCACTAACTCTATTCTAAGAAAAACCCTGAAGACACTCTAGAGGTCTAACTTTAAGCTCAATCAAACTGAAAATTGGTTAGTTTGTTTTAAAAAAATATTGGGTCATTTGGGATGAAATACTAGGTCACCAGGTCAACTTTGTAGACTCTCTGGATGCCTTATTTTCAGTCCAATCAACCTAAAAATTGGTAAGAATGTGTGTCTTGGTGAAGTCTCGAATAGAAAAACTTTGTTCACACTTTGATTTTATTTTTCTCAAATGACACTAAATTGGGTCAGATTTTTACTAAACTGAACTGTTGATCTGTTGAGCGATATAATCCTATTATGGCCCTCCTGTTATGAATTATTTATTAAATCTTTACTGTTTTCAAAATTTTAGACTTGTCTAATTTCAAAGAGGTAGCAGACAACATAATAAAGTAAAAACATTTAAAAAAGTAGCCATCCTATATGGTAGAAAATATAGTCTTTTGCATAAAAGTGTAAGACAAGTAAGCTGAATGTAGGTCTGAGCAATATACTTACTGAAACATTTAATTTTACAGAGCAAGAAGAAAGCCAGTGAAGATGAATATGATGAATCTGACCTTGACCTTGATAATGACATTAAGCCTATTGGTGCCTTTGTGAAGGACAGAGAAGCCTTACTAGGAGAACTGTTTCACTGTGTCAAAGGGGCTAGTCTTGACAGAAACTTGCCTGATGTTCTCAAGGTAAGAAATGCATGTAGGATAGATGAAACTTTAATAAAGTAGATTTCAAATTTCAGATTATGCTGTAATGGCTAATGATACCAACCTTATTGTATTCATGAAGCCAGACAGTGTCAATCTATGCCTTTTGTTTGGAGAATTGACCTTAGGGCTGGTACAAATTTTGAAAGATTGAAAGCATCTGATGCCTTTGTAGACCTGGTTATATGAGCTTTTGCCCACAATATGGATAATGGAGAAATTACTTTAAATTAGCAATTTTATCTTTATGTCCTTGTTATTTAATGGCAACTGGCATATAGAGATAGCTTTGTCCGTCTGTCTCTGTGTGTGTGTGTGTGCTTGGTTTGGTTAGTGTGCGAGTCCATTTCTGGTCTAGAGCATATCTTTTACATTAATCCTTGTCGTGCTGTATAAATTACCTTACTGAATGTTGTCAAATCAAAGGGCTGAAAGCACTAATAGAACTTATTGTTCAAAGATCAATATTTCTTTTAGAAATCAACTTCATAAACAATTTTGGCATAAAAAGTACAAGCAGGAGGTGTAGACTAAGATCAGCCTGCACATAACAGCAGTCTGATCTTAGTCTACACCTCCTGCCAAAACCGGAATATTCCGGGTTCAGCATGACAAGGGTTAATTGATGGATTTTAAAATGACTTGTCATGCATAAAGTTCCGTTGGACACTTTCAAGTTCAAGGTCACAGCTAAGGGTCATGTGACAAGCGCTGAAGCAGGGGCATCTGTGTCTGTGATACATTTCTAGTCTAGTATTTTAAATCAAAGTACTAAAAGTACTCTAAGCTAGCAAAGCATGGTTGAATTTAGAAAACGTTTCCTTGTTGGGTAGAAAACATTGTGGAAATGGAAGAAATTGCTTATACAAGCAATTTCTTCATTGTCCACAATGTTTTCCAAAGCCTTTTTCCCAAAGTGGAATTGATAGGGAATGGGTTACATAGCGTGCTTTTGAGAGAGTTCAATACAATTTGAATAGAGTTTGCAATATTCCTGAAATACATGAGAACTACTTTTAATGGCGTAGGCATTTAATGGATTTAGTGGTTAAGCCTCCAATGACAGTTTGCACTCGTTGAACTTTGAGACGACCTCAAAATTTTCTGTTATCTTAAGCTATCAAAGCTGTCGCTTTGCTAGCTAAAAAGCATAAAAAGGTAGGATTGTGTTTGAATGGTTAAACTCAATCCCACACATTGACGCTTTTTGATGCTCCTCAAGAAAAACAATCGGGAAAGCATTGTCTAAAATGAAGAAATTGCTTACAACAACTTTTTTTCTCATAATGCTTTCTACTGAGAAAGTTGAAAAAAATAGAAAATTCCATAAACTCATTATTGTCGTCTGCAAAGCCTTTCAATTTGGACTAGTGTAAAATATTGCTGTACGTTAATGAGTTAACCCGTTCCCACAAGATGACGCTATTAAAAGCTTTAGAAAACATTGCGGACAATTAAGAATTTCCACTATGTTTCCTGCCAAAATAGGCAAAGATTTTAAAGATTTCCAAAACTTTAAATTGTCGTCTGCAGTTTCTTTGAATTTGGACTGGTCCAAAATTTCATCATTTGGGAATGGGTTAATACTGACCATGACTTGTCCTATCTGCTGGTTTGTTCATTGTCCATTTTGAGTATTCTTAGGTTTAAAGTTCACATGAAAAATTGATAAAGTAACCAGACCTTTTCATCAGTTTAAAGAGAATTGTGTCCCTTGGGTGCTACAAAAGGTCGCTAAGCTAGTAACACAAGTAGTTTTACTCGTCCAAATAAGGTCAGAATAGGCTTAATTAGGTATTTGTATCCAGTTTTATCATGGTAAAACTGTGTGTCTGCCACTGGAAAAAAATCCCACTATTGATATCTAAATTTTAACGATTTACTGAACAACATTCTTTTAGACTTGTCAAAATTTGAAGAATTAGCAGACGATTTTTCAAAGAGAAATCATGTTAAGTAATTGTCATATGGGGTGAAAAAACATAGTGAGATAAGGAGAAATTGCTTGAAACAAGCAATTTCTCCTTGTCTCAGAATGTTTTCGGCAGGGTCATCACACCACCCACCCACCCCAAAAAAGTCAAACAACTGAAAATTCTACCGAAGAATTATTTGAAAAAGCATTCATTCCGGCACAAGCCAACCAGAGATGCATGTTACATGTTTTTGAAAAGTGAATATATTGGGGTAGAATGACCACTTTACCCCGAGGGAATTCTCCAAAAATAAAAAAGATTTGCTCTTGGTCAGTCAACAATATCAAAACAGATTCAATATTTTTCACAACTTCTTGACAGGTCACAGAGGTTAAGATATCCTTTAACCCATTCCAACACAACCAAATTTTAGACTGGTCCAAATCGAAAGAATCTGCAGACGACAATTTCAAGGTGCCGAAATTTTGAATGTTTTCATCTTTTCGGATAGAAAACATTGTGGATAATGAAGAAATTGCTTGTAACAAGCAATTTCTTCATTTTCCACAATTTTTTCTAAAGCTGTTTTATTGAGAGGCGTAAAAAGGAGGGATTGAGTTGGAATGGGTTAAAAGGTAACCGTAGATTCTTCACAGCTTGCCAATTAGGGTAGAAGCATTGTACTAGGCTAAAGAAGAATTTGCTTATAACATTAGTAAGTTCTTCTATGCAAAAATATTTTCTCACTTATTTTTCATAGGTATCATAATTCAATATTTTGTGGTAGTGGGCTAAAGATGCCTTAAATTTAAACCTTTAATTGTAAAATTATGGCATTTTGATGGGGAGGAGGAAGGGTTGGATTGGAGTACTATATCTAAAGATTCTAGATTCTGATAGAATTTGTAAGTGGTATATAATTAAAAATAAATCAAATTACTCATATCATTTCAATCAAGGATTTTAAGTCGGAATTCTGATTGAATGAAGAATTTTGAAGTGCTGTTCACGCTAACTCTATGAAAAATTGAAATTCTTAATTCCATATGTACTTTTGATGAACTACCAGAGCTTCATCAACATCAATAAATACAAGTTCACTTATAGAAAACAAATACAACATATAAATAAGACCTCTAACAAGTTCCTGCCTTGGCAGGAGGTATAAACTGAGATCAGCCTGCACACATGTGCAGTCTGATCTTAGTCTAAACAACCTGCTTGACGTTTTGATTTGATAGCTATGCATAATTGATAAACAAAATATAATGACCCTCAATATTAGGCCTTCCAGTACTTTCTGCCCTTTGATTTTAATGCACTTCTGAGAAAGGATTTGATTCAGCATGACAAGTGTTAACCCTTTCCCGTTTTTGGAAATTTTAGACTAGTCCAAACTGAAAGAGGTTGCAGACGACAATGACAACTGGATGCTGTTTGAAATGAATCCATCCTATGTGGTAGAAAATATTGTGGAAAGGGCAATGTTTTCTCCAGTATTAAATCACAGGAACGTAAAATCCAGTATTTGAACGGGAAAGGGTCAATGCAAATTAACCCATTCCCACACAATGACGCTTTTTGACGCCCCTGAAGAAAGAAGCTTTTGAAAAAATTGTGGTCAATGAAGAAATTGCTTGTCACAAGCAATTTCTTCAGTGTCCATAATATTTTCCGCCCTAAAAGGTGAAGATATTCTTTATTGCACTAACTTTGAATTGCCATCTGCAACTTCTTTCTATTTGGACTTTTCTAAAAATTTGCTGTGTGTTAATGGGTTAAAGACTTGGGTCTACCAAGTACAGTTAAATGAGGTGATATTTATTGCACATCTGGTGCATCTATTCACTGGTTCCTGTTGAATTTTTCACATCACTGCAGTTACCAGATTTGTTTCTGAATAAAAGACAAAATGTTGCTCATTATTCATTGAGTTACCAAATTATTAATCAAAGGACTGAAAGTCCTGAGAGCGGTTTTGCTGGCTTATCAGTAATCGCGCTCAACACTGCAAACACATATCAGCAAGATGAGTAAATAAATCGTACACCTAAGAGGGATGAGAAGCTGGATGTTAGATAAGGATGTAGTGGTAATACTGGTGTGAGAACTACCAGGAATCCATGGTTAGGAGCCCAAGCCGCCCTGATATAACTGAAATACTATTAAAAGTTGCGTTAAAACCCCATTCAATTAATCGTGACCCTTTTACTGTTTACCGAAGTCGCTATTTTGATTTAATCACAATGTTTTCTCTGATATCATTTCATCAGTGCTTGAAAATGTGTGGTTGTGTGATAAAAGGTTAAATGATAAAAGGTAAAGCAATCAAAGCTAACATTCAATTCCTTTTGCTCTGAGCATATTATTTTTACGTTTCAAAGATAAAGTTGAATTCGAGAGGTAAAAGGGTGTTTTATTCGGTGGGATTAAAAAGGCGCTTGAAACACGACTATAATAGGGTTGTAACTTGAAGCACATACTGCGAACACGGGTGTAAATTTGCTCAGTCCTGCCAGGTCAAAACTAACAGACAGGGTTAGGAGTCTGTTTACATGTATTCGCCTACTCCACTAACCACTGACCTAGATTCTATCTTGAAACGCGAGGAGATTATTTCTCTCATTTAGACAGTTCATTAAACAATTTACTATGGATATATTAAGTCGAATTTTTAAACCAATTTCCTTGATATTCATGACCAAAAGGAGGCTGTTGGCATTCAGCAAGTAAGTTATTTTCTTCATCAGCGATGAAACAAGATGGAGGCGACCACATATATTTTCACTTCAAGTTTATGAGCATGCGTGAAAATGAGTGGAAAATTCATGAAAACTTGTTTCCGGTTGATCGACATGAAATACCGGTTTTGTCCTTCAAAACCGCTAAAAATTAATCCATTCCCACACAACCCCAACATTTAGGCTCCTAAAAAAAGAGTTTTGGGAAACATTGTGGAAAATAAGAAATTACTTGTTACAAGCAATTTCTCCATTATCTACCATGTTTTCTACCCAAAAGACTTTTAGAATTTCGTTATCTGAAAAAAATTGCCAGCAACTTCTTTGAAGTTAGACTTATTTATAATTATGTTAACTGGTGATGGTTAAAATCTGATTAGAGATCTATTTAGTTATGTGTCAGTTTATTGATATGGTTTCAGTCTTACTGTATGGGAATAACATAATAGATTCCAAGGTATTTCAAGGAAATCTGCCAATATGCCTTATGAAATTATTTTTGGATTGGTAAAGTGTCATTCTAAAGATCTGACGAAATAGTTCGGTTACTTTGCCCTCTACCTGTAATGTCTAACACATAAAAAGTCGCTGTAAAACCGAAAGTTATTTGTGGCACTTATGTTCTACAACCCAATATCATAACTTGGAAAATAAAATCAATTCTATTGTCTGTAACTTCAAGACAAAATTTATAGGCACTAATAAATCAAACACTTTGTTTAAAACAGAGAAATGTTCATATAAACAACATTAAAACAGGTAATAGAGTTCAGGGCCAACTTGAAAACCACATGGGTGTACTTCAGGCTCATTACAAAACCAGTGATTAGTTAAGTTTTAGTAATTAACCCTTTCTTAAGTTTTTTTGCATAGTTGACATTGTGACAAAAGGAGGAAAAATATATTCTTACAATCTATTGCCCTATATTCCTGTTTTTTACCACCTTCAAAAAAGGAGGTTGGAAAAACAAACTGGAAAATGATTGTTTGTTTTGTTTGTTTGAATGGGGTTTTACGCCGCTTTCAACAATCTTTCAGTTATATCGCGGCGGCTGGAGCACCTAACAAAGGATTCCTGGTATTTCTCACACCAGTACTACCATCACATCCTTTCCTAGCCTCCAGCTGCTATCCCACATAGGTCTACGATTATCGACCCATTGGTGAGAGACAAATGTCGGAAAGGATGAGTGCTGCCGTCTGGGATCGAACCCGGGACCTTTAGATTGACAGTCCGACGCGCTTCCAACTGCGCTATGACAGCGGCTCACTGGAAAATGAAGAAACTATTTCAACTCGAAATTGACTTCTGCAACTTCTTTTACATTTGACCTGTCAAAAATTTTGTTGACTGATAATAAGTTGATATTAAACCTTGTCATGCTGAATGCGGAATATTCTGGTTTGGGCGTGGGGTGTAGACCAACATCAGCCTGCATATAAGTGCAGTCTGATCTTGGTCTACACCTCCTGCCTGTACTCTTCCTGCCAGAGTTATTTATGAAATTGATTTTTAAAACAAATTTTGATTTTTGAACCACAAGTTCTATCAGTGCTTTGAGCCCTTTGATTTTACAGCAATTCAGTAAGGTAATTTATACAGCATGACAAGGGTTAACAATGTTGTATACTTCACCTGGGATAAAATGTCACTTGTTTCAAACGAGTGTAGGACAAAACCCCCCTAGGACAAAACCCACCTAGGACAAAACCCCCATGGACAAAACCCCCATGGGACAAAACCCCCATAGGACAAAACTCCCATAGGACAAAAACCCCTTCCTTTATATCCTATATATTTATGTTTTGTTTTGTCCACTTTTCTCATAAAGGCATGGGGGTTTTGTCCATAGGGGTTTTGTCCATGGGGGTTTTGTCCCAGGTGGGTTTTGTCCTAGGGGGGTTTTGTCCGTACCTCGTTTCAAACAGAAACCTGTAAAATCACAACATTAGCCACTGTGTTGTCCTTACCTATAGGGAGAATTGCTCACTTCTTAATTAACCCATTCCCAATTAAACCCTCCTTTTCCCCCTCAAAAAAAGAGCTTTGGGAAACATTAGCCACTGTGTTGTCCTAACCAATAGCAAGAATCGCTCACTTCTTAATTAACCCATTTCCCAATTAAACCCTCCTTTTTCCCCCTCAAAAAAAGAGCTTTGGAAAACATTATGGAAAATGAAGATATTGCTTGTATCAAGCAATTTCTTCATTATCCACAATGTTTTTTATCCAAAAAGATGAAAAAAATCTAAATTCCATCAACTTAAAATTGTCATTTGCAGCTTCTTTCAAATTGGACCAGTTTTAAATTTTGTCGAGTTGGAAAGGGTTATAAGTGCGTTTACTTTACAAGCTTTAAAATTGCATGTAAATCTCTGACTGGTATTATGTGCATGTAGACCCAACTCGGTGTCTACCTATTAGTGACACATTAACACTTGGGTCTTAATGTATATCTCACCTGTGATAAGACATCACTTGTTAACAAACAGAAACCTTTAAAATCACATAACAGCAATTTCTTCATCATCAACAATGTTTTCAACCTAAAAGGTATAAAAAATCCAAATTCTGATAAACTTTAAATTGTTGTCTTTAACTTCTTTCAATTTGGGCCATTCTAAAATTTTGCCATCTGGTGATGGGTTAACAAGCATTTTCTCCTTTTGACACTAATTTTCCCTGATTGTATTTCTTCAGGGGTCAGAAAGTGTCATTGTGTGGTAATGGGTTAGATAAGTAGATTTTG
The DNA here is from genome assembly GCA_946902895.1 of Fragum fragum. Lineage (NCBI taxonomy): Eukaryota > Metazoa > Mollusca > Bivalvia > Cardiida > Cardiidae > Fragum > Fragum fragum. Next base: position 24,203,167 of record OX336367.1, read on the forward strand.
TGAAATCTATAATCTCTGTAAAATGCTGATTTACTCCGGGAAATAAACGGCTCCGAAATGAATTCCATGATCATGCTATAAAGGGTTGGAACCTCCCTTGTGATAGGTAATTAAAATAGATCTGTCTTTGTACATTTGGTAAAAATCTAATAGGTATTAGACATTAATCCCAAACCATATGTACCAATGCTTGATAATCACATGTTCAACATGTTTCATGTGAAGAGCTCAAAATATGAGGAGATGAAAAGTCAGAGAGCTCTAACTGTGAATAGTTTTGTTTTACAAGATTTTTATCCAGATTAAATGAAGTAACTTATTACCTGATAGCAAAATTTAGACTGGTCCAAAATGAAAGAAATTGTAGATGACAAATTCAAATTGATTGAAAATAAGATATCCCTGTCATGTTGTAATGTGGGAAGTGGAGAAAATGATTGTGAGAAGAAATTTCTTTATATCTAAACCTCTTTCTTGCAGGTAATTAAACAGTTGAATTTTGTGGGAATGGGTTAACTCTTGTCATGTTGAACCCGGAATATTCCTTTTTTGGCAGGAGGTATAGACCAAGATTAGCCTACACATATCTTTAAATGCAGTTCTGTAGAGGATTTTATTCAGCATGACATTTGGATTAAATTTGTAATCTTCTTATACTTTTGGTAGAAAATCTTAATTTGGTATTAGACATTGATCCCAAACCTTATGTACCCACGCTTGAAAATGCTCATAATAGGAGTTGAAAAAAAAGATATCAGAATTTTAACTGATCAACAAAGTTTTTATCCTGATTTAACCCATTCCTACACAATCCCTATTTTTTAAGCCCCCTCACCCCCAAAAAAGATTAGGAATACATTGTGGACAATGTAGAAATTGCTTGTTAAAAGAATCTAGAATTTTACAAAACAGTAAAGGCTGGATTGTGTGGCAATGGGTCAACTCCTTTGGTAAAGTTGGTTTCAGTGACAACATCAGAATCCATGTGGTCAACATGTCTCGATGCCATGTTCCATGTGAATGAGTTACATAGTATCCCAATTAGAATGCAGTTTGATTTTAGTAATTAACCTTCTACACAAGAATCTTGGAAATGAAATTGACTTCGTAGACACGCGAGCATTGATCTGCAATGTCAATTTTACTTTTCCCCTTCACGCTGGAATGACTTTACAATTATCACTGCAGACAGGGAATTACCATATTTGGAAAATAACTGAAATACTCTGTGAAGGAATCATCATTATAAATCATAGCTTTCAATGGGAAAAACTAGAAAATCTGATTCAACCTTTATTACCATGGTAATTATGAAATATTACAACTTGTGTGTGTGTGGCCAGACCTATTAGCTACTTTTTAGCTCTACTGTTTTTGAGGAAAAAAAGAATTACTGAGGCAGATTTGGTGTCGTAATTACCCACATTAATTGACGGATCTCTAGTGATGTCCACTGACCTCTGGGGATGCTGTTCAACTGAGATATCAAATGACTCTATTGCATAATCTATTGTCAGGAACATAAAGCAAATATTAGTTTAAAATTCTAGATGGGTCAGAATTGAAAGAAGCTGCAGACAATAATTTCAAGTCGATGTAATTTTTAATTTTTTCCATCTTTTTGGATAGAAAATATAGTTTGATACAAGCAATTTCTTCATTTTTCACAATCATTTTCAATGCTTTTCTCTAGAGGGGCGTATAAAGGCAGGATTGTGTGGAAAAAGGTTATGTCACCAAACCAACAGAGTTTATCACTTATCACTTATCAAGGTCGCAATGTTTGTTAGCTTAAACTTAACATTTTAGTCTTATTCAAATACCATGGAAGATGGAAGATACATAGCTCATATTTGGGACAAGGGTTCCTTGCATTGATAGGCATCAGTTGGCTGTAGGTCAAGGTCATCCATCAAGATCAAGGTCACAGTTCTAAAAAAAGGCTGTATGGTAATTTCATCAATTAAGAATTGTTGTTTTCTTTGAATTTGTGAACTAGACTAAAATTTTGAAGTCTAATAACGAGTTAGATGAAAAATTCTTGTCGCTAAAAAGCCCCATTAACCCTTTCCTGTTTCACAAATTTTTAGACCTGTCCAAATTCAACGGTTTTGTAGATCAAATTTTAAAGTGGATTTAATTTGAAATATAACCATTCAGTAGGGTAAAAAATAGTGTGGTAAAAGAAGAAATTGCTTGTCACAAGCAATTTTTTCTTTTTCCACAATGTTTTCTCAATCACAAAATCACAGGCATGTAAAAAACAGGGATTATACAGGAAAGGGTTAATACCAAATAGTTGTGCTTTTGCTTTAATGTAAATTATTCTGAAATGGTTAATATAATCGATGATGTCTTGAATAAACTTCTACGTTTTCAAGACCAAATTTCAAAAATTTCTCTTCTCACTTCATAGATTTGATATAACTTGAATATTTGTAATATTCACACAAAAAAGGGTTGTTTCCATCATTATCCCTTATGAAACACCATTACAGAGTGGCGATATATAATTATTGTTGGCTTGTAAAACTAAATGGCTGAAATTATATAAAATCAGTTAATGATTAGCACTCACTGAAATTAATGTAAACTACCCCCAATTGACATAGATGAAATATTTCTCAGAATTTTATTTTGTGATAAAAACAAACTTAAAGGTTAATGCCTGTTTTGGAGTGACTTCGGTCAAAAAGGTTATTCGCAAGTTTTGTAAGAAAATGTTGCTGAAATGGATTTTACATGGGATGTTACAACTTGCCAAGAGGCTTTGGCCTTTGACAAGACAATTCAGGGCCCCAGCCTGGATTTTAACCCATTCCAACACTATCCCATTTTTTACTCTGACCAAACAGTAACTTGGGAAAATATTGTGGAAAATGAAGAAATTGCTTGTAGCAAGCAATTTCTTCATTTCCCTCAATGCTTTCTACTCAATAAGTTGATTTTTAGAATTTTATAAACTAAAGAGTTATGTTTTCATCTTCTTTGAATTTGGACTAGTCAAAATTTTAGTTGTTTGGTAATAGGTTATTTTTACTTTGTGCATGACATCGTTCAAACTTCTGATTCAAAATTGGCAACAGTTAGTATTTTCAAGGGCTATAACTTGTTGATAAATGTAAGAATCAATTTATCCAATACCTGCAAAAAAATCAGCTCATCTAAATTTTGAAGAAATATTGCAGAGGACAATTCAAAGTTGATAAGGTTTTAAAACTAAAACATTGTTAGAAATGAATTAATTGCTTGTTACATTACCCTGATCACAGAGCTATATCACGTTGACAACAATGGTGGATTATATTGAGGCAAACATTGTAGGAAAAAGAGGAATTGCTTGTAAGACGCCATTTTTCAGTGTTGGACATTAATTTCTACCCTTTCTGATATATTAACTTCCAAGTTTTATAAACAGTAAATGAAATGCAACTTTTATCTGCGATGACAAATGATTTTTTTTTTTAATGTAATATTTCTGAAGATGGGTTAACCCTTTGCTGTACAATCCCTGGTTTTTATGTCCCTGTGATCATATACTTGAGAAAATATTGTGAACAACAAAGAAATTGCATGTAACAAGCAAATTCTTCTTTTTCCACAATACTTTCTAACCTGTAGGTAGGTTACTTTTCAAGTTGCTTTCACTTTTAAATTTCATCTGCAACTTCTTGCAAATTGTACAAGACTAAAATTTTGAAAACAGGAAAGGGTTAACCCATTCCCACACAGTAAAATTTTAGACTGGTCCAAATTGAAAGAAGTTGCAGACAACAATTTTAAGTATATGAAATAGAAAACATTGTGTAAAATGAAGAAATTGCTTATTACAAGCAATTTCTTCATTTTAAACAATGTTTTCTCAATCGTTTTTTTCTTAAGGGGCGTCCAATGGTGTCACTGAGTGGGAATGGGTTAAGGGACAAAATCTGTGATTCCTTTGTGATTTAAATTATTTGGTACAGTACTTTATTTTGCATGCTATTTAAATGTCAAATTTTCCATTTTCTTTCATGTCTTGAACATATCTTTGTGAGGAACAAGTTTGACATTTGACAAAACCTGACAGAAAAACTGTTTAAATCGACATATTTTGAATAATGTATTCCGTTCATCAGACTCTGTGTCATATTTTATCAAGAAACTCGTCATGAAAGTTCCGTATTTTCTGCCATAAACTTACTTGAAATGGATTTAAAAGAACGACTTTTGAGTTGAGAATTTTACATATAAATTGAAAGATTGTATCTTGGTAGTGAATTTTATGCATCAAATATGTATGATGTCATATGGAAACGTAGACAATTATTATTTTATTCCCCAAACTTATTCTGTATGCAAATTCTTGTATTTCTGAATTTGCTTAAATTTGATAAACTTGAAAATATGGCATGACATATTAAAATTGGCTGATCACACGGTTAACTGATTAATAGACGGTTAAAGTATGAATCAGACAGCATTTCAAATGATGTTTATATTGAAAAAAAAAAAAAGCATAGAGTGGAAAAAAAAGTGAGAAAAGAGAATTTTTTGAAAGAAGGAATTTCTATTTTTCCTATTTTTGTTTTGCTAGTGTTCGTCCATCTGGCTGTTCATCTGTCTTTGAGCAGAATTTTTAGCTCACCTGAGCACGAAGTGCTCTGGGGGAGCTATTTTGATCAGTCATCGTCTGGCATCTGTCCGTCTGTCTGTCCGTTCGTTCACAATTACAAAAAAATCTTCTCCTCCTAAACTCACCATGGAATTTCAACCAAACTTCACAGAAAAGATCCTTAGGTTATGCTCTTTCAAAATACTTCAAAGAATTGAAATCCATGAAGAACTCTGGTTGCCATGGCAACGGAGTGAAAAAAGTTAAAAAATCTTCTCCTCCCAAGCCGTAAGGCCTAGAGCTTTGATATTTGGTACAAATCATCATCTATTGACCCTCTACCAAAATACTTCAAAGCAGTACCGTATTCTGAAAATTAGCCCTTTTCTGTGCGATCCCTGATTTTACATAGAAATAAAGAAGGAAAACTTAAAAAATCTTCTTCTCCTAAGCAGTAAAGCCCAGAGCTTCGATAATTGGTACAAATCATCATCTATTGACCCCCTACCAAAATACTTCAAAGAATCACCTTATTCTGAAAATTAGCCCTTTTCTTTGCAATCCCTGATTTTACAAAGAAATAAAGAAGGGAAATACTTATAATCAAATTTTATTTTTGACAGGTTTAAGGTGAAGGTCACGGTGAAGGTCAGATGAAAAACGTTGTCTTAAAAAAAATACATAGGTTTACATTATCAGGATAATGTAGACAATAGTAATTGTAAGCCATGATATGGCCACCACTGTGTACTATAAGAGAGGATTTGGGAGGAAATCTTCACTCCAAATGTCTCATAAGCCCAAAACGGCTGGTCCTTGTGACACTTTAACCCATTTCCACACAATGACGCTTTTTTGCGCACCTTAAGAAAAACAATTGGGAAAACATTGTGTAGAATGAAGAAATTGCTTGTAACAATCAATATCCCATAAAAATCTTGGATAATATACAGGAAAGGGTTAACCAGTCTAAATTTTTACAGCCAATTACATGGGGTTTGCAAAATTGATATGGGAATATTTTGATAGAATTTAACCCATTTCTACATGACACAATTTTTGACTAGTCCATATTGAAAGATGTTTGAAATAACAATTTCAAGTTGGTGAAATATAAAACGAAAATGTGGACATTGAAGAAATTGCTTGTCCGAATTTATTCCGATTTTTTTTCTTGAGGGGCCTCAAAGAGAGGGATTCTATGGGAATAGGTTCAAACCTATTGAAATTCATGTTTGGTACACTAAATTCTTCCAAACATACGCTAGATGATGTTTTGTCTGACGGGTTTGTTTTCTGGTACCACATATGATATTTCCAGGGCAAGATGCCCATTAAGGTTTTAATGGATATTTACTATATTACAGTGATGGGCAAGTTATTTAGATGTAAATTTGAGTAAGAGAATTAATCAAAACCCCAATCAATAACTTTAAGTTAATTTAGTTTTGAAAATCGGGGTAAAAACGGTGCATTAATTGAAATAGGATAAAGGCAGTTGTTTAGAATTTCTCTAATGGCCTTCCCTAAGCTATTTCCCTGGAATGGTTTTCAATCAATCATAATTTCTTTTCATTTTTCTATTGGACTGGTTTCATATTTCTATAGAAAAAAATTCAAATGAGATGTAATGAATATTGGTGCCTCCCCGGAGATCGGTGGTTTGAAATGACTTATGCTGTAGAGGCCGACATAGGCCTTCTATATATTGTAACAATTTCTAGCGCAGACATCCTTTGCAGAACCTATAAATAGAATCTTAACCCTTGTCATGCTGAACCACAAGTAATCCTACTTTGGCAGGAGGTATAGACAAAGATCAGCTTGCACATATGTGCAATCTGATCTTAGTCTATACAACCTGCTTGTCCCTTTTTAGCCAGAGTTGGTTATAAGATAAATTTTCAATAAAAATATTGACCCATAAGTAATATTTATGAAAGCTTTTTCTTTCAGGAGAGTCAAAAAGCGTGATTGTATGGGAATGGGTTAAAAGTCACTATTCTAGGTGAATTTTCAGATAGCCCTATTATAACTTAACAAACTGCTTCAATGGTTGAGATGATATTTTGGAACAGGCCTTCAACCTTCATTTGTCTAAAACAATTCATTATTAATTGGATCACCTGGGCAAGAAGTGCTCAAGTGAGCTATTATGATCACCTTTTGTCAGGCGTTCGTCCGGCGTTCGTCAACAATTTCTTTAAACAACTTCTCCTCCCAAACCACTGGGCCAATTTCAACCAAATTTTTCAGAAATGTTCCTTAGGTGGTCCCCTTTATAGATAGCTAAAAGAATTGAAATCCATTAAAAACTCTGGTTGAGTGAAATTTTAAAATAATCTTTCAAAAATCTTCTCCTCCTGACCCACAAGGCATAGAGCCTTGGTATTTTGCATGAAGCATCAGTATATTGACCTCTTTCAAAATAAGTGAAATCATGATCCTTGGGTCCCGAGGGGCAGAGCCCCACGGGGGGGGGGGGGGGTTATAGGCATGAAGCATCAGTTCACTAATCTAAACTTGTGTTGTGTAGGAAAGGAATTAGTCATTTTTGCTACTTGCCACTTTTAAAAGTGTATCAGCAAGTGCATTCTCTTTTGAAAAGTCTATATTTTTCTCTAAAATTTGAGACAGAAAGTAGGAATCTTAATCATAGATGTATAAGTTGTTTCCATTCAACCCATTACCAGATGGGAAAATTTTAGACTGGTCCAAATTCAAAAGAGTTGCAGACAATATTTGTTCAATTTTTGGGGTAGAAAATATTGTGTAAATAAAGAAATTGCTTGTTACAAGCAATTTCTTCATTTTACTCAATATTTTCCTAGTTGTTTTTTTCTTGAGGGATGTCCAAAAGTATCATTGTGTAGGAATGGGTTAACATGGCAATAATAATCCTGAAGGCCATGAAAAAGTTTCATAATTCATTTCAATATCGGGAGTTTGTGGTCTGGTTATCATGCCTACTTATATATGAGCATAAAAAATGAATTAAATCCTGAAAACCAGTCACGATTAATGATGACCATTTCAAATTTCCCCCAAAACTCATCAATAATATTGGACACATTCATGTGGTCACTCTCTACTTTGACAGCTCTGTTGTTTACATGAAAAACAAAAAACGGCCATGTTTAATTACCACTTCAAAATGAGGATGAAATCGTAAGATCCAGCTGACAACACTAAGGATCTAAATGGCACACGTCTGAGCACCATGGACAAAGTGCATATTCCCTGATCATCTATATTAACTTTGGGCTGTGGCCATAGCGCTATTGGTAGCGCGTCAGACTCCTAATCATGGTTTCCTGGGTTTGATCTCCAGTTGCGGCAAATATCCAATTTGCTCCAACTAATGGGTGGATGATCATAAACCTAATTGGGATGAGTAGCTTGAGGCTTGGGGAGGATGTAGTGGTAGAAATGGTGTGAGAAATACCAGTGATTCATTGTTAGGTGCTCCAGCTTCTACAATATGGTATGACGGAAAAACTGTTAAATGACTGTGAGTGTGTGTGGAGGTTAGTTAGTGTGTTTGTCTATTTCTTGTCCGAGCATATCTTTAAAAGTAATTGATGAATTTTAGAGTAACTTTGGACAGTCATTTCCCTTAAACCATTCAGACACAAGGACGCTTTTGACACCTCCAAGCCAAAAGGATCTCTCACCAATGGGTCGATAATCGTAGACCTATGTGGGATAGCAGCTGGAGGCTAGGAAAGGATGTAATGGTAGTACTGGTTGAGAAATACCAGGATTCCATTGTTAGGTGCTCCAGCTGCCGCGATATAACTGAAAGATTGTTGAAAGCGGCATAAAACCCCATTCAAACAAACCAAGCAAAAAGGCTTTTGAAAGCATTGTGGAAAATGAAGAAATTGCTTGTATCACATTGTTAATTTTGCCAGCCAACTACCTTAACCCTTCTCATGCTGAACCCGGAATATTCCGGTTTTGGCAGAAGCTGTAGACCAAGATCAGCCTGCACATAAGTGCAGTCTGATCTTAGTCTACACCTCTTGCTTGTACTTTCCCTACCAGAGTTGTTTATGAAGTTGATTTCTAAAAGAAATATTGATTTTTGAACAATAAGTTCTATCAGTGCTTTGTGTCCTTTCATTTTACAGCAATTCAGTAAGGTAATTTATACAGCATGACAAGGGTTAATAGATAAGATAAATTTTCTGCCAATTAAGGGATCCCTGGCCACACCCACTGAGCTCTGACAGGAAGTTCAACTTCCATATCAAAAGACTTTATTTTGCAAAATTTATGGCCACTAAGATGTAAGAAAAAAGTAAAATGGTTGGTTGGCGCCCTCAATGCCATAGCTATACTGCTTGAATAAGCTGTAGTTACGATGTTTAAGTTGCTAAAGTAAAGAAAAAAGGTTTGAAGAAATGTTTTTAGTTAAAAGTTTGCTTCTGGTCAAAATGAATGATCTAACTTGTTGATTGATTATTTGATTGACAGGTGTATTCTGTCAATTTCAAGTAATTGGACATGGTCATCTACCAACTCCAAAAAAATTTGCTGTTTAGGGCATTATACTTTCTTAATTTAAATTGCGCGATTTGAATTCCAAGTCTAATTATAGGAAGTTCATAATTATCTTGAGGATTTTGATGTGTGGTATTTGAAGTGACTATTTGGTTAAAAAATAGAAGGAAAAAAACTAAAATGTCAAGGTATATAACTCGTAAGATTATGATGGATTAGAATTATAGCTTGCAAATAGAAAACAGACAAAGGGCAACAACTCGGGAAGACATTATGGCAATGTGTACTTTGTCTAAGTATTGTTATATTCAGGTATATTGAGAGGAATGTCATATTTCCTGTAGGGATTAGAAAAATCTGTTTTGTTGATTGCAATTATGCATGTACCTTTAAATGATTACAATTGGTAACAAATCATATTCTGTGTGTCATGAAAGTACATCACGTGAGACCATCACCACATATTAACCCATTCCCACACAGTGGCGCTTTTGGACGCCCCCAAAGAAAAAGGTTTTTGAAAACATTGTGGAAAAGGAAGAAATTGCTTGCTACAAGCAATTTCTTCATTATCCGACGTTTTCAACAACAAAGGTAGAAAAATCCAAAACTCATCTGCAACTTCTTTCAATTTGGTCCAGTCTAAAACTTTGCCGTTTGGCAATGGGTTAACGGCTTGTATATCAAAGGTTAATTGCAACACTGTTCTATGTGTCTTTACATTGTGTAGACACTTAGAACAGTATCACAAATAACCCTTGTCATGCTTTATAAATTACCTTATTGAAATGCTGTCAAATCAAAGGGCTGAAAGCACAGATAGAAATTGTTTTTCAAAAATCAATATTTCTTTCAGAAATCAACTTTATAAACAACTCTGGCAGGAAAAGTACAAGCAGGTGTTGTAGACTAAGATCTGCCTGCACATATGTGCAGGCTGATCTTAGTCTACACCTCCTGCCAAAACCGGAATTTTCCGGGCTCAGCATGACAAGGGTTAACACTTGATACTGTAACCGTCTCAACTGTAAGCTAAATGTTAACCTTGACATGGTTTGGTAACACTGTATTGTCAATCCATGGGTCATCAGTTTGATCAACGATGTGGCAAACTTTTCTCCCTGACATTTGACAAGAACCATTTTGATTGATTTGCTTCAATTGCCTCTTAACCCATTACCAAAAAATCTTGGACATGTCCAAATTCAAAGGAGTTGCAGATGATAATTTTATGTTGATGAAGTTCTAAAATCCTTTGTCGTTTGGGATAGAAAACACTGGTCAATGAACAAATTGGTTGTAACATACAATTTCTTAATTTCCCACAATGTTTTATATCTGTTTACTTATTTGGCATACAAAACAGAATTTGTGGAATTGGTTAACAACGAAACAAAAATTTGAGTCTAAAATTTTGCAGTCTGGTAATGGGGTAATGTTGTGTTTATAGACCGGTGTGAAATAGATCGGAAGCCATGGTAAAATATACATCAGCTATCCCAATTGAATAAGAACCTGTCGAAATTTGGTTAAACCCCATACAATCAAGCAAATTTTCAAATGTCTGGTTTAGAAACAAGGGTTCCAAAGTTTAAAAGGTGCTTTTCATTACCATGGATAATTAACAATAGAATAAGTGCTCATCAGTGTAAAACTTTAGACCGTCCCTCACTGGCCATTGGTCAGCCTGTAAACTTCATTTGTCCAGTAATTATATCCAATCAATATGATATATTACAGGTCCAAAGTGGAAACATATTGAGCAGGAAATTACTCTAGGCCTCGATGTAAGACTTGCCTTTCTCCAGATAATAATCTTCTGATTACTTTTTAAACACTTCCATTGTTTCTGCTGAATGTCCCCTCAACCAGGAGAAGTCATGTTCAGTGCTGATACAGACATAACAAGTTATTGAATATTATCATTTTGTTGTTGTTGTTTATTAAATCCAATGTTGTAGGGACTTCTTTGAATTGATTTTAATGAGCTACCACTCCATAGGGTTTGGAGGAGAAATGACTGATCCAGACTATCATGTCACCAAAACATTTTTAATGAAGCTATGCCTAAACTTGATTGTAGAGCAGAACCCAATCATTTGCTACTCCATGCCATTGAGAAATAATCCATGGCTTAGTGAAAAACTATTTTAAGTGCCTTTATTACATAGCAGTAAGGCTGTTTTATGTTGTGGCCCTGGTCATCCATTTATCATCATTTTTGTGTGTGCACAACAGTAAATTACTCCCTCTTATAGTTTAAACCGAAATGAACTCAAACTTACCACAATGATTCCCTATAATGTATAGTTATGCATGTCACTAAAAGATTTTGATCCATCAAATTAATTTGGAATTATTTGCCCTCTTATTTTGTGTGGAGGGGTTATAGAAGGCATGATTTTCAAATTACATGTTAATATAAAACCTCAAAGAAAGAGGTAACTGCTCTTGCTCTTTTGCAAGAGTTATGGTCCTTTTCATAAGAAAGTTTCTTGCTGGTGAGGACCCACGAAGTTAGTGCCCTTTAGTTTGTTATTCCAAATGCGTGTAAACTTTTAAGGTCTCTTTGAACATTCTGAAATAGAGATCTAGAGGATCTTTCATACAATTCAATCCTCTTTCTTCCAATAAATATACTTGATATTGAAAGGCTGAAAGTTAATTTTACAAACAAATTAAACCTGAAGTGCATTGATCTATCATTGAAATATGTCTTTATCATTTCCCTAGTAATATTTCCAGAATCAATTGAAGTTTTTTTGGAATGGGAACTTTAAAGAAAACCAGATACTACATGTAAAAGATCCTTTATCTGTTTCATAAGTCACTTAATGGCCCTAGTTTACTTTGAAATCATTTTAAAATTACGTCAAAGGCTTTTGAGTGCTTCTACGCAAACCAGTCTCTAAGGGCATATGAAGTATATTTATATTTTAAAGTAAAGAATGTTAAAGCATTAAATTTTGTTTGAGGTCCATAAAGCTACGGGAATTTTGATGTTTTAAACAGATGAATAGACACAGAAATTAAATGCTTTTCTGATCTTTGTTAAGAATTTAAATATCCAATATCTTTGATGTTTATTGGGGTAATTCCGAGAAACATATGGTTTTCAGTACTTCATAACTTCAATAGTTTATGTTAGATATAAACAGTGGCGTGTTGTGAAATCTCAAGAGTATTGACCAATTTCAAACATAAACCGTAAATTAAACTTATATTTAATATGGGCTCCTGGAAAATGGATCTTGTTGTGTTTTATGAAGGCCTCCTTGTTTTGAAGTGGAGTGGGCCCTTTCACATTCGTGATGAGAAGCAATAAAAGTTGCCTTTCAGTTAATTATTCCTACTCATCACTTTATGTTAAAATGGTAAGCTCAAAATTTTAAAACTAGTCCAATTTGAAAGACGTTGCAGACAACAATTTCAAGTTGATCAAATTCAAAAAAGTATTTGCCTTTTTTAAGGGAAGAAAACACAGTGGACGTTGAGAAAACTACTTGTTACAAACAATTTCTTCAATGTCAACAATATTTTCTAAAGGCTTCCTCTTGAGGGGCGTAAGAAAACGGGATTGTGTGGGAGTGGGCTAATGCCTAAGAAAATGATATTTCATATATATTTAATGACACCAATTTTCTAAGCAGTTTCTGATGTTTTATGTTGCATGCAGAGAGACATACCATAATGGCAATTGATGTAAAGAACTTTGTCGAACTTGGTATTAACAATAACTTAAGTGACCTTTGAATTTGATTGTAGAATTAATTGGTACATTAATTACTTTGCTCTATTTCAATAGCAAATAACTCCATTACCAATATCAGATCACAAAACGTTAGATTGGTCCAGAAGTTGCAGACAAAAGATAGGGATAGCAGCTGGGGGCTGGGAAAGGATGTAATCGTACTGGTGCGAGATATACGAGGAATCTATTATGAGCTTGGCTGTTTTTGGAGAAAACCCGAGGTATTGTCATAACCTTGGCGTAGTTGGCGTTGGCAAGACCAACTTTAACCTTGGTCATATCTCTGTTGTTATTGAAGATATCTTCATGAAACTTGGCATGTGTATTGACCATCACAAGAGCTATCTAGGCTATCAAGGGGGTAACTCTAAAAGCATTTTTGTAAGACTTATGCCCCTTTTTCGACTTAAAATTTTTGCATTATCCAGCACCTGCAGCCGAGCATTGGGCGGTGCTTTTCTTTGGTACTCCAGCCTCCACGATATGACTGAAAAATTGTTAAAAGTGGTGTTAAACCCAATTTAGATAAATAAATCTATTCTCTAGCTATTATCTCTCTGTTTTTGCTGATCATGCAGTGATCAGTTTGTTTGTGAGATGTAAGGGAGGTAATTTCAGGGAATGAAATGTAAAGCATAAGTAATGTAATTTTGTCTCATTCAAATGCACTCCCATTGATAGCCTGGGAGACAGGCTAGGACTGGATAGCACGGTTGTGGGAAGATGGAGGCTGTGTGCGGATGTTTTAACCCACTACTAGATAGCAAAGTGTTAGACTGGTCCAAATTTAAAGGAGTTTTAGATGACAATCTAAAGTTTATGAAATTTTAGATTATTTCACCCTTTGGGTAGAAAACATTGTGTAAAATGAAGAAATTGCTTTAATTGTTTTTGTTGAGGGGCATCCAAAAGCGTCATTGTGTAGTATTTGGTTAAAGAAAAACTTTCTACTTTTTGTGCTAAAGAAGTAGTTTATGGAGTCTGTGGCCCTTTCATTAAGGCCTTTCTATGTTGAGACTTGATGCCATGAAAAAGAATTTAAGTGCATGTTGCCTTATCTTGTTATGTCATCATTTTAACTCTGTACAATATATAATACATATTATTTAAATCTTTGGACTTTATGTAAGTTGTATAAAAAAAATCAAGATTAATAGAACAGCTGCTATGGCAACAGCTGGTTTAGAACTTGATTCAGAATCGAAGATTGTTAGAGTGATTTGATGTTAAGTTTGAAAATAAGAATTTAGCCCTAATGCGTGACATTTCCAACCATTTGACATATGGGTGAAGTGCAGACACCCAGCAGCCTGTACAGCAACACAGAGCATTAAAAATATTCACCGATTCCTAAACCCATCCCCTCAAAATCCCGCTATTTTTTTACACCAGTCAAAAAATACAATTGGGAAAACGTAGAAAATGAAGAAAGTGCTTGTGACAAACAAATTCTCCGTTTTCCACAATGTTTACTACACTGATAGTTGAAAATATCTAAAATTTCATTATCTTTAAATTGTCGTCTGCAACTCCTTTTAATTTCGACTGGTTTCAAATTTTTATACTCCCGTCAAAGACGGGACGTATTATGGGATCACCCGTGGTGTCCGGGCGTCCAGGCGTCCAGGCGGTGTCCACTTCTTTGTCCGGAGCATAACTCTGTCACCGTAAGTCCGATTGACTTTAAACTTGGCAGTTATATTCTTCACATCAATACGGAGTGCAGTGCACAAGAACCATAACTCTACCTGGCCTATTTTTTGAGTTATTGCCCTTTGTTGTTTTTCATACTTGAATCTTGTCCAGAGTATATCTCTAAAAGTATTATAGCTAGGATCATAAAACTTTATGGGTGTATAGATCTCACCAAGGGGGAGTGCAGTGCACAAGAACCATAACTCTACCTGGCCTATTTTTTGAGTTATTGCCCTTTGTTGTTTTTCATACTTGAATCTTGTCCGGAATATATCTCTAAAAGTATTATAGCTAGGATCATGAAACTTCATGGGTGTATAGATCTCACCAAGGGGGAGTGCAGTGCACAAGAACCATAACTCTACCTGGTCTATTTTTTTAGTTATTGCCCTTTGTTGTTTTTCATACTTGAATCTTGTCCGGAGTATATCTCTAAAAGTATAATAGCTAGGATCTTGAAACTTTATGGGTGTATAGATCTCACCAAGGGGAGTGCAGTGCACAAGAACCATAACTCTACCTGGCCTATTTTTTGAGTTATTGCCCTTTGTTGTTTTTCATACTTGAATCTTGTCCGGAGTATATCTCTAAAAGTTTTATAGCTAGGATCATGAAATTTTATGGGTGTATAGATCTCACCAAGGGGGAGTGCAGTGCACAAGAACCATAACTCTACCTGGTCTATTTTTTGAGTAATTGCCCTTTGTTGTTTTTCATACTTGAGTCTTGTCCGGAGTATATCTCTAAAAGTATAATAGCTAGAATCATGAAATTACATGGATGGAAAGAGCTCACCAAGTGGGAGTGCAGTGCACAAGAACCATAACTCTACCTGGCCTATTTTTTAAGTTATTGCCCTTTGTTGTTTTTCATACTTGAATCTTGTCCGGAATATATCTCTAAAAGTATTATAGCTAGGATCATGAAACTTTATGGGTGGATAGATCTCACCAAGGGGGAGTGCAGTGCACAAGAACCATAACTCTACCTGGTCTATTTTTTTAGTTATTGCCCTTTGTTGTTTTTCATACTTGAATCTTGTCCGGAGTATATCTCTAAAAGTATAATAGCTAGAATCTTGAAACTTTATGGGTGTATAGATCTCACCAAGGGGAGTGCAGTGCACAAGAACCATAACTCTACCTGGCCTATTTTTTGAGTTATTGCCCTTTGTTGTTTTTCATACTTGAATCTTGTCCGGAGTATATCTCTAAAAGTATTATAGCTAGGATCATGAAATTTTATGGGTGTATAGATCTCACCAAGGGGGAGTGCAGTGCACAAGAACCATAACTCTACCTGGTCTATTTTTTGAGTAATTGCCCTTTGTTGTTTTTCATACTTGAGTCTTGTCCGGAGTATATCTCTAAAAGTATAATAGCTAGAATCATGAAATTACATGGATGGAAAGAGCTCACCAAGTGGGAGTGCAGTGCACAAGAACCATAACTCTACCTGGTCTATTTTTTAAGTTATTGCCCTTTGTTGTTTTTCATACTTGAATCTTGTCACGAGTATATCTCTTAAAGTATCATGAAACTTCATAGATGGATAGAGCTCACCAAGTAGGAATGCAGGGCATAAGAACCATAACTCTATCTGGCCTATTTTTTTAGTTATTGTTTTTCATACTTGAATCTTGTCCGGAGTGTATCTCTAAAAGTACAATAGCTAGAATCATGAAATTTCATGGATGGATAGATCTCACCAAGTGGGAGTGCAGTGTAAAGAACCATAACTCTACCTAGCCTATTTTTTGAGTTATTGCCCTTTTTTGTTTTTATTCATACTTAGTTTGACAAAAAAAATTCATTCAAAATAACCTCAGTTCTATTCAAACCCCCAGTTAATATTAAGCAGTGTGACGGGCGTATCTTGTGACAATTTGGCACCTTGTTATTGTTTGGAAATTGGTTAAAGAAGCTTTGAGTTAATATCTATGTGTAGAGCACAAACTGAAGACTCTGATCAGACTGTATTGATGTGCAGGCTGTTCTCAGTCTTTATGTGGGGTCCACTTTGAACGGTTGAAAAGTCATGCACCGACTCAAATGTCCAATCACTGACATAGCCCAGTGTCTCCCTAGGCCCCTACCATTAACTCCAACAGGAAGTTCTGCTTTGATTTTTAACAGCGTTAATTTGCAAGATTAATGGTTAGTAGCATGTAATAAAAAAGTAAAATGGATGGTTGGCGACCAAATTGTCATAACTACAGCTTAAATAAGCTGTAGTTACGACATTTATATTGCCAAACCAACAAAAAAAAGTTAACAAAAATAGTGGTCAATGTCCGAGTTGAAAGCTCAGGTCTGGGCTGAATAGATAATTTAATTGGTTGGTTGATTCCTTGATTGACAGTGGCGATTGGTGAATTGTTTGCTATCAAACCCAATGTGTCTGGTAATGATTTGGATTGGGTCAAATAATAATGTAGCCTGAACACAGGGTCTTTGAGAAAGATCTTATCCCTTGCCTTGCTACATAAATTCCTTTTCTGAATCCTTTTAACCCTTTCCTGTTCAATTCCTTGGTTTTATGTCCCATTGATTTTGTAATTGAGAAGAATATTGTTGGAAAAGAAGTTACCTGTAAAAAGCAATTTCTTCTTTTTCAAAATATATTCTGCCTTTCTTAACCCATTCCCACATGACGAAAATTTAGACTGGTCCAAATTCAAAGATGTTGCAGACGACAATTTAAAGTTTATGAAATTTCAGATTTTTTCATCTTTCTGGATAGAAAAACATTGTGGATAATGAAGAAATTAAGCAATTTCTTCATTTGCCAACAATTGTTTTCTAAAGCTTTCATATTGAGGGGCATTTAAAAGTGTCACTGTGTGGGAATGAGTTAAAGGTTATTTCTAAAATTAGATACACTTTAAATATTTGTCTGCAAAACCTTTGAATTTGGAAAAGTCTAAAATTTTGTTAAACAGGAAAAGGTTCAATAAACTGTTCCCAGACCATCCCACCTTTTTTGCCTCTCAAGAAAAACAATGGTTTGTGAAAAATGGAGAAATTACAAGAAATTTCTTCATTATCCACAATATTTTCTACACCAAATGACAAAGATTTCTAAAATTTCACAAACTTGTCATCTGCAACTTCTATTAAATTGGAGCAGTCAAAAATTTTCATATCTGGGAATGGGTTAAAGTGCTAAAAGTATGAAAAGCAATATCTTTTAGCCAATGTTCATTTTGAAAATTAGTTTCATGCACAGTGTTTGCTTGAGAAGGCCAAGCAGCTGGTGAAGATAAGGCAGCATGTAGATGCAGGCTAATCTTTGTCTATGCCTCCTGCCAAAAACAGGAATATTTCGGGTTCAACATGACTAGGGTTTAAATCTGTTGTCTCCAGTGAAATTGCTAGAATTGAGCTTAAGTTCTCTAGTTCTTGGAAAAAGAGCTCTGCTATGGTTAAACGAATGATGAATTAATATAATATTCTGTAGTAAGAAAGCTTTTTTAAGCCCCTCTGTATTTAACAAAAAACATAACTTGTTGGTAAAATTCTTTCTTGAAACAAAACACCTGAGAAACATACTGTTCAAATAGCTTTGGTAATTTTCTAATTCCAATCCCAGCTTTTGTCTATTTTATGAAGATTTTCTCTACTAAATTCTGTGTATAATTATTTGGACAGGCAATTCACTCTGATAAGGAACGCAGAGAATTGGAAAATTAAAATAAAACAGCTGCAGAAATCGGTCCTGCTATCGGGAAAATTTAAGCCCTTTCAGAAAATTTGTGATTAACTTAATATGTGGCCATTCCTTCAACAGGCAGATTTTATGACCTCTCAGGCCCTCTCACTAGCCAGTATCTGGTTGCCATGGCAACAACTGACCTCCATGAAAATAAATCACAAAAATGCCAATAACTATTATTCTGCACTCCACAATCCTGTTTTGTTTGTTTCAATTTCACTTTTAGATTATTTTCCTGATAATTTACAACATTTCTATGGTAACATCAGTCTGAAAAAGAAACAGTGGAATTAAAACCTTATTTTTCATATTTCTGTCTGCTGTCTTTCAAAATTAAATTGCTTCCATCTACTTAATTGAAATTTGAAAGATGTTTACGTTTAATTGCAAATCTTTGAAAGTTTGAATTAGATGTGAATTTGAAAGTCAAGTCACTCCCTTAGAACTATGTTATGGGCTATTCCATTTTACAATCTGGAAGAGTTTCAGCTCAATTAAGCCATGTCATGCTGAACCCGGAATATTCTGGTTTTAGCAGGCGGTATAGACAAAGATCAGCCTGCACATATGTGCAGTCTGATCTTAGTCTACACCTCCTGCTTGTCTCTTTTAAACCAGAATTGGCCATATGATAAATTTTCAAGACGGATGATAAGTCACAATTAGTGCACCCACTGCCGACTATCCTTTGATGCAATTCTGTAGAGGTTTTATTCAGCATGGCAAGGGTTAATTATAAAAAGAGTGTTCTTTTAGCCCCTACCATGTAATGGCGATTGGAATAGAGTGTTATGTCTGTCTTTGTGTGAGTGTGTGTGTGTGGGGGGGGGGGATGGATGTGGATGAGTGTGTGTTTCCAATTCTTTCCAGAGTATAATATCCTACACCCTACATTAACCCATTCCAACTCAATAAAATTTTAGACCGGCCCAAATTGAAAGGAGCTGCAGGCGATATTTTCAAGTTGGTGGAATTTAAATTTTCTTTGACTTTTTGGATAGAAAACATTGTGGATAATGAAGAAATTGCTTGATCCAAGCAATTTCTTCATTTTCCACAATGTTTTCCAAAGCTTTTTTGTTGAGGGGCGTAAAAAGGAGGGATTGAGTGGGAATGGGTTAACCCTTGTCCTAGTAAATTTTTATCCTCTTTTCATTATACTTTGAAATTTTAACATTATTCGATCTATGCTGAGTTCAGTTTCTTTTCTTGAAACAACAAAAACAAGCAGATAGTGTAGCCTAAGATCAGACTGTCATGCAGGCAGATTTAAGTCTATACAAAGCCATTGTCAAAGCAGGAATATTCCAGGATCAGCATGACAAGGTTTAATAAATGGATTTTGAAATGATTTTGCACAGTTATTTCCCTTGAAGATTACTAAAGTGTGATACATAAAGTTGTGTTTGATACACCCAAGTTCAAAGTCACAAACTGAAAGTAATGTGTTAAGCAATAATGCTGGGAGTTTTGTGTCATTTAGCAAATATGCTGGGACATCCATGTCATTTCTAGTGTTACAGAGTAATTTTAACCCTTGTCATGCTGAGACCGGAATATTCCTGTTTTGGCAGAAGGATATAAGACAAAGATCAGCCTGCACATAAGTGCAGTCTGATCTTGGTCTACACCTCCTGCTTGTTCCTTTTTAGACAGAGTTGTTTTAACAATCAATTTTCAAGAGAAATATTGACCCTCATTTAGACCTTCCAGTGCTGCCAGCCCTTTGATTTTAAAAGAATTCTGAATAGGATATAATTCAGCATGACAATGGTTAAGTCACAGTAGCCACCTAAATACTCTATATGGTAAGGACAGGCTGTAATGGAGTGCTAGTCTTGGTTAAAATTTATTGACTAGTTTCAACTATCATTTCTTAGACCATTTCCATACTTTTTGAAGCCCTATGAAATGAAAAAGATTTGGAAAACATTGTGAAAAATGAAGAAAATGCTTGTTAACCCATTACCATACAGACAATACTATAGACTGGTCCAAATTGAAAGAAGTTGCAGATGACATTTTTCATTTGATGAAATTATCTTGTTGCAAGCAATTTCTTCATTGTCCACAATATTTTCCAAATCTTCCCCCTTGTGGGGTGTAAAAAAGCAGCATTGTGCAGTAATTGATTAACAAACAATTTCTTCATTATAATCGGCAAAGTTTTTTTTAAAAGACAGAAAAACCCTTATATTTTCATCCACTACAAATTTTGGTCTGCAACATCTTTGAATTTGGACCAGTCTAAAATTTTGTCATTTGGTAACGGGTATTAATCATACTAATGGACAAATTTAGAAACATGTTACATGAGTTTTGATAAACTATTCTTAACCCATTACCAGATGGCAAAATTTAAGACTGGTTTAAATTGAAAGCAGATGCAGACAACAATTTAAAGTTTATGAATTTTTAAATTTTTTCAACTTTCTGGGTAGATAGCATTTTCAAAAATGAAGAAATTTGTCACAATCAATTTCATTTTACGAGATGTTTTCAATATTGTTTTTCTTGAAGGGCGTTTAAAAGCGTTACTGTGTGGGAATGAGTTGAGAAAATTTTACTTCTCTTAACCCATTGCTCACAATGAAGCTTTTAAACACCCTAAATATAAAAGATATGGAAAACTTTATGTTACAAGCAAATTCTTCATTATTCACAACATTTTCTACCCTAAATGACAAAAATTTTAAACATTTCATTAACTTGAAGTTGTTGTCTGCAGCTTCTTTCGATTTGGATCATTCTAAAATTGTGTTGTTTGGAAATGGGTTAAAATCTTTGGACAGTTTGAACATTTTTACCCGTCAGTCTTCCAAACATTTATTGAAGCCATCCTTGAAGATTAATGCGTCTTACAATTGTACTTGTGTTAGTAAATGATAATCAAGAGGTTGGTTAATAACCCAGGGGAGAAAACTCCTACTGCTAGTTTACTTTATAGACTAGATTAACCCTTTCCCATATAATCCCATACAATCCCTCTTTTTTACGTTCCTATGATGTTATACATGAGAAAATATTGTGGATAAAGAAGAAATTGCTTGTGACAAGCAATTTCTTCTTATCCCACAATATTTTCCATCATATAGGGTGGTCAATTTTTGAATTGTACTTATTTTATATTGCGTTCTAAAATTTAGAAAAACATTAAAGGGTTAAAGTCTTTAGCTCTTGAACTGGTGAAAATTCAATAGATAGTATTTAAAGAATATAATAAAATAAAGAAGAAGAAAAAACTGGAGACAACACTTTTAATAAAAATATACAAATCTCAATTGTGATAGATATTGTATCAAATTTGGGGAATGCACTTTGGGAACTGAAGAAAATGCTATCCAAATACTTACAACTCCAGAGCCAAAGAAAACATTGCATGAGAAGGAAATGATTTTTTTCACATGAAGTTTTCAACCCTTAAAGATTTTCTGTGTGCAATATCAATTCTCTTTGACAATTGTCTGCAATCATTTCCTAATTGTAAAGGTTTGTTGTTTGGTAATGGGTTTATGAGAGGTCAAGATAAGGGGTATCACCATAGTATAATTGTTATTTCTATATTAAACTCTGGGTTAAACCCATTCCTACTCAGGGACGCTTTTAGACACCCCAAGGAAAAAAATATTTGGAAAACAATGGGAAAATGAAGAAATTGCTTGTCACAAGCAATTTCTTCATTTTCCACAATGTTTTCTTTCCAAAAAGACGAAAATATTTGAGATTTCATAAAGTTTGAATTGTCATCTGCAACTTCTTTCAATTTGGACCGGTCTAAAATTCCATTGTGTTGGAATGGGTTAAACCCATTACCAAACAATCCTGCACTTTCACCCACTCCAGAGAGGAAGTTTTAGAAATCTTTGTGGGAAAAGGAGATATTGCTTACAATAGTTAATTTATCCTTTTTTTTCCCCACAATATTTTCTAACCTTTGTCATACTTATTTTTAGGTACCAACTTGAAACTTCTTTGGACTAGTCTACAAATTTGTCATCTGGTAATTGGTTGAATCTAAAAATCAATGTATCTGTGCTTATTCTGAATTTTTGTTGTAGGGGAAAGGGACAAATAAGAGAGAGAGAAAAAAATTGTTAATAGTGAAGAGATTACTCGTGATCATTGATTTCTTCATTATCAAAATGCTTATATACCCAAGACGAAAAGGATTTTTATATTTCATTGCCTAAAACCTGTTTTCTGATGCTACTTTGAATTCGGACCCTTTTAAAGTATTGTTATCTGGTAATGGGTTAAATATTAGATGGGGAAAAAAAGAATTGAAAATTGGATGGAATCTCTATGTCAACAACATTACTCTTGATATTATTAAACTTGAAATAAGGCTATTGATTTTTGTCCGCAGCAATCTTTCGGATATCATTAGAGCGGCCAGTCCCATCAAGGGAAAACTGGTCAAGATTAAAATTCACTAGGCAATATAAGAAAACTGGATGAAATTTGCAAGTTATCGATTTTCCCTTGTTGGCTGGAATAATGGTCAGTTTTCTCCACTGAAGTTTTTCCTTCAGTAAAATATTGACAGCTATCTTCCTGATTAGAATGGAAATCATCCCTGTTATTGATGGGGAAATAAAGGTCACTGCTTAGATGCATTGTGGTATTAAGTTTTTCTGGAAAACAATTTTGAACCCATGCCCTTTAATAAATTTAAGGAGTGCTTTTGAAGGTCAGTATAATATTTTATGGGGTGATGTATATTTATTCTAGTGCTTAACCAAGCAAAGGCCTAAAAGATATGCCCATCTCCAATGTCATTTTAGCATCAGAATTCTTTGGAACCGCTAGTTCTCATTAACTCATTCCCTCATAATGACACATTATAAAAGATCTGGAAAACATTTTGTAAAATGAATAAATTTCTTGCTATAAGCAATTTCTTAATTTTCTAGAGCAGTTTCTACCCAGAAAATTGAAAAATTCTAAAATTTCATTTACTTTCTATTTGCACCAGTCTAAAATGTTGCCCTCCAGTTGGCTAGCTGACTATAAGACTCTATGTGTGTTGGGGGGGGGGTAATTAATTCTATGATTAATTCTGTTAGCATTAATTTTACGAATAATTCTTCTTTAACCCTTGTCATGCTGAATATTTCTCCTCTTTTCACTATTTTTGAAAACTTTGTCATAATTAGATCAATCTCAATCAGAGATTTCTCTCAAAGCAACACCAATGTGCAGGGTGATCTTGGTCTTAATACACCTGCCAAAGCCATTGTCAAAGCAGGAATATTCTTCAAAAGTACAAATGGATGGTGTAGACTTAGATCATGCTTCACATAATTATGTGCAGACTGTTCTTTGTGGCTCCATTCAAAACATGAATATTAGGGGATAAAAAGGATCGAAATTGAAATCTGAAGTATCTGTCTATCTATTACTGATAGCTCTCTGGCTGTGCATGCATACCAACTTGTTGCACTCAGGTTCAATTTGGATTCCCTGAACTAATGTATTGGTTAAGCTTTATATTTGTTACATTTGAGAAAAGAACATCCAGTGTTTAACCCATTCCAACTCAAGCCCTCCTTTTTACGCCCCTCAAGAAAAATACTTTGGAAAACATTGTGGAAAATGAAGAAATTGCTTGTATCAAGCAATTTCTTCATTTTCCACAATGTTTTCTGCTCAAAAAGACAAAGAAATTCTAAATTCCATCAACTTTAAATTGTCGTCTGCAGCTTCTATCAATTTGGACTAGTCTAAAATTTTGTTGTGTTGGAATGGGTTAAATCCCTCCAGTGAATAGGCTGCTGTTATAGTCATGTGTTTACCCATTCCCATACAATGACACTTTTAGGCCCCCCTCGAGAAAAACAATAGGGAAAACATTGTGTAAAATGAAGAAACTGCTTGTAACAAGCAATTTCTTCATTTAAAACAATGTTTTCTACACAGAAAGTTGAAAAAATCTAAAATTCTATAAAATTTGAATTGTCGTCTGCAACTCCTTTGAATTTGGACCAGTCTAAAATTTGCCATGTGAGAATAGATTAAGTGGACCGTTATGTCTGTTTTATATGGCATCTCACAGCAGATAGAGAGGTAAACCTACAGGGATTCAAAGGCTCTTTCATTACCATGTAATTTGAAAACCTGGCTTTTATTTTGGAAGAAAACACTGTGGACAATGAAGAAATTGCGTGTAAGAAGCAATTTCTTCAATTTCCACAATGTTTTCTAGAGCTTCTTTCTTGAGGGTCCTAAAAAGCAAGTTTATGTGGCAATAAGTTAACTAGAAGCTGATATATATATATACCTTATATGGATAAGGAAGCATTTTGTATGCATATTTGTAGGCATTTGATACTCAAACTCTATGATCCATTCAACAGTTTGGAAAGAAGATTTAGCATGGAACAAAATATGTTTTGTTATTCTTAGAGGAAACCCTGTATTGTTGGATCTCGTTTGAATCTTGCCCTTTACTATTCGAATGAATGGATGATTCAAGTGATTGTAGACATCAATAGAGTTTGAAAAGAATGATAAAATTCCTGAATTTGAAAACAGTTTTCCTAAATTAACTATTTGTTATATAACTGATATGTATTAAAAGATGCATATCTGATAATTTAGACCAAATTCTCTAATCTCAGTATTTTCAAAAAGAGATTGATCAGATTTTTTCTTTTCAGGTAAAGGGTTGAAATTTTAGCTTAAATTGATAAGGATGCATTTTGCATGACAAGATGCACATCTGATACTCAAACAAATTCTGTGATCCATTCTCAACATCAGTACATGGCAGGTGATGGGATCAAATTTACTTGTAATGCTCATTTCAAATGGTCTTGGCTTTCTAAAATTTTATTTATACTTCTATCATATTTCTGCTCATCTATATCTGTCATAGAATGGATCTATTATACCTTCACTGGGTCTTTCTGAGTATTTCATGTCTAAGCAATTTCGTGATTTTGCAGGGTAATGATTTTGATACCGTTGTCTTTGAAAATCTTTAACCCATTCCCACATGATAAAGTATTGGACTGATCCAAATTTAAGGAGATTACAGACCACCGAACAAGTTGTTTTAATCAAGTCCCACACAATGATGCTTTTAGGAAAAAGAGCTCTAGAAAACAGTGTGGAAAATAAAAATAATTACTTGCGACAGGCAATTACTTCCATTTCCACCATGTTTTCTATACTGAAAGCTGACAAAATCTAAAAGTACATAAACTTTAAATTTTCAATTTGCAGCTCCTATCAATAAGTGATTTCTTCAATGTCCCAAATAATTTCTACCCTAAAAGGCAAAGATTATCTGAATTCCACTAATTCTGCAATATCTTTCAATTTGGACTAGTCTAAAATTTCCTTGTATGTTAATGGGTCAACCCATTCTTACACAGTGATGCCTTTGGATGCCCCTCCAAGAATTAAGAATTCGGAAAACATTGTGTCGAATGAAGAAATTGCTTGTAATAAGCAATTTCTTCATTTTACACAATGTTTTCTATCAAGAAAGTTAAAAAAATCTATGATTTCATAAACTTTAAATTGTCGACTGCAACTCCTTTCAATTTGGACCAGTCTAAAATTTTACTGTAATGAGTTAATTGGTTCATATAAGATTTAATTAGTAACAGTGCTCAGCAGTATTTATATGGTTTGAATAGTAGTGCTCTTCCCTGTATTTTTATGCACCCGCATCAAAAGATCGGGGCATATTGTCTTACCATTGTCCGTCTGTCCGTCTGCCTGTCCATTATTCAGTCTCTTGGTCTGTCTGCAAAACTTAGTCAAAAACTTAACATTACCAATTACTACCAGTCTATTCAAGATACAATGCTCATATTTGGCATGATGATACATCTCTA
This sequence comes from Fragum fragum, assembly GCA_946902895.1. Taxonomy (NCBI): domain Eukaryota; kingdom Metazoa; phylum Mollusca; class Bivalvia; order Cardiida; family Cardiidae; genus Fragum; species Fragum fragum. The sequence continues at coordinate 24,229,274 of OX336367.1, forward strand.
TAATACGCATCTCCTCATGTCAAGGTCATGTGATAAGGTCAAGGTTACATACCAAGCTCAAACGTTTAGTCCTGTTGCAGAGGCATTGTGTTTCACTAACACATCTTGTTGTTATATGTCTAAATTGAATGTATTAAATTTCTTTGAAATGAAGGGTATAACAAATTGTCTGTCGTTTTGGTCTTTCGTCTCGAATTCGATTATAATAGAAATACAAGACATGCTAATATTGTATAGCATGCTTTGTGCATTTCTCTGATCACATGTCTGTCCCATTTGTGACATTTTGTAGGATATTTAAAATTCATTAAACTGTCAATTGTTTAATATTGAACATGCCAGAGAGAAAGTTTTAAGCAAGTCGAGCCTTCAAACTTAATTAATCAATGTCACGGGGAGAACTATGGTCTCTCAAATAGAAGTTTACCGCTCTGTTAAATCTTTATCAATTTCACAATTTCATTTTAAGGAGAAAGTACTTACAACAAGCAATTTCTCCTTTTTAAACAATGTTTTTTCTACTTTATTTGGGTCTTCTTTTCCATATTTTTAGCACACATTGAATTGTCATCTCCAACATCTTTCAATTTGGACTAGTCTAAAAGTTTGTTGTGTGGTAATTGGTTGAAGCTATCTTAGATTCCAAACTCATGACCAATAAAATTGATTACATAATTATGTACAGAAAAGTTTCTAAATTTCAAAATTATTATTTAGTCTCCTGAATCTATACTCAACAAAGTAGGATGATAACTTGAAAGAATGAAACTTTGATATAGTGCATCTCTATGATTCTAGGTATTTGCGAATTTCTGTCATTAAATTCAGATTTTTTTCTGCCCCCTTGGAAGAAGAGGAAGTTTATTGCTTTGCACTTGTCAGTCAGCTGGTCAGTCATTTTTGTCTGGAGCGTAATTGACCCATTACCAGACAGCAAAATTTAATACTGGCCCAAATTGAAAGATGTTGCAGACGACAATGTAAAGTTAATCAAATTTTGGACTTTTTCAACTTTCTGGGAAGAAAACATTGTGGTAAATGAAGAAATTGCTTGTGACAAGCAATTTCTTCATTTTCCACAAATTTTTTTAAAGCTCTTTTTCTTGGGGGCGTCTTAACGTCACTGAATTGGAATGGGTTAAATCGGTATTGAAGCTAGAAATCATGAAACCTCTCAGGTAGACAGATCTCATCAAGGAAGAGTGCAGTGTGCAAAAAACATAACTCTGTACATCATACTTTGGAGTTATCGCCCTTTGTTCATTTTCGAACTTGATTTTTATCCGGAACATAACTCATACAGTCTGTAAGCTAGAATCTTGCAACTTCAATGTTAGATAGAGCACATGTAGGAGAAGTGCAGTGCTCAAGATCTAAAACTGTTCTCCTCGTTGTCGAGCCTGCTCGCGGTGAACGAGACATAGTTGTCACTATGACAAGTCGGTGTATGTGCATTAGTCTGTTCATTAGGTAGTCCGTCCATCCTTCCGTCCGAATTTGTCTGGACAATTACTCCTACATTTATGGATGGATTTCAAAATAACTTAGCACAATTTTTCTCCTTCATGGGCAGATGTACCATTTACTACCCCCATAAATAAAGATTTTAAAGATTTTGTCAAGTTAAAATTGTTATCTTCAACTTCTTTGAATATGGTCTGGTCTAAATTTTCATCCTAAGGGTATGGATTAATTCTGATTGATATTCATGAATGGATTTCAAAATAACTTGACACAATTATTTTCCATCAGAAGTAAATGTGCCATTTGAAACAAACTTTCACATTACTTCAAGACCAAGGTCATAGCTCTAGGTCAAAAGTTTTAATTGAGCTTGTGTAGAGCAAATCTCCAACATTAAAGGTTGGATTTCAATTTGCTTGGCTTAATTATTCTCAATCATGAGTAGATGTGCGATCTGAAACAAATTTCAGATAGCATCAAGTCAAATCAGCTGAATTATTCCACTGTGGTATCAGAGGGGAAAGTCATCATACTGTATTTATGGTTTATACATTGAACTTTGAAATTTTAGGGGGGCGACTTACCCTTTGGACCTCTCTTTTATGGACAGCCGATCTCTTTGGTTGAATCAAAAAGGATCTGTTAAAGGACTCCGAAGTTCCCTGGTCATTTTGTATTGGCTGTGTCCGCTCAGAATGTATAGTTGGTACAGCGTTAGGAAGGAGTCGTTTGAGGGGTATAGGAATGTTCATGGACTTCTTGATCTCGTATTCAATAGGATAGCAGTCACTCGTGAAGTGTTTCTCACTCAAAACTGAATACGGTGTTGCACTTAAAAAGTCTTTCCTTTTCATTTTAACGAAGTTTGTCCATTGACGACGAAGTTCTGGATTATTTTCCCTTGGGAAAAAATGCAACGAAATTCCATCTGCTTAAGTTATTGTGCATCCGTAGGCAACACAGTATTTCCCAGTTCGCGGCGATTTTTTACTTTTAGTCCTGTCTGATTTTGGCATTTCTGTACCAATAGGCTTGACTATATCAGAGAATCTCTATTTCTTAAAAATCTTGTCCTAATAACAAATAAATCGTCTAATTTATGGTGTCAATTTTAATGTAAAACAATGGCTGCTATAATTTAACTCCATCTGATGACGTCACTTCCGGTAAAACCTCGCGTTTGATTATTTCTCCCAGGTGAGATAAAACGTTTTTTTGTAATTTTCTTACTCGATTCAATTTTTTTTTCAGAAATAAAGTCATTTATGAGTTTAGTAAACCTTACAGCTTTTAGTTAAATTAAAAAAAATTCTCATTGCAGAAGCTGTTTAAGGTCCAAGATTTAAATTGAGCCTGTCAAGAGCAATATCCTACATTTATGTATGAATTTCAAAGCGATTTGACACACTTGTTCTCCTTCATGGGTAGATGTACCATTTGAAACAAATTTTCATATAGGTCTAAGGTCACAGCTCAAGGCCAAAGTTTTATATTGAGCTTGTCAAGAGTATGTAATCTACATTTGTGCATGTATTTCAAGATGACTTGGGTCATTGGTTCTCAATAATGAGTAAATGTGCCATTTGAAACAAATTTTCAGATAGCCCCAATGTCAAAGTTACAACTCAAGGCCCATCATGTTTTCCCTTGACAATTTTCTAGAAGTTTTAAAAATCTTTGTCTATTTAGTTAAAAAACATTGTGGATAATGAAGAAACTGCTTTTATCAAATAAATTCTTCATTTTCCAAAATATTTTCAAAAACTCTTTTCTTAACAGGTATATAAAATAGCTGGATTGTGTGGGAATGGGTAAACTAACTGTTGAAGTAATTATCTAGTTGATACAGACATGGCTTAGTGACATAACGACCATGATACTCCATGATAAAAGAGAATCTCATTGCTTCAAACCCAATTACAAATAGCAAGGGACTTGGCAAGATATTTTTTATTAGTTTGCCGCAGGAATTTTTTTTATTCAAAATAGCAATTTATGTTAGAAAGCTCAATATTTTTTTTCAGTCTCTTACATTTTGACAAGAACATATCTTTATGAAAATGCTTGAATAAAAAAATATCTTTGATTTTCAAATCTAATTTATTGTCAAATTATCCCAATATACTGTTATGTTTGTTCTTAAGATTTATGTTTTTATAGAACCTTAATGATATTAACTTCTATTATGACTTGCGTTCATTGTCCTAAGGCTTGTTCCTTAGTATATGAGATGTGTTTTTCTTTTATTTCAACCCTTGTCATGCAAATCCATAATAATTTTCTTCTCTTGTAGGAGGTCCTGAAAAAATCACCATGCATAATTATTTATATATCCAGTTTGATCTTAGTCTACACTACCTTTCTGACGTTTTATTTTGGAGATGTTCAAAGAATTGATAAAGAAAAGGAATCTCACGGCCTGCAATCAGGATTTTCAGTGCTTTTAATCCTTTGATTTTAATACAGTTCTGAACAAAGATTTTATTCAGCATGACAAGGGCTAATCTTAGGCTGCTGAGCAGGTTCATATGTACAGGACTGAAAAAGTACCTTTTCATCTTAAAGATGATATTTAGTCAAGGCCTTGATTCAACATAATTACAGCTCTCTTTAGTTTAGGCCTTTTCAAACAATCCTGCCCCTCAATAAAAATAAAAAAACTTTTTAAAACTTTGTGGAAATTAGAGGTTTTGCATGTTACAAGCAATTTCTTCATAAACCACCATGTTTCCTCCCCAAAGATACAAATTTTTTAAAATTACATCAAGAAACTTCTTTAAATTTGACCTGTCTTAAATTTAGTTGTCTAGTAATCTTCAAAGTTGGACTTTTAATTCTAAGGGTGATTTTGGACATTGTTTAATTCATTACCATTACCAGACTGCAGAATTTTAGGCTGGTCCAAATTGAAAGGAGTTGCAAATGACAAGTTCATGAAATTTCAGATTTTTTGAATTTTCTGTATAGAAAACATTGTGGAAAATGAAGAAAAATGCTTGTTACAAGCAATTTCTTCATTTTACTCAATGTTTTCCCAAGTGTTTTCTCTTGAGGGGCGTCAAAAATCTTCACTTTGTGGGAATGGGTTAATTTTTTTGAAGACAATGGAGATAGTTTGACTTCGGACCTGTCAGAAAGTTCTACACTCAAATGACCTCTTACACCGCATAATCTATTTTGTTGGAGAGAAGGAGACTTGATTTTCAATATCTAATTAAATGTACACAAGAAAATTGCTAACCTAATAGGCATTGGAAGGCATTTTGTTTGATCATTTCCAAGTTAAGTATAATTACATTTTACATTGTGTTTTTTAGGAGTTCCAAAGTACCCACAAGGTGGAAATGACGGCTAATTAAAAGGGCTTCACATTTTAAAAGGGGGCTAGATGTTTAACAATGATCCTGAAGTTTCAAAAAAGAAAGTTCTTATAGATGCATTGAATGAACATGATTATACTCAATGCGGTCTTTGTTGTGTTTACTTCTAGGTAGCTTCTTGAAGAATTTTTGTAACAAGCTTTAACTCATTACCAGAGGAAATTTCAGACTGGTTCAAATTGAAGAAGTTGCTGACAAAAATTTAGAAGTTTGCTGAAGTAGGAATTTCTTTGCTTTTCAAGGATTAACATAGTGGTAAATGAAGAAATTGCTTATTCGAAGCAATTTCTTTATTTCCGACAATGTTTACCAAAGTTGATTTCCTGGTTGTCTTTAAAAAGGCTGGATTGTATGGGAATGGGTTAACAAAGCATTTTGTAATAACAGCTGGTACAATGTTTTAGCTCTACTGGCTGAGAGCCAGCAAGCTATGGCATTGTGTCTGTCGTGCATCCTTCTGACTGTCCATCCTTAAACTTTTACTTTAAAAACCAAATTTCACAGAAATGATCCTTGTGTGATCCTTTATTAGATTCCATCAAAGAATTTTGATGGGCTGAAAAACATGGCTTAAATGGGCGCGGTTAATTTCCTTGTTAAAAATCTTCTTCTCGGAAACCAGTTAACCCTTTCCGGCTTAGCAAAATTTTAGACCTTTCCAAATTCAAAGGTTTTGCAGACGAAAATTTTAAGTGGATTTAATTTGAAAAGTGACCATTCAGTAGGGGAGAAAGTATTGTGGAAAAGAAGAAATTGCCTGTTACAAGCAGTTTCTTCTTTTTTCTACAATGTTTTCTCAAGTATAGAACCACAGGGACGTATAAACTAGGGATAGAAGAGGAAAGGGTTAATGAATTTCAACCAAATTTAACTGGAATGATCATTTGGTGACAATTTATCAGTTTCCTTCAAAAAAATTTGATCGTATGAAAAGCATGGCTTTAATGGGAGGGGCTTACTTCAATACATGGTAAAACCTTAAGAAATCTTCTTCTCAGAAACCAGTTGATGGATTTCAACTGAATTTTACAGGAATGATCCTTGGGTGACCCTTAATCATATTCCTTCAAAGAATTTTTGATCGGATGAAAAACATGGCTTTAATGGGCGGAGCTAATTTACATATATGGTTAAAGCTTGACTGTAAATTTATTGACTTTGCAAAACAATGAAAATGTTGAAATATTAAAAGATTTCATTGACAAGATTTATTTGCCACATATGGTGAATATGATTCCTGAAATCATCATTTGTTTAATCAGTACATTCAGGCCTGTGAAGCAATACAGGCCCTCAAGCACTTCTAGTTTAGTAAAAAAAAAAAAAAGTGTTTTGAAGACAATTGGAACCTTTGATATTCCTGATCTAGTGAGCTAGTGGTTTCCAACATGTGTACTTGTTTAGCCATTTCCTGTAGTATGACTTATTTTGATATTACACTTGAGAAAATGTTGTTGAAAAAGAAGAAATTGCTTGTTCAAGCAATTTCTTCTTTTCCAACGATATTTCCTGTCACATAGGATAGTTACTTTTTGAGTTTTATATGTACTTACTTTATATTGTTGTCTGGTACCCCAATGACCTTGGACGAGTCCAAAAATTTGAAAAACAGTAATAAGTTCATTAACACATTACCAGCTGACTGTTTCAACTGGTCCAAAACGTTCAATATGTTCATAAATTGACAAACAAGAGGGCCGTTGGCCCTGGGGCACTCACCTGAAATAAAGGCTCTTTTTCTTTCAACAGTCTAATTTCATGTTAAGGTTAGGATCATGAAACAAGTGGGCCACAATTACATATAAAGACTATGAACCTGGGGATCCAAAAGTCTAAACTACAAATTCCAAGGCTTTAGTGCTGATTTGAAAGAAGGAATAAACTTTTTCCATGGGTTATAATTTCAGAAATCAGAAAAAGTCTGTGAACTGATGCTTCATGCCTATACCCCCCCCCCCTGGGTCCGCCCCTAGAAACCCTAGGATCATGATTTTAGCTATTTTGTAAGAGATCAATATACTGATGCTTCATGCAAAATATCAAGGCTCTACGCCTTCTTGGTCAGGAGAAGAAGATTCTTAAAGATTATTTTGAAATTTCACTTTTGTTGCCATGGCAACCAGAGTTTAAAACAGATTTCAATTCTTTCAGCTAATTTTTAGGATGACCACTTAAGAAACATTTCTGCCAAATTTGGTTCAAATTGACCCAGTGGTTTGGGAGGAGATGTCATTTAAAAAATCGTTCTTTATTTCTATATAAACCCCCCCCTCCTGGGGCTCCGCCCTTGGGGACCCGAGGATCATGATTTTTAGCTATTTTAAAGAGGTCAATATACTGATGCTTCATGCAAAATATCAAGGCTCTTCGCCTTCTGGGTCAGGAGGAGAAGATTTTTAAAGATTACTTTAAAATTTCACTTTTGTTGCCATGGCAACCAGAGTTTTTAACAGATTACAATTCTTTAAGCTATTTTTGAAGGGGACCACCTAAGCAACATTTCTGCAAAATTTGGTTTAAATCGGCCCAGTGGTTTGGGAGGAGATGTCATTTAAAAATAATTCTTTATTTCTTTATAAACCAAACCCCCCTGGGGCTCCGCCCCTGGGGACCCGAGGATCATGATTTTAGCTATTTTGAAAGAGGTCAATATACTGATACTTCATGCAAAATATCAAGGCTCTACGCCTTCTGGGTCAGGAGGAGAAGATTTTTAAAGATTATTTTAAAATTTCACTTTTGTTGCCATGGCAACCAGAGTTTTTAACGGATTTCAATTCTTTTAGCTATTTTTGAAGGGGACCACCTAAGGAACATTTCTGCCAAATTTGATTCCAATTGGCCCAATGGTTTGGGAGGAGATGTCGTTTAAAGAAATTGTTGATGACGACGCACGACGGCCGGACGACGGACAAAAGGGGATCACAATAGCTCACTTGAGCACTACGTGCTCAGGTGAGCTAATGAAAAAGTAACCTACAAGGTAAAAAAAAAAAAAAAAAAAAAGGCTAAACTTCTGAAAAAAAGAAAATGCAGTTACTCTGGTATTAGTACTTTTCAAAGAGGCTTAATTGCACGAGGGAAGACAAAAGTGTGACAATGTGGGAATATGTTCAATCAATTTGAATGAATACATGAAGTCTCCTTTTTGCATGTCTGGATTCAAATGTTATTTTTAATTAAGGCTGTAGAAGTTTTGTTACTTTTCCTCACAGAACAGATTGCCATATTGCATGACCTAGACAATGAAAATGTCAGTCTGATCATCGATTAACCCATTACCTGAAAACAAAAATTTAGACTGGTCCAATTTTGAAGATTCTACATACAATAATTTCAAGATGATTGAATTTTTTAAAGTTCTTTGTTTATCAGTATAGAAAATATTGTGGATAGTGAAGAAATTGCTTGTGATGAGCAATTTCTTCATTATCCATAATGCTTTCCAATTTTCCATTTTATGCCCCCACATGGATAGGATTGGGGGCATATTGTTTTACCGGTGTCTGTTTGTCTGTCTGTCCATCTGTCTGTCCGTCCGTCTGTCTGTCTGCAAAACTTAACCTGCCAACTAAACATTTTCCTATAACTTCAACCCTGATTAAGTTACAATGCTAATATTTGGTATGTAGAAAGGTCTCAACAAGGCGCAACTGGGGAAGATCATTTCATCAAGGTCAAGGTCAAAATTTTAACCCCTTTCCAGAAAACAAAGAAAAAAAACTATAAAAATCACCTGTTTCTAAAGAATTCCTGTTTCGGGGGCATAGTGTTTCACAAACACATTTTGTTTTTCCTTGTTTGTTTGTTTTGTTGTTGTTTGAGGGGGAGTGGGATTGGGTGGAAAAATGGTTAACCCATTACCAAATAATGAAAGTTTAGCCTGGTCTTAATTCAAAGAAGATGCTGTGGGACAATTTCAGGCTGATAGAATTTTAACTAAGTTGGTCATTTGAGATCAGACATGGATACAACATGCTCATGGTGTACTTTTATGTTTCATTAACCCATTACCACACTCCAAAATTTTGGACTGGTCATGGTGACCTATTGCGATCGAGTTTTGTCCGTCATTGTGCGTTGTGCTTCGTGTGTTAACTTTTTACATTTTCGACTTCTTCTTAAGAACCTTGGATGGATTTTAACCAAACATGGCAGGAAGTATTCTTATGGGAAGGCGCTTCTGATTTGTACATGTCATGGAGTAATCTCCCCTTGGGGCTCCATAAGGGACAAAAAAGGGACGTAAGAGGGTACATCTTTTAAAATCTTCTTGTCATGAACCGGCTGTCACATTAGATTCATATTTGGTATTTATAGTCTTTAGGGCTTATAGTCTATTTCAAGTTGGTTGAATTTTAAATTTTTGAGTAACTTTGGAATGATAGAAAACGTGGATAATAAAGAAATTGCCTGATACAAGCAATTTCTTCATTTTCCACTATGTTTTCTAAAGCTCTTTTCTTGAGAAACAAAAAAGTGGGGATTGTGTGGGAATTGGTTAAGCCAATAACAACAAAATTTTAAACGGAGCAAAATTGGATGATGATTCAAAATTTGTTTGAATTGAAACGCTAGTGTTATTCTGGGTAGAAAACATTTTTGAGTAAGGACAAATTGCTTACTACCAGCAATTTCTTCTTTTTCATCAATGCTTTTCAAAGCTCTTCTTTTTCACAAAGCCAAAATTAAGTGTGAGATTGTGTGGTAAAAAGATTGTTCAGGTCACTTTGAATAAATTTGATAAATTTGCTGTTAGAAAGTGGTTTAAATCATGTTAACCCTTTAACGCTCATGTGCAACAATTTCACAGGCACACAAATAAAGATGTGACACTACCAGAAAAGGAGCAACTGTTCAAGTAATTTATTTACTCACAATGTTTTCTACCCTATTGGACAATTAATTTTGATATAATAGTATTATGATCTTCAGAAGCTTTGTAATTGGATCACCCAAAAAATCTGTTGTCTCAGATTATTGGATCAAGGCATTCAATTCATTTTAAAGCAAATAATATGAGAGCACATAGTAAGGGAAGCAACTCTGATTTTGCAGGTGCACACTGGTCAATTAGCATTGATTGTCATATTGTTGTATGACAGTGAAAATTTAGACTGGTCCAAATTGAAAGAAGTTGCAGACAACAATTTCGAATTATTTAAATTCTTAAAATCTTTATCTCTTTGGTTAGAAAGCTATGTGGAAAATGCAGAAATTGCTTGTGACAAGCAATTTCTTCATTTTCCACATTGTTTTCTAGAACTATTTTCTTGAGGGGCGTAAAGAGGAGGGATTGCTTGGGAACCTGTTAAGGAAAGATGATTTTCACATTAAACAATTTACCTCTTTTGCCAAAGATGTTTTCTAAAGTTTTAATTTATCATTACTTTAAAATCTGTAGAAACAAGTCCCAAATTTTGTCTTGCACTGGATTTAACTTAGTGGCATGTAAAGATCTTTATCTTTTAGGGTAGAAAACATTGTGGACAAAGAGGTAATTGCTTTTAACCAGCAATTTCTTTATCTGCAATGTTTTCTTGAGAGACATGAAAAAAGTGGGATAGACTGGAAATGGATATAAATTCTAAAAGCACTTGCATTAATGATTGCTGTTACCCCCTCGAAATTTCATTTCAATGGCTTGTAAGAAGACTTTTTAATAGTGAGAGCTTGACTAAGCTTCTGTTTATTTGCCCAGCCTTCTTCAAGTAATGGGTTTGAAATAGTTCAGAGTTTAATTTGTCTGAAATCGACCACCTTCAAACAGGGCCCATTAATACTGACATATTGGTCTCCAAGTGTGAATGATGATTATGTAATATTTCCATCACTTATGCAATTGGGAAAATTGGGAATGTTTGAAGTCTGGCTAATTAAATAGAATTGGTTGGTTTTGGTTTGGCTGTGACTATCGTTGCCAAAAGTTGGGACAGGCGGTTTATCCATTACCAGACGACAAACTTTTAGAGTGTTCCAAATTGAAAGAAGTTACAGACTGCATTTTTTGGAATGCAAAATTTGGTGAAAGTATTTTGAGGAAAGGAGAAATTGCTTATTACAAGCACTTCTTTCTTTCCCCACACATCTTTATACAACTATATTTTTCAGTGCATTAGAAGGCGGGATAGAGTAGTAATGAGGAAAGACTGCAGGTTTGTTCAAGGTTTACTCCATTCCCACACAATCCTTCCTTTTTACTCCCCTCAAGAAAAAACTTTGGAAAACATTGTGGAAAATGAAGAAATTGCTTGTTTCAAGCAATTTCTTCATTATCCACGATATCTATCAAAAAAAAAAAAAAATCAATCAACTTAAAATTGTAGTCTGCAGCTTCTTTTAATTTGGACCAGTTAAAGCAAAAATCTGTTCAGGATGACTAGTCGGCCTCTCTGAAAACCTCAGCCTTGGTTTTTAATGTTGAGCCCGCTTGCGGTGCGAGGGACAAAATTGTCAGTATGACACTCTAGTTACTTTAGTGATTCATTCTATTTAAATTTGTCCAGAGAATATTTCCTACATTTATGGATGTGCCATTTGAAACAAGATAGCTCCGAGCTTAAGGTCATGGCTCGAAATCAATTGTTCCAATTGATCTTGTCCAGAGCATATCTCTTACATTATTGCATGGAATTCAAAATAATTCGGGACACTCATATTTGTTCTTCATCATGAGTAGAAGTGCCATTTGAAACAAATTTTCTGATAGTTCCAAGCCCAAGGTCACAGCTCATGGTCAAAGATTTGGCAAGCACAACACAACATCCTATTTTAATCAAAATCATGAATAGTTTACTAGTTCTTACAGAAATCTAAGTTCTAAGGTTTCTGTTCGTCAGTCTGCCTATTTATTCCCGCATTAAACCCATAACCTCACTATCACATTTTTGTACGACCCTAAATAAAAGAGTTCTAGAAAACATTGTGGAAATTGAAGAAATTGTTTGTATCAAGCAATTTCTTCGTTAACCTCAATGAGTTCCACCCTAAGTGACAAAAGATTGTTGTCTTCAACTTGAAAAAGAAAAAAAAATTGTTGTCTGCAACTTCATCAAATTTGGATCAGTCTGAAATGTTATTGCCAGGTAATGGGTAAACTCTTATACTTACCCATTCATGGAGTAAACCAATATTTTTGGTCTCAGAAAAACTTGATCTGTTGTTAGAGCCAATGTGGGACTCTGCAATCCCAAGGCCCTCTATTTATCACTAGGCCTCTAACTCCTGTAAAATACTTACCATACTTTTATTTTAACCCATTTCTACTCAATTACACTTTTAGACACCCCAAGGAAAATGGAAAATATTGTGGAAAATGAAGAAATTGCTTGTTACAAGAAAGGAAAAGTAAAAATAAATCCAAAATTGTATTAGCATGAAGTTGTCGTCTGCAACTCTAAAATTTTGCTGTCTAGTAATGGGCTAAACCCTTGTCATGCTGCTCCCAGAATATTCCTGTTCTAGCAGGAGAAATAGACAAAGATCAGCTTGCACATACATGAAGTCTGATCTTAGTCTCTACCACCTGTTTTATTTCTGCTAAGCCAGAGTAATGTTCATAAAATTGATTTTCAGTAGAAATACGGCCTTCAGTTAGGTCTGCCAGTGCTTTCTGTCCTTTGGTTTCAATACAGTTTTTAGAATAAGAAGTTTATTCAGTATGCCTAGGGTTAATTCAAGCAACTGGTGGACTCAAAATACCTTCTAAGAAACTGATGAAGAAGAAATAAAGGTTAAGTGGTTGTTTGTCTTCGTCATAAACCATCGATAAAAGACTTAATTGAATTTAAAAAGATGTCCATATATGGAAAGTGTTTGAAAAACAAGATCATAATTTTTTTCTTTGTATTGTTGATGGAGTATCATTAATATGATCAATAGAATTCTGTAGTATAAAATCTCTAATAAAATATCCGATTGATTTTCATTCATTTTTATGAAATACTCATTGATTTTGATTCACCCTTTGTTTTTGCATCCTCCTCATGTCCTGAGTAACCTTGCGATGGAATTGTTTGTTCTGACTCAAGGGATTTGAAATCAAAAGTTATTAAATTTTTTTGAACAATATAATACAATTATTGATATTCTTTGAAATAGAGCCATCCCTTCATAGATTGCCAGTTCCCTTGTTTTGGCATAACTAAGTTTTGAATTCTCTTGCAAATGCTGATTTACTCATTACCATAGCATTTTTACCAGTTTCAGAAAATCAACAGTGGAAATCAATGGCAGAAAAGGAAACGTTGGTGGAAACAAACAAGCAATTTCTTTTCTCACAATGTTTTCTACACTATCTTGCATTTACTTTCAAACTTCCACAAGCTTTGAATCCTGTTTTTACGACCCTCAAGAGAAGTTCGGAAAATGAAGAAATTGCTTAGGGAAAAAATGAGTGTCCTTATCCCATTACCACATAGCAAAATTTTAGACTTGTCCAAATTGAAAGGAGTTGCAGACAACAATATAAAGTTTATGGATCTCTAGATTTTTTTTAACCTTCTGGATGGAAAGCATCGTGAAAAATGAAGAAATTGCTTGTTACAAGCAATTTCTTCATTTTCCACAATGTTTTCCCACTTGGTTTACTTGAGGGGTGTCCAAAAGCGGGAATGGGTTAAATAGCATCTTAAAACCGAATTCAAGGAAACTATGATCTAAATATCAGGAATTGTAAAGAGAAAAAAAGAGGTTTGAAGTGAAGGGTTACCAATGGAATCAGTTTTACATCTTCATAAAGGGAGTGCTTTAATAAAATTTCATTAATTTCAAGATCAATTAAACTGTGATGGAGTTCATTATCGAACTGTTTTGGTTCATCATTTCACCCTTTTTTATGTTCTAACTCTTTACTTAACCCATTACCAGATGTCAAAATTTTAGACTGGTCCAAATTGAGAGAAGTTGCAGACGACAATTTAAAGTTTATGACATATTAGATTTTTTTTCAACTTTCTGGCTAGATATTATTGAGGGAAATGAAAAAATATAGCTTGTTACAAGCAATTTCTTCATTTTAACCAAAGTTTATCAAATTGTTTCTCTTGAGGGGTGCAAAATGTGTCAGTGTTTTGGAATGGGTTAGCTCCCTACCTGGTAAGATTTTAAACCCATTACCACACAATCTCACTTTTGGAAGCCCCTCAAGATAAGCATTTGGGAAAACATTTCTTTACTTTCCACAATGTTTTTTACACAGAAAGTTGAAAAAAATTAAAATTGCATAAACTTAACATTGTCATCTGCACCTCCTTTCAATTTGGACCAGTCCAACATTTTGCTTTGTGGGAATGAATTAAGAAATACGATGATGGAAATCTCTGTAAAGAAAGGAGAAATTGATTGAAATAAGTAATAATCTCCTTTTCTCACAATGTTTTCTACCTTATATTGCACGTATTTTCCAATTTTAGAGTTATTAGATCTGTTGTCTATTCTTTCTTGGAAATTGGACCAGTCTAGAATTTTGTCTTCTAGTAATGGATCAAGCTGGCTAATTCAAAAGAAGATACTTACAAAATGTTTTAAAGAATGTATAAAGTATTAACCCCTGTGAGAAAGTCTAGAACAATTTTCTCAAATTCTTGAAAAATTCTAGAACTTCTGATTAGAACTACTCTACATCTGTTCTAGAACTGTTCTTGTAAAAATGTAGGATGTTAAATGAGACATGATTTTTTTTTAGAACTTGTCTGGAAATTATGCCATTTATGAACTCTAGAACAGTTCTAGAAAAGATTTCCATGATTTTCTACAAAAATTATTAGAAAAAAATCTAGAATGGGCTTAGGACTGATGTAAAAAAAGTAAGGTGGTAAAAAATAACTGTTCTTGTTCAATTTTAGAACATTTTATTTTTATCTGTAGAAAAGAACAGTTCTTTTAGACATGTTCAAGAAAAGTCTCCAAAATGTTCGTTTGATATTCAAATACAGTTCTAGAATGTTTTCCAAAGAACAATTTGAAGAAATAGCTAGTTACAAGCAATTACTTGATTGCCCATAATGTAATCTGCACTAAAAGGCAGAGATTTGTTAAACTCATTTTTACACTATGATGCTTTTGAATGCCCCAATCAAGAAAACAATTGGGAAAACATTGTGTAAAAATGAAGAAAATGCTTGCTTGCTTTTTAGCTCACCTGAGCACAAAGTGCGAGGTGAGCTATTGTGATCGGTCGTTGTCCGTCGTCCGTCCGTCCGTCTGTCCGTCTGTCCGTCTGTCCGTCTGTCCGTCTGTCCGTCCGTCCACAATTTCTTTAAAAATCTTCTCCTCCTAAACTAGTAGGCCAATCAAGCTGAAACTTTGCAGGGATGTTCCTTGGGTGAAGTTCTACAAAAGTTGTTAAAAGAATTTAATTCCGTCAAAAACTCTGGTTGCCGCGGCATGTGAAAATGGGAATCTTTAGTAAATCTGTAAAAATCTTTAAAAATCTTCTCCTCCTAAACCAGTGGGCCAATCAAGCTGAAACTTTGCAGAGATGTTCTTTTGGTGAAGTTCTACAAAAGTTGTTAAAAGAATTTAATTCCGTAAAAAACTTTGGTTGCCGCGGCATGTGAAAATGGGAATCTTAAATAAATCTGTAAAAATCTTTAAAAATTTTCTCCTCCTAAACCAGTAGGCCAATCAAGCTGAAACTTTGCAGGGATGTTTTTTAGGTGAAGTTCTACAAAAGTTGTTAAAAGAATTTAATTCCGTCAAAAACTCTGGTTGCCGCGGCATGTGGAAATTGGAATCTTTAGTAAATCTGTAAAAATCTTTAAAAATCTTCTCCTCCTAAACCAGTAGGCCAATCAAGCTGAAACTTAGCATAGATGTTCCTTGGGTGAAGTTCTACAAAAGTTGTAAAAAGAATTTAATTCCGTCAAAAACTTTGGTTTCCGCGGCATGTTAAAATGGGAATCTTAATTAAATCTGTAAAAATCTTTAAAAATTTTCTCCTCCTAAACCAGTAGGCCAATCAAGCTGAAACTTAGCAGGGATGTTCCTTGGGTGAAGTTCTACAAAAGTTGTTAAAAGAATATAATTCCGTCAAAAACTCTGGTTGCCGCGGCATGTGAAAATGGGAATCTTTAGTAAATCTGTAAAAATCTTTAAAAATTTATTCCCCCTAAACCAGTAGGCCAATCAAGCTGAAACTTTGCATAGATGTTCCTTGGGTGAAGTTCTACAAAAGTTGTAAAAAGAATTTAATTCCGTCAAAAACTTTGGTTTCCGCGGCATGTTAAAATGGGAATCTTAATTAAATCTGTAAAAATCTTTCAAAATTTTCTCCTCCTAAACCAGTAGGCCAATCAAGCTGAAACTTAGCAGGGATGTTCCTTGGGTGAAGTTCTATAAAAGTTGTTAAAAGAATTTAATTCCGTCAAAAACTCTGGTTGCCGCGGCATGTGAAAATGGGAATCTTTAGTAAATCTGTAAAAATCTTTAAAAATTTATTCCCCCTAAACCAGTAGGCCAATCAAGCTGAAACTTTGCAGGGATGTTTTTTAGGTGAAACTCTTCAAAAGTTGTTAAAAGAATTTAATTCCGTGAACTCTTGTAACTGCGGCATATGAAAATGGGAAATTTTAGAAAATCTTTGTTGTCTTTTTTTACAGACTACAAGGCCAAAGGCATTTATATTTTATATAGAGCTTAATCATATTGTTCTCAACCAAGTTTTTTTTTAAATATTTAATCTCTGGGGTCAAAAATTGCCCCGCCCCTGAGGTATGAAGTTTGGAAAAATGCTTAATTAGAGCAATTTCAAAAGACTTCTCCTCTTTAACGATAAGGTCTAGGATATTCATATTTGGTATGGGGCATAACTAGATGGTTTTGTACCATATCACTAAAAGTTGTCTTCTTCAGGTCAAAAAAAGCTCTGCACTAGGGGTCCAAAATTTGGAAAAACGCAAAATTTGAATATGTTGAAAAAAAATTCTTCATTTTAAGGAGGAGGGCATTTATATTTTGAGTGTAGCATAGCCTGGCTGTTATCTATCTGTTTTTATCAAATTATGCTTGTAGGTTAATAAACACCCCTTCCCTGGGTGTCCAAAGTTAGTAAAAATGCTCAATTAGACCATGTTCAATAGTATTTTCCTCCCAATCTAAAAAGTCTAAGGCATTCATATTTTGTATATAGCATATCCAGATGGTTCCCTACCATGTTAGCTATAATTTTAGCACTGGGATCAAACATGGCACTGCCCCAGAGGTCAAAAATTTTTGAAAACGCCCAATTAGAGCAACATCAAAAGTCTTCTCCTTCTAAAAAATAAGGTGAAGGGCATACATATTTGGTATGTAGCATGACTAAATAATTTTGTACTACGTAACAGGAAAATATGCTCTTAGAATAAAAAATGTCTCTGTTCCTGGGGTTGAAAATTGCGTAAATTGCACTGAAAGAATTCTTCTTCTTAAAAATAGGTTCCAGAGCATTTACATTAAAAACAAAGGATAACATTATTGTTATCTACCTTGTTTATATCCTTTGGACAAACATGGCCCTTCCCAAGGCATCTTAAGATATGAAAAACGCTCAATAAGAGCATGTTCAAATATTTTCCACTCCTCGTGTATAAGTTGTAATGCATTCATATTTTGATTTATAGTACATCCAGATTGTTCTCTACCAAGGTTGCTAAAATTACACCCATTGAAGTTGCAGACAGTAATTAGAGTTTGATTGAAATCTAAATACAAAGAATTTCAGGTAGAAAACACTGTTAGAAATGGATAAATTGCTTGTCACTCCCTTTCTCACTATGTATTTTTCAAACCTGTTTTCCCTGAGGGTGACAAATTCTGGGATAGTTTGGTAATGGATTAAACTATAAAGCCAAAGGCATTCATTATTATTGTAAAGCATTTTTACTGGATTGTTTTGTACAAAGCCCAAAATCTTATATATCTTTTATTTATTTTGCTCAAGTTGTGTCTTTTTTATACTAAAAAGTACTGTAATTTGGAGATGCCTCAGGTGAGCGATTTAGGACCATCATGGTCCTCTTGTTTCGTCTCAGAATGGGTTAAATTAATCACCTTGAAATTATTGTCTGTCCAGTCTAAAGTTGTGTAATCTGGTAATGGTATATATGTTACATTGTTACATTAACCCTTTTCTGTTTTTTTGAAATTTGAGGCTGGTCCAAATTGAAAGCTGATGCAGATGACAACGAAAAGTGGATGCAATTTGAAATGAAACCGTCCTATGTAGTAGAAAAAATTGTGGAAAAAGGAAAAATTGCTTGTTACAAGCAATTTTTCCTTTTGTCACAATGTTTTCAAATATATAAAATCACAGCAACGTAAAACCTTGGGTTTGTTCAGGAAAGAGTTAACACATTATCTAAAATAGATTTCTATAAAATTTGCAGACAAAAAAAGAAAATTATAAAGTAATGGAAATCAAATTATCTTCATTTAGAAATTTCACATAATTGTGAAATTGATGCTGGCAAGCTAAAATTTGACAAAAAAAGTCTCAATTGAGAAATGTCTATCGTTTAATGTTTTGTTTGAAGTGACAAGATTTATTTCAATTTTGAAATACTTAAATAATTTTTTGGAATTATTTTTCTGTTCAAAACATAGTTTAATGCCAGTTTTGCTCAAAGCACATGTTTTGAAGCTTCTTAAGCATGTTTTGAAACTTCTTGCATATACTGTCCTTTACTGCTGGATTGTTGAGGTCGAGCTGAGAAATTAAAAAAAAAATCTGGCATAATGTCTAAATTGGTTGGTTGGCTGTTGTTGATCTAACATTTTACCACATTCAATCTAGACATATGCAACATTATTAATCCATTCTAACAAGCAATATCTTCATTTAATACAATGTTTTCTACCCAGAAAGTTGACAAAATCTAAAATTTCAAAAACTTAAAACTCCTTTCAATTTGGACCAGTCAGAAATGTTGTCATCTGGTAAGGGGTTAACAGAATGATGTGTAATAGAGTGTGTTAATTGTAATCAAAAACAACACTTTTTGACACCTCTCAAGAAAAAAAAACAATTGGGAAAACATAGTGGATAATGAAGAAATTGTGACAAGCAATTTCTTCACTATCCACGATGTTTTCTATCACAAAAGACAAAGATTTTCATTATTTTTATTATTTCATCAACTTGAAAATGTCATCTGCAAATTAATTCAATTTGGACCACTCTAATATTTTCTCGTGTGGTGATGAGTTAATTGTGATCAATTCATTATTCATGAAGCTATAATAAATGATATTAGGGAAGTCATTGTGGGAAAGGGAGAAATTGCTTGTTAAAAGTAATTTCTATTTTGCCACAATTTTTAGACCCTAAATGTCCAACCCTCAATTTATTATGTACACTCTCATCGGAATGCAAGCTTGGGTCCATTTCCTTTCAAATTATCTGGTCTACAACGTTAGTCATTTTGTCATAGGTTAACCTTTTTCCAGACAATCCCACTATTTATGCCCCTAAAAAGAAATATATATATATATATAGCTTTGGAAAACATTGTAGAATATTTTAAGTAATTATTTGTTACAAGCAATTTCTTCTTTATTCACTATATTTTTTTCCCCAAAGACACAAAGATTCTTAAAATTCCAAAAAATGTCATCTGCATTTTCTGTGAAAATTGACCTGCCCAAAATTTTGTCGTCTGTTACTGGGTTAGTTGAGCTGATTGACCAAGTGGATCCAGTTCTTAATTTTTACTATCTTCCAGCTTTTGTTTTCGGAGTGATGACTCGGGCGATTTAATGTAAAGCATTAAAAAGTCCCAGTTGGGGATCAACAGTCATGTATCATTTTTCCATTGTCATGATTATTTCATATATAAGTTGATCACATGTATAGATACTGGGGAAAAAAATGTCTCGGAAATTTAACAAAAGAAATCATCCATTCTGACTGTCCATTGAAGTGGCATAACAGCTATATCTAAATTAACGTCCTTAGCTTGGCTATATTTTCAAGAATTATAGATCACTGATTTTCTATGATACTCCCCTCTTGCCAATAACGATGTTATGATTAGGGGTATTTCTACACCATACACTTGTTCTTTTCTTAAGGTTTTCATACAGAAGCTGTAATCTGCCATTAATTACTTTAACACTGTTTTCATGCAGGTGCAGGCTGTACCACCACACTCAGGCTCACATCACGGCCGCGGCACATATCCTTTCCGACATTTGTCTCTCACCAATGGGTGGATAATCGTTAACCTAAGTGGAATAGCAGCTGGAGGCTAGGAAAGGATGTAGAGGTAGTACTGGTGTGAGAAATACCAGGAATCCAGTGTTAGGTGCTCCAGCCACCGCAATATGACTGAAATACTGTTAATAGTGACGTTAAACCCCATTAAATCAATAATTCAATCAGATTTAGATTTATTCCTGCATTATAATCAATATGGTTCAGAATTATTCCTACATTACTGTATGTATTACAATGGTTCATATTTATTACTACATCACTGTCAATATGGTTCAGATCTATTTCAAAGTCATTGTCAAAATTGTTAAGATCTATTTCTACATTATTGTCAATATGGTTCATATTCATTTCTTCATCATTGTCAATATGGTTAAGATTTATTTCTTTGTATTGTCAATATGGTTCAGAATTATTCCTACATTACTGTATGTATTACAATGGTTCATATTTATGACTACTTCATTGTCAATATGGTTCAGATCTATTTCAACATCATTGTCAAAATTGTTAAGATCTATTTCTACATTATTGTCAATATGGTTCATATTCACTCCTTCATCATTGTCAATGTGGTTAAGATTTATTTCTATGTTATTGTCAATATGGTTCATATCTATCCCTACATCATTGTCAGTGTGGTTAAGATTTTTTCTATGTTATTGTCAATAAGGTTCAGCTATATTCATGCATTATAGACAATATTATTCAGATTTATTACTACATTATTGTCAATATTGTTTAGATTTATTTGTACACTATTGTCAATATGGTTCATATATATTTATACATTATTGCCAATTTAGTATTTAAAATGTATTTCAACATCATTGCCATTATGAATAAATAAATGTAGTAAAAATAAAGTCGAGATTGTATAGATCTGGTGGGATTTAGGTGGTGTAGACTTGTACAAGACTTCATAATTGTGCAGACTGATCTTTGTCTTTACCTGCAAAAAAAGAAATAGTTCAGGTTCAGCATGACAAGGGTTAACATTTTCCTATAACTCCCATACTATTCAAGTTACATTGCTAATGTTTGTCTTGTTGATAGCTCTCATTTATATGCATTTACTGATTACAAGATCAAGGTCATATGACAAGGTTATCTATCAAGGTTAAACTTCTGAACAAAGATAATGTTACAGGGGCAATAGTGTTTTGCAGACACAAATTGTAGGAGTTTTCAGGGGGAGAAAAATTGTCTATGGTAATTTAGAGGAATTAGACCTGGCATAATAGCTTCCAAGTACACACTGTAAACTAAAAATCCTGTAAATTATTCAAAGCGGCAAAGAAATAAAAATATAGAGTTGTTAAACACATTGGCTGCAAGAAGAGTGAAAAATTGCTTTTAAGGTCCTCACAGGCATCCAAAGTGTAATAAAATTGTGGCTCAGACCATGTGAAGTAATTGACTTTTGCCTGTCCATGCCCTTGGCCAAACAATAAATAATAGTTTACATTGATTTTTGCTTACCATGTTTTTCCAAAATATAGAAAAGCATTGTTTATATCTTATTAAGTCTTGGTTTCCTACAAAATAGTGTTTTCTTGTAGAAATTCACATGTTCACCAAAACGATCCTCTCTGAAAAAATCTTTCTGTCTTAAGTCCAAAGCCAAGATTTGCTATTTGGCCATTTCAACACAATCCCACTTTCTAACACCTTGAAGAAATAAAGCAATAGAAAATGATTTAACCCTTTCCCGTTTTTGGAAATTTCAGACCTGTCCAAATTCAAAGGTTTTGCAGACGATATTTTAAAGTGGATTTGATTTGAATAATAACCATTCAATAGGGTAGAAAACATTGTGGAAAAAGAAGAAATTGCTTGTTACAAGCAATTTCTTCTTTTACCACAATGTTTTCTCAAGTATAAAATCACAGGAACGTAAAATCCCCTATTTGAATGGTAAGGGTTAAACAGGTACAAATTCAAAGAAGTTGCAGGCAATAATTTTTATTTTATGAAATTTAAAAAATCTTTATCTTTTGTTTCAAGCAATTTCTTTATTTTCCACAATGGTTACCTAAGCTCTTTAACCC
Source organism: Fragum fragum (assembly GCA_946902895.1). Lineage (NCBI taxonomy): Eukaryota > Metazoa > Mollusca > Bivalvia > Cardiida > Cardiidae > Fragum > Fragum fragum. The sequence continues at coordinate 24,251,362 of OX336367.1, forward strand.
ATTCCCATACAATGCCGCTTTTGGATGCCCCTCAAGAGAAATGCTTTAGAAACCATTGTGGAAAATGAAGAAATTGCTTGTAACAAGCAATTTCTTCATTATCTACATTGTTTTCTAAACCAAAATACAAATATTTCTAAAATTCAATCCCTTAAAAATTGATGTTTGCAGCGTCTTTGAATTTGGACCAGTCTAAAATTTTGCCATCTGGTAATGGGTTAATTGAGGGATGAGAAAGAATCAGGATTGTGTGGGAACTGGGTAAAACAGTCATACTCTCAATCTAGATATGTTAATTGGCATATTCTAAATGTAGGTAAATATTCAATCAAAGTTGGCTAATAACTTTTAACCCTTCTCATGCTGAACCCGCAATATTCCGGTTTTGGCAGGAGCTGTAGACCAAGAACAGCCTGCACATAAGTGCAGTCTGATATTAGTCTACACCTCCTGCTTGTACTTTCCCTGCCAGAGTTGTTTACAAAGTTGATTTCTAAAAGAAATACTGATTTTTGAACAACAAATTCTATCAGTGCTTTTAGTCCTTTGATTTTACAGGAATTCAGTAAAGTAATGTATCCAGCATGACAAGGGTTAAAATTTCTTAATTAACCATTTCTCTTTTCAGGAACTTCCTCTAGAAGATTTGAAGAGAAGATGTTTGGAAGAACTGGAAGTTATGTCAAAGAAAAGAATAAGGAGGATTCTGGCAGGTAAATCTTGGTTCCTGAAAAGTGTCTGTACCAATACTTAAGTTTTCATGGACTGCTTAAAATTGGACATACCTTATTTAAGCCATTCCTCTTCAATCCCTGGTTTTTACTTTCTATGTTTTTGAGAAAACTTCGTGAAAAAAGAAAAAAAATGCTTGCCACAAGCATGATTTCTTTGTCCGTAATATTTTCTACCCTACTGAATCATTATTTTTCAAATAAAATTGTCTTTTACCCATTCCCATACAATGACACTTTTTGACATCCCTCAAGAAAAACAATTAGGGAAAACATTGTGGAAAATGAAGAAATTGCGTACAAGAAGTGATTTCTTAATTTTCCACAATGTTTTCTACCCAGACACTTGAAAAATCTAAAATGCCATAAACTTTTAAATTGTTATCTGCAACTCCTAGCAATTTGGACCAGTCTAAAATTTTGCTGTCTGGTTATGGGTTAAATTGTTGTCTGCTTAACCCATTCCCACACAATGACGCTTTTGAACGCCCCTCGATATGAGAGTTTTGGAAAACATTGTGGAAAATGAAGAAATTGCGTGGAACGGTCAGCCCATGCGAAAATATTACACAGCTCTTGGTGAAAGCTGGATAAAAACTGGCTTTTACCCAGCTTTTCTGCGTTTATATTGAAAATCAGCAGAAAAGCTGCGTATTTTCTAAAAATCTGCAGAAAAGCTGCGTATTTTTTAAAAATCTGCAGAAAAGCTGTGTATTTTAAAAAAAACTGCATTAATGCTGCGTTTTTAGGTCTGGAGCTGTACAAAAGCTGCGTCTTTAATGAAAGAGCTGCAGAAAACCTGCGTTTTTTTCTTTTCAAGCTGCGTATTCCCTTTGTAGATTCTCATCGACTCTCAATAATGAAATACGCAGCTTCCACCAAGCTGCGTATTTGTTTAACCCTTTCCTGGTTAATCCCTGGATTTTACGTCCCTGAGTTTTTATACTTGAGAAAATAGTGTTGGATAAGAAGAAATTGCTTGTAACAAGCAATTTCTTCTTATCCAACAATATTTCCTACCCTATAGGTTGGTTACTTTTCAAATTGCACTCACTTTAGATTGTCGTCTGCAACTTCTTTGAAATTGGGCAAGTCTAAAATTTTGAAAAACAGGAAAGGGTTAAAGTAAATTCTGACATGATGAAAAATAAATATGCAGCTAAAACGCAGCTTTCTCAAAGGTGGGTATTTGTTTTTATCAAATATTGCATTATACATTATATCTTAGCCCATTACCACACGGCAAAATTTTAGACTAGTCCAAATTGAAAGAAGTTGCAGACGACAATTTAAAGTTTGAATTATTATAGATTTTTTTATCTTTCTGGGTAGAAAACATAGTGGGAAATGAAGAAATTGCTTGTCACAAGCAATTTCTCCATTTTTCACAATGTTTTCCAAATTGTTTTTCTTACGGGCGTCAAAAGTTGTCACTGAGTGGGAATGGGTTAAATTAGGATCAAAGGTAAATTTCTAGTCAATAAAACTTAACCTTTGATTAACACTCCTCAAGAAAAAAACTTTGAAAATATTGTGGAAAATGAAGAAATTGCTTGTAGGAAGCACTTTCTTCATCATCATCAAAGTTTTCTCTAATTTCATTAACTTAAAACTGTCATCAAAGTTTTCTCTAATTTCATTTACTTAAAATTGTCATATATAACTTCTTAGAACTGTCTAAAATTCATCCATCCATCCATTCAATCAACATATCAGTCTTTCAAACCATCCACCAATCAATTAACCTGTTTATCAACTCATCAATCCTTTGATTTGTCATATGGGTATTAACAATATATGTCTCAATATATTTATCTGTCTCTCTATCCTCCCATGAATAATTCCATTAATCAACCAATCCATCAATCAAATCATTCTCAAAACCTACAATTAATCTATCCATTAATCAGTCAATCAATTCATCTATCTTAGAATCTTTCCATCCATCCATTGATCTATCTATCCATCCATCCATCAATCCATTTATTCATCCATCTATCTATCCAAATTTCCACAAGTATCTACTCTCTCTCTATCTATCTATCTATTCATTCATCCATCAATCCATTAATCCATCCATCCATCAGTCCGTCCAACCATGCATGCATGCATCCATCCATCCATCCATCCATCCATCCATCCATCCATCCATCCATCAATCCATCCATCCATCCATCCATCCATCCATCCATCCATCCATCTATCTATCTATCTATCTATCTATCTATCTATCCATCTATCCATCCATCTATCTATCTATCTATCTATCTATCTATCTATCCATTCATCTATCTATATCTCTTATCTATCTTTCCACCAATATCTATCTTTCCACCAATATCTATCTATCTTTCTTTCTATCTATCTTTCTATCTATCTATCTATCTATCTGTCTGTCTGTCTGTCTGTCTATCAATCAATCCATCCATCCATCCAGCCATCGATCCATCCATCCAACTTTTCACCAATATATATCTTTCTATCTATCCATCAATCCATCCATCCATCCAACTTTTCACCAATATCTATCTATCTATCTATCTATCTATCTATCCATCTTTCTATCTATCTATCTATCTATCTATCTATCTATCTATCTATCTATCTATCTATTCTCTATCTATCTATCTATCTATCTATTCTCTATCTATCATTCTATCTGTCTAGCTATCCATCAATCTATTCATCAGTCTATCCATCATCTATCAATCTGATATATGTATCTCTTTGTCTCTAAAACCTTTCTGAGTAGATATGAATGGCATTTTGAACTAAAATTGAAATTAATTTTTGATTCTAGTTAAAAAGAGATTACTAGATAATCTGAAATATTATTTCTTCCACAAATTTACAAATCACAAATTTAAGAGAAAATTTGGACAATAAAAAACTATCTATTACTAATTATCAAAAGTTTACTTTTGATTAAGAAAGGATTATGGTAAAGGGTTTAGCTAGTTGGCAATTCTAACATCCCTCTAGGGATATATTACAAAATGGGGACTTGGTTTAATTAACCAATCAGACTTTTAACTTCCCACAAGCCCCAAAAAATTATTTAAAAAAAAATGATTGAAATTGACAAAACTTTTCAAATGGATATCAAATGAAAGAAAATCATCAGTAAATTGAATTATGTAAAAAAATAGACAGAAATAATATTAGGATTTCTGTTGTTGTTTTGTTAAAAGAGGCTGGATGTTTGCATAATTGGTGTATGGCAGCCATTTTGAACTTTTAGCACAACATGAAATGTTGACAGATAAGACATCTCAAAGGTAATTCTTGTTTCTTTCCTTTATCAAACATTACAAGTAAGTTCATTTTATCACTGTATTTCAACAAAAGATATGTATTATGTAATTTGGGGAGATTTCAATTAAGTTATGTAAGTCAATTAAGTTGTGTAAGTGATTGTCTGGTCCAATACACAAACACTGGTTTTAAATGGTGTGAACAACTTGATAACCAGTTATACTGTAAAAGGTGTTTAATTTCTTAGTAGTTTTTTATTTAATTGTGTTTTTTTATTATTATCTACTTTTCTGTTGCAAGGGAAACTGGTGTAAAGCCTCACTTTGGCATATTATCGTATAATTATTTTCTCAAGGGGGATTTGTTAATATCAAAAAAGTGAATAATTTCAATTTAAGGTAAATGAGGTCTTGATTTCAGGTGCTAAATGCTAAGTAGAAGTGTGATTGTATATTGCCAGCTGATGGAATGTGGTTAAAGCTGAAGAGTTACTCCACCCTTCACTCACTAAAGGAATAATCTTAACTAAAACTTCTGAAATGATAGAACTTAAACAGTAAGTTGCTTTGTTGATTTTTTTAGAATAAAATTTGTATGCCTATGTTCAACTAAAAAGTATACAAATACAAATTTGCTAGCTATGATGAACATTTTTGAATGTGTGCAATTGGTACAATGCAAAAATACATGAAAAATTTAATAGGAAAAATATGACATAAGAGAGAAATTGATTGATTGAATGTGGTTTAATGCCACTTTAAACAGTATTTCGGTCATATCGCAGCCGATGCAGCACCTAACAATGGATTCCTGGTATTTATCACACCAGTACTGCCACTACATTCTTTCCTAGCCTCCAGCTGCTATCCCACTTAGGTTTATAATTATGCACCCATTGATGAGAGACAAATGTCGGAAAGAATATGTGCAGCTGCCGGGGATCGAACCCATGACATGGGCTATTGACTGCGCATAGACAGCAAACAATATAAGAGAGAGACAAACTGTCCTAGAATTATGTTTATACAAAGAAAGTTTTTGAAATTTCTTTTTGATTTTGTTTAGATGATATTTTCAGAAACAACTGACATTAACCAATTCTTTTTGTCCCCCCCCTCCCCCTCAAGAGGATAACACGATAAAGGGTCGAAAGACTCTTATTTCCATCATGGTCCTAACTCATACAAGATCTTTATCATGCACATATAGAGAGAGGCAATGGATTCTAACCAATGCTACCCACTTTTACAGCTAGGTGGACTGGGGCTCTGTCTGTAAAGTGTCCTGCCCAAATACACTACCCGCCTCCGGTGGGGCTCGAACCCGCAACCACCAGATTACGAGTCGACCAGGCTTACCTCCCGGCCAACTAGCCAGACAACTAGCCATCTTTATTAACCACAATGCTTTATCTCAAAAACAAAAAAATATCAAACTTTCACTAAACATGAATGTAATCTATAACATCTTCCAATTTGGACCAGTTTAAAATTTTGGTGTTTGGTTTGGGTCAAGAGGTTAAGGCTTTAACCATTAACCCCACAAGAAAATTTAGACTGGTCCAAATTGAAAAGAGTTGCAGAGGACATTTTTATGTTTGTGAAATTTTAGATTTTTTCAAATTTCTGGTAGAAAACATTGTGTAAAAGAGAGAAATTACTTGTAATAAGCAATTTCTTCATTTAACACAATGTTTTCTCAGTTGTTTTGTCCTGAGGAGCGTCTAAAAGCGTCACTGTGTCGGAATGGGTTCATTAAAGCCATTTTTCAAGTCTATCCAGATAAACTCCTATCATGTCTGTGTTGGTAATTAATTAATATCAAACATCAATTATACCCCTGCTTCAAAGAAGAGGGGGGTTATACTGGTTTACCTTTGTCCATCCTTCCATCCGTCTGCCCGTGTCCAATAGATTTTGTCACATTTTCAGACATAAGGTGGTATAATGGTATATTTTCATCACATTTTTCTCAGCAACTGTTGAAAGCATCAACTTGAAACTTGATGTGAATGTTCAGATGGTGCTTACCAATTACAGGTCTGCACAATATCACATGTTTAAAGATTCAGTTTATTTTTCGGAAATTTATTGGGATAGCGGTATATTTTTATTGTTTATTGTATTTCAGTCATAGTGTGGCGGCTTGATCATGTAACCAAGGATTCCTGGTATTTCTCACACCAGTACTACCACTACATCCTTTCTGAGCACCAGCTATCCCACTTAGGTTTATGATTATCCATCCTTTTGCAGGTGACACATATTTGCTGCAACCCGCAATATAACCCAGGACCTCATGATTGAGTCTTATGGGCTATCAACTGTGCTATAGCTGTGGCCTTGTCAGATGCAAAAAATAGACAGTGATATTTGTTTCATAATTCTAGGTATTGATATGAAACTTAGAATATATGTTTTGTTAAAATATCAATTTATAGCATTAAAGCCATATCTTCCCTCAAAACACACTATTAACCCTTGTCATGCTGTATAAACTACCTTACTGAATTGCTGTAAAATCAAAGGGCTGAAATCACTGATAGAACTTGTTGGTGAAAAATCAATATTTCTTTTAGAAATCAATTTCAAAAACAAATCTGTCAGGAAAAAAATGAGCAGGAGGTGTACACCAAGATAAGACTGTACTTACATGCAGGCTGATCTTGGTCTACACCTCCTGTCAAAAACGGAATATTTCGGGTTCAGCATGACAAGGGTTAAATTAATTAAAAAAAATACACACCAGGCTTAAAAGCATAAATAAATATGACAATTGAAGTTATTAGATCAACATAATTCTACGCAGTAAGCCTACAATTCATGAAAGAAGTTACAATATTTTAAAATGTGACCCACCAAAATTTAAGGTTTGTTTACAATAAAATATGACGTCAGTGATGACGTTTTATCTTTTGCTAGTCATTCAAACGACTAGCTGGGTCATGAAGATTAACGAAATCATCTATAAAGTTCATTCATCAGCGCCTGCGCATATAACAGTCAATGCCGAAGATTTCTGATGAAGTGTCTGGTGCATTCGTCTCGATTTCAAAATGTAAACAAACACTAATTGAAATCGACAAGAAAAAGACAAAATACTCTTTCTAGAGAACATCACTTAAAACCTGCTTTTGCATATTGATATTAAGAAAGCTTGTGTTTGCTTTAGTGATCAAATAAGCGATAGATTATTTCAACTATTTTTTTCTTCCTTGGAGAGCAGATATGGCTCTAAGTAGGATAATTCTGAACTCATGTTTAGCTCTGCTATTTTTTTAGTTGTGATGCTGTGCATTAACAGTTTAGAAATCTTGAGTAAAAAGATGCATAATACTTTCAATCTCAAAAGAGCAATCTATACTATCAAGAGAGGCAACTCTAAATGCATAATATCTATTTTGATTTATTGATTAATTATTTAGGGTTTTACATCCCCTTAACAAATGAGATCACATGAAGACAGGGCCTCCATAAGGTAAAGTCTGATCAGAATATCTGCAGAAGTTGCAATCCATTATTTTTTAAGATATTTTGTGAAACTTGGTATATATGTTTACTATTATCTGAGAAGTTCATGCTATTAATGGAGGTAACACTAAGAAATTTTGTAAAAAATATGTCCCCTTTTCAATTAGGAATATTATCAGATGAGCCTCGCACCCACACATGAGGCTTTGGCTGAAATTAATAAGTAGATATACTGACAAAATCAATATTGAATATAAATCCAATAATTGATAATTGAAAGTATCAATTGCATTAATATTTGGAGTTTCAGAGAAATGTTTTTGTTATATTGTAGTGACTGGTGACCTAATCACAGCTCCTTGTGGATTCTCCCGCTAGAACAATCAAAACATTACTTCAAAGCTATCAGCAGCTCAGCCCTATTAAACTGGCAGCTTAGTGTGAGAGAAATGAAGCCGGCCACATTGATATTTATCAAATGTAGGAGAGAGTGTTTGTTGAGCCTGGATTGGAAATAACAACCCAAGGATAGAGAGCACAGGGTGTAACAGAATGATCAAACTGATACAATCCACTAAAAACTTTACAGGCTTATTGTTGTTTCTTAAATATTTTGTGTTTTTTTTTAACTAAAATTGTGATTTCAATAAGTGCTTCTTAACCCATTCCCACACAATGATGCTTTTAGAAGCACCCAATGAAAAACAATTTGGAAAACATTGTGGAAAATCAAGGAATTGCTTGCAACAAGCAATTTCTTCATTTTTCACAATGTTTTCTACACAGAAAGTTTAAAAATTTCTTAAATTTCAAAGACATCAAATTGTTGTCTGCAACTCCTTTGAATTTGGACCTGTCAAAAATTTTGATTCATCATCATATATTCACCATATATTGTAGCTCCTGTTAATTAAATGATTGCTTTTCCAATTGTTTTATGCTGTTTAATTGCTGTATCAACACAGCTGTGGTAATAAGATTTTAACCCTAGTCCTACTGTATATTTATCTTTTTTCCATTATATTTTAAAACTTTGACATAATTTGATCAATGTCGGATTTAAAGATTTTCTCAACACTATGACAGCAAGCAGGTAGTGTAAGCTAAGATCAGATTCATTTGTGCAGTCTGATCTTAGTCAACACACTTGCCAAAGCCCGCATTAAAGCAGCAATATTCCAGGATCAACATGACAAGAGTTAAAATAATCTTTTTGCATTCTAGAAATTTGCAGCTTATTGGCAGCTTAACTGCAACTTCCTCAAAACCCAGCTCCCTGTTATCATAAAACGCAGCTCTGCGCTTTTAAAACTCAGCCCTGCATTTTGATGAGCAGCTCTGCGTATAAAAAATGCAGCTACCATATATTTACGCAGCTCTGCGTTTTTCATCCATCAAGCTGGATAAAAGCTGCGTCAAAGCCGGCTAAAAGCCGGCGGTATTGGCACCTGCGTTAAAGCTGCGTTTTGGAAAAATAAAGCAAATTTTTGTAAAGTCTGAATTTTCTGCGTTAAAGCTGCGTTTACGCAGCTTTAACGCAGAAAATGCGCAGCTTTTGTGATTATTTGAGATAAAATTCCATGTAAGCTGCGTTTACGCAGCTCTGGGTAAAAGCTAGCTATTACGCAGGTGCCAATACCGCTGGCTTTTAGCCGGCTAAAAGCCGGCTTTTAAGCAGCGTAAAAGCCGGCTTTTAGCTGGATATTTTTTGCATGGGTGCTATCCATCAAGCAAACTAAAGAACCAGGCAAGGCTGTCAGCAGTTTTGTCCTGTAGCCTTACCTTAAACGACAAATATTTTGAAGATTTCATCAACTTAAAATTGTCGTCTGCACCTTCTTTGAATTTGGACTGGTCTAAAAATTTTTGTGTGAGAAAGGGTTAACCTTTGAAATTGGACTTGCAAATAATTTTGCAAAACAGTAGAGGGATAAATTATGGTTGGTTGTCATAATTGACGTATTGCTCTCCATGCCCACTTGCAAGCCACATTAGCTCAGTTTGTATAGCACTTGACTTCAAATCTGTAGATCATGGGTTTGAGCCCTTTGATGACCAAACTAATTATCTTTTGGATTAGACATTAAACTAAGGCCCTGTGGAACGGTGCTATCCATTAAGCAAACTAAAGAACCAGGCAAGGCTGTCAGCAGTTTCGTCCTGTATCCTTGCACTATAACATCTAACTGTCTTCTGGGGGCATGGCACGTATCGGCATGTGCTATGATAGCAACAACCAAAATACACACACACATGCCCATTGAAAGCAGTTTGAATGAGATATCAAACACCTTAGTTAGCAACAAACAAAAGGCAAATTATTCATATTTGCAACCTAAATCTGGTAACTGCAGCTTGACTAAGATGTAGTTTTGACATTTAAGTTGCCAAACCATCAAAAATGCTTGACATAAATTTGTGAGGTCACCAATTAGTATTTGGTCTCAAAAAATGATTTGATTGGTCAATCAATTTTTAGATAGATGGTGACTATTGTCTATTCCTTGAAAAGTCACCTTTATCAATGTTTCATTGAAGTTCTTCTGAAGGCTCTCGACAAGATCACTTGATTTCTCAAACAAGGTCTAAAGTGTGATTAAATCATCACCAAACAACAAAAGACTGATCCAATTTGAGTTAATTTAAAGACAACAGTTTAAAGTTACTGAAATACTTTGGGTAGAAAGCATCGTGGGAAATGAAGGAATTTCCTAGTCACAAGCAAATTCTATAGTTCCCACAATATTTTTTAGCTCACCTGAGCACGAAGTACTCTGGGGGAGCTATTGTGATCGTCCGTAGTCCGTCCGTCCCTCCGTCCGTTCACAATTACAAAAAATTCTTCTCCTCCTAAACTAACCATCGAATTTCAGCAAAACTTCACAGAAATGATCCTTAGGTCATGTTCTTACAAAAAACTTCAAAGAATTGAAATCCATGAAGAAATCTGGTTGCCATGGCAACGGAGTGAAAAAACTTAAAAAATCTTCTCCTCCAAAGCGGTAAGGCCTAGAGCTTGGATATTTGGTACAAATCATCATCTATTGACCCTATACCAAAATACTTCAAAGAATTACTGTATTCTGAAAATTAGTCCTTTTCTGTGTGATCCCTGATTTTACATAGAATAAAAAAATGAAATCTTAAAAATCCTCTTCTTCCAAATCATTTGGCCTAGAGCTTTTATATATGGTATAAATCATCCTCTTTTGACCCTCTACCAAAATACTTCAAAGAATTATGGTATCCTGAAAATTAGCCCTTTTATTTGTGATCCCTGATTTTACTTAGAATAAAAGAAGAAAATCTTTAAAAATCTTCTTCTCACAAACCATAAGACCTAGAGCTTTGATATTTGGTACATATCATCATATATTGACCCTCTACCAAAATACTTCAAAGAAATATCATACGCTGATGATGATATCTTTGAAAACCTTCTTCTCCTAAACCATTAGGCCTAGAGCTTATATACTTGGTATGTATTGATGTCTATACTTCAAAGGATTACCATATTCAGAAAATTAGTGCTATATGGTGGGATCATCAATATGCCTAGGATTAAAAGAGAAATCCTTAAACATCTTCTCCAAAATAATTAGACAAAGGGCTTTTCTATTTTGTTTATATTATAAAGCCATGAACCATCATACTCAGGGGAGCATTTTAGGACCATCATGGTCCTCTTGTTTTAAGCTTTTTTTTCCTGGAGGAGAGTTTGAAAAATTATAGATTATGTGGGAATTTGCCATATATATCTCTTTGAGCGGAAGAAATTTAAGGTTTATTCAAAACTCAAATATGGATACTATTGTTTCAAAATTTATGCTGACGATAAAATATATGAATTGACAAAACAAGTAAACTAATTTTAACCCTTGTCATGCTGTATATATTACCTTACTGATTTGCGGTCAAATCAAAGGGCTGAAAGCACTGATAGAACTTGTTCAAAAATCAATATTTTTTTTAGAAATCAACTTCATTAGAAACTCTGACAGGAAAAGTACAAGCAGGAGGTATAGACTAAGATCAGTCTGCACTTATGTGCAGGCTGATCTTGGTCTACACCTCCTGCCAAAATCGGAATATTCCGGGATCAGCATGACAAGGGTTAAAATGAAATTGAAAAGGTCAAATCTGATATAATTAGGGGTTTGTTCTAGAAACTTAATGTAGCAACTGTCATTTAATTTGCTGTTCATAATATTGAGAGCCCTGAGAGACAAATAGACAGTTAAAGTTTTTTTAAAAAATATGCTCCAAAATGTATTTGATCTCTTGTCATACTACAGTCTAAATCGTTTGAGCTGTGTTTTGTGATCTTCTCTAAAGATATAATACAAAGAAAGAAAACAAGAAAATGGATCTAATGTGAACCATTTAAAATGTTTGAACTGTATATTGTGTATAGGGCTATTGAGCTCTTCAAATCTCATGGTTATTTGAAAATCCATCAATTACCAAAGGTCATACCAGAAGTTCTTGAAATGGCCAGGATGGAATTCGCATTTATCTTAATTAGTTAAACATCTTGCCAGGCTTCAAGGATGCTCCCAGTTTAATCTAAACATTTCATTTTAAACATATTTTCGATGATTTTTGAAAATAAACATTTCCAGGTAATTTCAAGTGGTTAGAGTGTGTAGAGGTGATTAGTTGAAATTCCTGGCCTTTTGACCTACAGAACAAACAGTGATCAACATCTGTATTACTTCCAGGTTTTAAGATTTGTTGGTCAAATTTGAACAAGTTCTTAGTTTTGGTAAAATGTTGAATAAAACATATTTTTTCTTTATTCCCATAAGATTTTACTCACTTTTTTCTATGTTGCTTACTTGAGGGAAAAAATGACACTGATCAAAATGGAAATAAGTTACATGCTGACGAAAATTTATAATGGGTGAATTATAAAAATCTTTGTCTTTTGGGTAAAAATATTTTGCATAATGAGGAAATGGCTTGTTATAAGCATTTTTAGCTCCACAGGCTGAAAGCCAGCAAGCTATTGTCATGGCGTTGTATCCACAGTCAGATCTACCAAGTTGTGTACAGATGCCTGCAGCCAGTAAAAACTAGTATCACCATTTAATTTTTTGTTGTAAACACAGCGCACACCTGCAAGGAGAAATGACATGTGCTGATTTACCCATTACCAAGTGGTAAAATTTTTAGACTGGCCAAAAATTGAAAGGAGTTGCAGATGACAATTTAAAGTTTATGAATTTCTACATTTTTTCAACTTTCTGAGTTGAAAACATTGTGGAAAACATTGAAATTGCTTGTTGCAAGCGATGTCTTCAATTTACACAATCTTTTCCCAATTGCTTTTCTTGATGTCTCTTAAAAAGCGCCATGGGGTGGGAATGGGATGACATGATTCCTTTCATTGTAAATCCAGGGCCCACTGTGGGGAGTGGAATTGCGCAGACACATGAAGTGACTTTGTTTATTAGATTTATAATAAAGTATTTAGAGACATCTGAAAAATTAAAACAGTAAGATCTTGATTTAGAATAAATCCTTTTAACTGAACAGTTTCCTTGGAAACAGTATGAAGATTTTTCCAGAAGTCAATAATTGAAAAGATCAAAAATATACATTAAAGCTTTTGCTTTGTATGAGGGTAATTTTAATCTTTGTCAGACCACATAGTTTTAGGCAGTTCTAAATTGAAAGAAGTTACAGACAACTATTTAAGGTTTATAAAATTTTAGATATTTCAATACTATGGGTAGAAAACTTTGTGTAAAATGAAAAAATTGCTTGCAACAAGCAATTTTCATTTTATGCTATGTTTTCCCAAGATGTTTTTTGAGGGAAGGTCCAAGAGTGTCAATGTGTGGGAATGTGTTAAACTTTGTCATGTGCTCAATAAATTCTTGTTCAGCATTGAAACCAAAGAATTGAAAGCACTGATAGGCCCTGATTGTGTGTTAAAAAATGCCTTTGTTAAACTTTATTAACACGTGCTCAGGTGAGCTATTGTGATCCCCTTTTGTCCGGAGTCCGTCCGTCGTGCTTCGTCCGTCAACAATTTCTTTAAACGTCTCCTTTTAAACCACTGGGCCAATTTGAACCAAATTTGACAGAAATGTTCCTTAGGTGGTCCCCTTCAAAAATAGCTAAAAGAATTGAAAACTGTTAAAAATTCTGGTTGCCACGGCAACAAAAGTGAAATTTTAAAATAATCTTTAAAAATCTTCTCCTCCTGACCCAGAAGGCGTAGAGCCTTGATATTTTGCATGAAGCATCAGTATATTGACCTCTTTTAAAATAGCTAAAATCATGATCCTCGGGTCCCCAGGGGCTGAGCCCGCGGGGGCTGGGGTTTTTATAGAAATAAATAACGAGTTTTTAAATGTCATCAAACCACTTGTCGATTTGAACTAAATTTGGCAGAAATGTTCCTTAGGTGGTCCCCTTCAAAAATAGCTAAAAGAATTGAAATCTGTCAGAAACTCTGGTTGCCATGGCAACAAAAGTGAAATTTCAAAATAATCTTTAAGAATCTTCTCCTCCTGACCCAGAAGGTGTAGAGCCTTGATATTTTGCATGAAGCATCAGTATATTGATCTTTTACAAAAGAGCTAAAATCATTATCCTAGGGTCTCCAGGGGCGGACCCAGGAGGGGGGGGGGTATAGGCATGAAGCATCACAGACTTCTTTCTTATTTCTTATTTCTATAACCCATGGAAAAATTTTTTTCCTTCTTTCAAATCAGCACTAAAGCCTTGGAATTTGTAATTTAGACTTTTGGATCCCCAGGTTCATAGTCTTTATACGTAATTGTGGCCCACTTGTTTCTTAATCCTAACCTTAACATGAATTTAGACTGTTGAAAGAAAAAGAGCCTTTATCTCAGGTGAGTGCCCCAGGGCCAACGGCCCTCTTGTTTAAACAACTCTGGTTTTGAAGTATGAAGCATCAAACAGGGCTATTATGCAGCCTGATCCTAGTCTCTCATGTCAAAATGGAATATTCTGTTTTCTACAGGACAATTTTGAAAGATAAAGTAATATATTTTGTAGTGTTTAGCTAATTCATAGAGAAGAAAATAGATAAAAGATTAATCTTTTGATATTGAAATATTTGATGATTTTTGACACTCCCCAAGAAAAATAATTTGGAAAACTGTGTGAAATGAAGGAATTGCTTGCACCAAGCAATTTCTTCATTTTACACAATGTTTTGCGACTCAGACAATTGTAAGAATTAATCTTTAAATTGTTGTCTGCAACTCCTTTTGATTTGTTCCTGTCTAAAACTTAGTCATCTGGTAACAGGATAAAGAAACCCAACTTTGACCATGTACTTTTACCCTGCTCTTTGACCAACCTGTAAAACTAGTTTGAGTGACACCCTACTAAATACAGAATCAAGAAGAAAATTCTTCACAAACCAACAACCTTATTTTTTTGTGTTCTGCATCAGGAATTTCCATCTACAGAAATAGTTGAACCCTTGTCATGCTGAATTTGATACTCCACAAAATTGAATTAAAATCAAAGGAATGGAAGAACTGAAAGTACCAAATGTGGGTTAATATTTATTATGGAAAGAATGTCTCATAAACAACTCTGGCTGAAAAGGTAAAGGCAGGTGGTATAGACCATGATCACACTGCACATATGTGCAGGCTGATCTCTGTCTATACCTCCTGCCAAAACAGGAATATTCCAGGTTCAGTAGGACTAGGATTAAGATAAGGAACCTTAGTTTCCATTAGGGCTATATCCATGCAGATCTATAATTTTTCAGATGAACGATTTAGGACCATCATGGTCGTCTTGTTTTAAAGAAGTAATTTTCAAAAGAAATATTTACCAAGTTAGTTAATTCAATTCTAAAAAGGATTTTGTTTAGATTGACAAGGGTTAGGTCTTATGTAAGTCATTGTAAGTCAGGTGTTTTGTGGAAGGATAGGGGTTTGAATAAAAAGTAGGAAAGATTATTTGAAATGGGCGAGTACAGAAATTTAAACCAAATTCTTAGCCTAATCTTTTCTTTAGACCTAAGCTTAGTTCACAGCGTGAAAATCTTGGGAAGAAATCACTCAATTCTCAAATGAAGAGATTTTCAAAGTGAAGTGGAATTATTTAAACCCATAGGTGTAATTTTTACCGGATCATGTGTTCTAATAATACTTCTTTAAAGTTTATTGCCAATTCAAAATTCTGTTGCTGATGAAATTGAATGCAACTGATATGATGATGTAATAGCTAATTTGAACGTTTTCTTCTCTTTTAAATGTCATTCAATGTAATGATCACAACAAAAATAATGAAGATAAAAACTTACATTATAGGATGAAGTGATATAGAAAAGTATTACATGGAAAATTGATGTTTTCAAGGATAATATGTGTTATTATCTGGACCATTAGAAAATGTTCTAAACCTGTTAACCCTTGGGAGGCTTATTAAATTTAATTATTTCCATTCTCTATGAATTTAGGGTAATTCTGAAAGTTGTTTGATCACCAATTGAACTCAACCATTTATCAGATGTAACATCTGACAAGGAGAGGCCGAGAAACTGAGAATAAGATTGTAACCAGTATATGCTTCTCCTTTTCCATGACTTTTTGCAAAGTGTATTCCCTATACATGCTGCTGAGTTTTTGTGGTCAATATTAACCCATTCCAACACAATGACGCTTTTAAACGCCTCTCAATATGAAAGCTTTGGACAATGAAGAAATTGCTTGTTACAAGCATTTTCTTCATTTTCCACAATGTTTTCTACCCGCAAACTTGAAAAAATCTAGAGTTTCCTAAACTTTAAATTGTTGTCTGCAGCTCCTTTCAATTTAGACCAGTCTAGAATTTTATCGTGTGGGAATGGGTTAACCCTTGTCATGCTGAACCCGGAATAATCCTGTTTTGGCAGGGGAGGTTTAGACTAAGATCAGTCTGCACATAAATGCAGTCTGATCTTGGTCTACATTTCCTGCTTGTACTTTTCCTTCCAGAGCTGTCTATGAAATTTATTTCTAAAAGAAATATTTGATTTTGAACAACAAGTTTTATCAGTGCTTTCAGCCCTTTGATTTTACTGCAATTCAGTAAGGTAATTTATACAGCATGATTAGGGTTAGCGCCTTTCTGGGTATAATATGAAAGTAGGAAATGTACCAAATGGGCCTATTCCTGACATTGCCAAGGAGCAGCACATATATCAACATAGTGCATGTAAGATTGTTCACTGATCTTCGAAAGAAACTGTTAGTTTGTTACCTATTTTGAGCGTAGTAAAGACTCTGATCAGACTGTGCAGATGCACAGGATGATATGAGTATTTACTTTGATCATAAGTGAAATTGTTCGAAATGTCTTGCAAAAGCTTAAATATTCTAGAGGTCATGCATTTGGTATAGTGTTTAACACATTTTCAGATGACCAAATTTTGGAAGTTGCAGACATTTATGCTTTATAGTTAAGGAAATTTTAAAAGTTTTTGTCTTTGTGAGTGGTAAACACAGTAGATGATTAAGAAATTGCTTGTGATAAGGAATTTCTTCATTGTCCACAATTTTTTCCAAAGCTTTTTTATTTGAGGGGCGTAAAAAATGGGATTTTGAAAGAAAAAGTAAATGTAAGTTATTATTAGCTCATTTGAGCACAACATGGTTGTGGTTGTTTGATGTCAAGAATCTGGTGTGTGGTCCATGTTCAGCATATACTTTACGGGCACTCTCGAAGCCACAATTTTTCTTCAATAAACTTGAAAATTGTTCAGAAAATTTGTCTGGATAACATCCTGAACAAGTTTGAAACTTGGTCACTTGTAGTTAAAGTCTAGGTCACAAGGTCAAATCTTAGAAAAAACTTGTGGGCACTCTAGAAGCCACAATTGAACCCCAATGAACCTTAGAATTGGTCAGAATGTTTGTCTTGATGAAACCTTAGATAAATTTGAAATGGGTCGCTTTAGGTAAAAACTAGGTCACTTTGTCAAATTTAAGAAAAACCTTGTTGGTGCCCTAGAGGCTTCATTTGATGCTCAATCAACCCAAAATTTGGTCAGAACTTTTATCCTGATAAAATTTCAGACAAGTTGGAAAATGGCTGCCTTCTACAAAAGTTGTTTAACCCATTCCAACACAGCAAAATTTTAGACTGGTCCAAATTGAAAGAAGCTGCAGACGACAATTTCAAGTTGATGGAGTTTTGAATTTTTCTGTCTTTTTGGATAGAAAACATTGTGGATAATGAAGAAATTGCTTGATACAAGCAATTTCTTCATTTTCCACAAAGTTTTCCAAAGCTTTTTTCTCGAGGGGTGTAAAAAGGAGGGATTGAGTTGGAATGGGTTAAAGAATGCCCGTTGGGGTCCCAGTTTGGCTCTTCCAGCGTATGCCTTATTTAATATAGACACTATATTGGAAATTGTCACTTTGGGTCAAAAAGTGGTTCACCTGATCAAATAATAGAAAACCATTGTAGGTGCTCAATAGCCCACATTTTATACTCATTCAGCTTAAAAATAGGTCATAATG
Source organism: Fragum fragum (assembly GCA_946902895.1). Taxonomy (NCBI): domain Eukaryota; kingdom Metazoa; phylum Mollusca; class Bivalvia; order Cardiida; family Cardiidae; genus Fragum; species Fragum fragum. Next base: position 24,269,320 of record OX336367.1, read on the forward strand.
TTTGTCTTCATTAGAGCAATTTAATGCCACTATGGCCCTCTTGTTTATTCAGCTGTTTTCAGAGAAAACCAAAGGTTTTGCTTTGGCTAGGTCATCGTCTCTATCAGCTTCGTTGGCATCCAAAAACTTTGATGTTTTGTTATATCTCTGGTGTTACTGGACAAATTCACTTGAAATTTGGAAAACATGTTCACTATCGTAAGAGCAATCTTTAAAAAGAAGGGGGATAACTCTATGAATGATTGAATGAATTATGCCCCTGCATCGAAAGATTGGGGGCATATTGCTTTGCTGTTGTCCATCTGTCTGTCCGTCAATGAGTCTGTAGGTCTGTCTGTCTGTCTGCAAAACTTAACCAAAAAACATTGCCAATGACTACCAGCCTATTCAAGATACAATGCTTATACTTGGCATGAAGATACATCTCCATAACACGTGTCTCCTCATGTCAAGATCATGTGATAAGGTCAAGGTCACATACCAAGGTCAAATGCCAAAAAAACCCACTCATGTATGGTGGGGGCATTATGTTTCACAAACACATCTTGTTTACTTAAAAGTTCTATCAACTATCAAGCACTTGAACAGTCGAGTGTTTGCATAGCATGGGGTGCTCCTGTGCCAATACCTGCAATTTTGCCTGATTGGCAGAATTATCTCCCTGTTCAGCAAGACTTTGACAAGTTTAGTCTAAGTATGATGATTGACACTATAGGTTTTACTCTAAGATGAATTCAGTCTTGTGTATCTGTCCAAAACCGATGAAAGTTTCTGATAGCCAATTTGAATGGCTCTCGATTATGCGACTATGACAGAGGTAGCACCAATGTGAAACATTTGCTGGATATTCAGCAGTAGATATGTAATCGAAGACACACAATTCAGTCATTCTTTCCGGGAAAAAGCTCTCTTATTGCCTGAGACAAAATGTTTAGTCCAATCAATTTTCTAATGGCTATGGCCATAGCACAGTGGTAGCGTGTAGCACTCCTAGTCAAGCGGTCCTGGGCTCGATCCTCGGCCACGGCGAATATCCTTTCCGACAAATTTGTCTCCCACCAATAGGTGGATAATCCAATGTGGGTTGAGCAGCTTGAGGCTCAGAAAGGATGAGGTGGTAGTACTGGTGTGAGAAATACCAGGAATCCATGATTAGCTGCTCCAGCCAACGCGATACTACAGAAACACTGTTAAATGTTGCATCTAACCCCATTCAATCAATCAACAGTCCAATAAGACTAGTTAGTTACCCCATTGCCACACAAATCCACTTTTTGATGCACTGAAGAAATATGGTTATGGGAAACTTTGTATTAATCCTTGTCATGCTGTATAAATTACCTTACTGAAATGCTGTCAAATCAAAGGGCTGAAAGCACTGATAGCACTTGTTGTTCAAAGATCAATATTTCTTTTAGAAATCATCTTAATAAACAACTCTGGTAGGAAAAGTACAAGCAGGAGGTGTAGACTAAGATCAGCCTGCACATAAGTGCAGTGTGATCTTAGTCTACACCTCCTGCCAAAACTGGAATATTCTGGGTTCAGCATGACAAGGGTTAAATTGTTTGTAACTAGCAATTTCTTTATTTCCCCAACTGTTTCTCCTACCAAGAATGACAAAGTTTTTGTAGAATTTTGTCAACTTGAAATTGTTGCCTACAACAGTACTTTGAATTTGGACTAGTCCAAAATTTTGTGTCAGGTTATGGTTTTATACTGTAACTTGATTTTTCTGGTGTTCAGACTAAATTTCCCAGTTATAAACTAGTTCAGACATAATTGATTTTTATGAAGATAACAAAAGCTTCATCTGATCTTTGAATTAAAATCTATAAAGACATTTATAGGGTCAGTGGAGATTATTTTGTAATAATTTCTGACTAAATAGAAAATTTGATTGCATGTAAACATAAGTCTTAAGGCTTTACCAGATGACAATTTTTTGGGGGTGTAAAATGTAATAATGTAAAATGAAGAAATGGCTTGAAACAAGCAATTTCTTCTTTTTCCACAATGTTTTCTCCCAAGAAAGTTGAAAAAAAAAATGTAAACTTTAAATTGCCGTCTGAAATTCCTTTCAATTCGGACCCGTCTAAAATATTGCCCTCTGGTGTTGGGCTAACCAGCTGACAGACCTTAAGACTTGCTAAAATGAAACACAGTACTTCATATCATAAGTTAACCCTTTCCTGGACAAACCCTGGATTTTACGTCACCGTTATTTCATACTTGAGAAAATATTGTGGAAAAAGGAGAAATTGCTTGTAACAAGCAATTTCTCCTTTTCCCACAATATTTTCTACCACATAGGATGGTCAGATTTCAAATTGGATGCTTTTTATGCCCCCAAAGGAGGCATATAGTAATCGTACTGTCTGTCTGTCCGTCAGTCAGTCAGTCCATCCCGCTTTCATGTCCACTCTGTAACTTCTACATGCAATAGTGGATTTCAATATAACTTTGCACAAATTTGTTTCATACAAATGTTCGCCACCTTCAGACAAAGTGTTGCGAAAAAGACCCAGGTTCCTATCTCAAATGTCAAGGTCACAATCTGGGGTCAAAGGGGTATCCAGAATGGTTAAATTGTGTCCAGAATGGTTAAATTGTATTTACTCTCTTATTCTTCAATGGATTGCTTCCATATTGTGATAGATGCTTAATTGGGTGGACCACTTTATATGACCTTGACCCAGTGACCTTGACCTTTGACCTACTTTTGACCTCAGAAAAATCTGTCCATAATATGTTTCTCGATTTCATTCTGTATTTATAGAAATAATTATATATATATAAACTTCATTTATTAAAAACCCAGGCGTATAGATCACAAATGCATGTGGTTGTGTTTACAAAATAAATCAAAGTGCCACATGCTTAACCCTGTCCTTTGGGTGCATTTGTCACATGACTGTGACCAGCTCTTGTTTCATTGTCACCTGTAACCACTTTCAAATTGGACCAGTCTAAAATTTCATCAAACAGGAAAGGGTTAAATGCTGTTTATGCTCTGAAAAGGACTCAAACTTTATTGAGAGTATTACACATTTTTGTTCAATAGCTTTTTTCAAACCAATGTTTGAGCCATTTATAACTTGTGATTCAGGGTATCTAGACCTCAGTAACAAGCTTACAGAGCTTACATGACAAATGATCTTTTTTTGTCGAAGCACTACAAGATGGTTTGACCAACATTCATTAGCTTTTGTTACTTCTTTAGAATTGTTTAATATTGAGGATTAGCAGACTCAACTCTGGTGTAGCAGAATATGTGGCAAATGACTGATCCCTGGCCACACCCACTTATCTTCAAAATATTAGTTGGTCTGATACATAAAATGACCTTGTCTGATACATAAAATGACCTTAAGTTACCTAGTTACTAAAATGCCCAAAGGAAATGTTGGAGGTAATATATCTCTTCAGATCTTAAATGATGATTTGATTTGTAATATGATTTTTGTCAAGCCCACTTGCGGTGAGTGAGACATAGTTGTCACTATGACAAGTCAGTGTATGTGCTTTAGTGCATTAGTACGTTAGTCTGTCCGTCCTATTTTGTCTGGACAATTACTCCTACATTTATGGATGGATTTCAAAATAAATGGGCACAATTATTCTCCATCATGAGTAGATTTGCCATTTGAAATAATTTTTGGGATAGTTTTAATTTCAAGGTCACAGCTCAAGGTCAAACACTGAAATTGTGTTTGTCCGGACAATTGCTCCTACAATTATGGTGAATTTCAAAATAAATTGGCACAATTATTCTCCATCATGAGTAGATGTGCCATTTGAAAGAATATTTGGTATAGTTCTAATGTCAAGGTCACAGCTCAAGGTCAAACATTAAAATTTTGATTGTCAAGAGCATTTCTCCTACAATTGTGGATGGATTTCAAAATAAATTGACACAATTATTCTCTATCATGAGTAGATGTAATTTGAAAGAATTTTTTGGATAGGTTCAAGGTCAAAGCTCAGGTCAAACGCTAAAATTGTGCTAAAATTGGAGCATGATGCCTACAAAACTTTGAGGGCTCGATAGCAGTTGTCCTGGGACAACCATCTAGCTAGCCCAACCAGTTGAAAACCAGGGAGCTATTGTCAGAGCATTCAATTGGATGACAGTATGTCAATAACTTATACTTATCTTCTCCTCAGAAAGTACTGCACAAACTTCAACCAGATATCACAGGAATAAGCCTTGGGTGGTCCTATACAAGATTCCTTCAAAGGATTTTATTGGATGAAAACATGGCAATTATGAGTAAAACTAATATCAATATGGTGTATAGTGAAAACTTTAATATTTACAGATTCAATTTTCAAGAGGTTTAGATAAAAGGGGAGTAACAACATCTAAAATCCTTATTTCTCACTGAAACCATATGTTATGGGTACAGTGCTCCAGATAAGGTCTGTTTTTCAGTAATTTACGGACGTAAATTGGCTGGTTACGCAAATTTTTCAGCGAATTGCCGTACAAGTTACGGACCTTTAATCATGTGTACGCACATTATTAGGTATGAATGTGTAAACAAAAGGGAACTTACTCTTAAAGCATTTCATGTAATCACTCGGCTATTTCCGATATTGCCGAAAATCCCCGTTACTTTGTTATTGCCTACCCTAATTACCGATCGATTTTCCGTCTCTTTCCGTGACATTGGAATGCAGACTGTGGGAAAATTCTTATCAACAAGGACGGTACCCGGCATTGAATCTCTTTCTAATTTAATGTCGTGAGCGATGTGAAACCAGGTGTTCCGACTGACTAAATCGCAAAATGTCCAGACTGGAAAACTTTGACGAGTTTTTTTCAATCGTCTACGGACAAATCACTCCCAAAGCCAGAAGAAATCATAAGACCAATTATAGAGGAAAGTGTTTGCTCCATCGTGGAGAAACATTTTCTAAGGCATGGTAAGGGGTTCCCCATGGTAAGTCTAGGGCGTAATACGTATATATTGATTCACTCACAGCAGTTTCGTTCTAGCCGGTTTGGACATCTGTTTGAAACGAGAAACAGTGATGATTCTGAATAGAAATGGTTTCTTTTTTAATTAAATAGAATTTGTGATACAAAAACGAAATGAAAATAAATTAAAAGTTTGTTGCTGAGTAGAATGTAAAATCGATTCCGGACGATTCATAGAAGTTAATATAGAGTTCGGGTGTCTACTACGGTAGATACTCGTATTTATAAAATGTCATATTGTCTAATTTTCTTCAAACAGAGCTATAGCTATAGCTCAGATTTTGAGTTACCGACTGTAATTCAATGTTTGATGAGCAATTGACCTGTTTATATAAATTACTTTTAGTGAAATATATAATCAGGACAATTGCTTTGATAGCAATCAATTGGCTACATAGAAAAGTTCTAGCGTTCTTGCTATATTCAAACATTATTGCGTAAATATTGAATATCTCTGTGTTGGGTTAAAGAGCTCAGTTTTGATTAAAAAGTTACTTAATAAACAAAAGAAACAAAATTTGATATTCCTTCTGTTTAATTGATACTAAAAGTAAGCTGGTACTGATCCTCAAATCAAGTACTGATTTAAAATCATTTGGATCAGTACAGTACTGATGCCTCTTGAAATTATCTGGAGCACTGGGGTGCTCATGTGAATCTTCTCATGGAGAAGAGTTTATGGCAATATTTGTGAAATATTTTAATCTAAAATACAAATTACGCCCTCTATCTGTAGCTCTGATTTTAAGTCTTCCTCTACAAAATTGTAAAGATCTAGCTTATACATATATATAGGAATCAATCATAGATTTGAACATCAATAAGGTGACAATTTTTGGTCAGTTTATTTCCTGTTATAATCAGCTCTCAGAGCTGTTATATTAAACATTTTTCATGTTTTTCAGGGGATGACCCAGGATCCATATCTTCATCTGGTACAGACGATGATACAACAGAAGAAGAAGAAGAGGAACAAGGTAGGTCTGACATAACTCCTTGGCTTAATCCGTATCTATACAACATTGAATTAACCTGATTTTTTTCTAAGAAGAATCTGAGAAATTTCAAAAACAAAGCTAATAGTGAAAGCAAAATAAATGAAATTAAAGAAATTACCTCTGAAGTAGACATGGGTTGAATACTGCTAATCTGATTTTGATTAGATTGAGAGTCTGTAAATCATTGGCTCTGGTACCATCAATATTTTGATTTCTGGTACCAGTGAGGATTATTGATTTATTTGGACATTCCTCCTTTATATTCTTAGCTCACCTGAGCACAATGTGCGAGGTGAGCTATTGTGATCGGTCGTTGCCAGTCGTCCTTCCGTCTGTCCGTCCGTCCACAATTTCTTTAAAAATCTTCTCCTCCTAAACCAGAAGGCCAATCAAGCTGAAACTTTGCAGGGATGTTCCTTGGGTGAAGTTCTACAAAATTTGTTAAAAGAATTTAATTCCGTCAAAAACTCTGGTTGCTGCGGCATGTGAAAATGGGAATCTTTAGTAAATCTGTAAAAATCTTAAAAAATCTTCTCCTCCTAAACCAGTAGGCCAATCAAGCTTTAACTTTGCAGGGATGTTCCTTTGGGGAAGTTCTACAAAAGTTGTTAAAAGAATTTAATTCGGTCAAAAACTCTGGTTGCCGCGGTATGTGAAAATGGGAATCTTAAGTAAATCTGTTAAAATCTTTAAAAAACTTCTCCTCCTAAACCAGTAGGCAAATCAAGCTGAAACTTTGCAGGGATGTTCCTTGGGTGAAGTTCTACAAAAGTTGTTACAAGAATTAAGTTCCGTCAAAAACTCAGGTTGCTGCGTCATGTGAAAATGGGAATCTTTAGTAAATCTGTAAAAATCTTTAAAAATCTTCTCCTCCTTAACCAGTAGGCCAATCAAGCTGAAAATTTGCAAGGATGTTCCTTGGTTGAAGCTCTTCAAAAGTTGTTAAAAGAATTTAATTCCGTGAAAAACTCTTGTAACCGTGGCATTTGAAAATGGGAAATTTTAGAAAATCTATGTTGTCTTTTTTCTCACAGACTACAAGGCCAAAGGCATTTATATTTTATATAGAGCTTAATCATATGGTTCTCTACCAAGTTTTTAAATATTTAATCTCTTGGGTCTAAAATGGCCCCGCCCTCGAGGTCCGAAGTTTGGAAAAATGCTTACTTAGAGCAATTTTAAAAGACTACTCCTCTTAAACTATAAGGTCTAGGATATTCATATTTGGTATGGAGCATAACTAGATGGTTTTGTACTATATCACTGAAAGTTGTCTTCCTCAGGTCAAAAACGGCCCTGCACTAGGGGTCAAAAATTGGGAAAAACGCAAAATTTGAGTATGTTAAAAAAAGAAATTCTTCATTTTAAGGAGGAGGGCATTTATATTTTGAGTGTAGCATAGCCTGGCTGTTATCTATCAGTTTTAATCAAATTATGCTGTAGGTTAATAAACACCCCTTCCCTGGGTGTCCAAAGTTTGTAAAAAAGCTCCATTAGACCATGTTCAATAGTCTTTTCTTCCCAATCTGCAAAGTCTAAGGCATTCATATTTTGTATACAGCATATCTAGATGGTTCTCCACCATGTTAGCTAAAATGTTAGCCCTGGGATAAAACATGGCACTGCCCCAGAGGTCAAAAATTTTGGAAAACGCTCAATTCGAGCAACATCAAAAGTCTTCTCCTTCTGAAATATAAGGTGAAGGGCATACATATTTTGTATGTAGCATGACTAAATAATTTTGTACTATGTAACAGGAAAATATGCTCTTAGGATAAAAAATGTCTCTGCTCCTGGGGTCGAAAATTGCGTAAATTGCATTGAAAGAATTCTTCTTAAATATAGGCTCTAGAGCATTTACATTAAAAACAAAGGATAACATTATTGTTATCTACCATGTTTATAACCTTTTGACAAACATGGCCCTTCCCAAGGCATCCAAAGATATGAAAAACGCTTAATAAGAGCATGTTCAAATATCTTCCACTCCTCATGTATAAGTTGTAATGCATTCATATTTTGATGTATAGTACATCCAGATTGTTCTCTACCAAGGTTGCTAAAATTACACCCATTGAAGTTGCAGACAGTAATTAGAGTTTGATTGAAATCTAAATACAAAGAATTTCAGGTAGAAAACACTGTGAGAAATGGATAAATTGCTTGTCACTCCCTTTCTCACTATGTATTTTCAAACCTATTATCCCTGAGGGTGACAAATTCTGGGATAGTTTGGTAATGGATTAAACTATAAAGTCAAAGGCATTCATTATTATTGTAAAACATTACTGGATTGTTTTGTACAAAGCCCAAAATCTTATATATCTTTTATAAGTTGTGTCTTTTTTATACTAAAAAGTACTGTAATTTGGAGATGCCTCAGGTGAGCGATTTAGGACCATCATGGTCCTCTTGTTATCTTAATTGTAATTTGTCTAGATACAGTAATTAGAATCACAAACTTTACAAAAGAAGATGGTGGGCATTTATTAGAGGCTATAGATTTGTGAGACGTTAAAAAACTGTCAAAAATCCTAAATTACATGTATGATCTCATCAGAACACAGGCAAAATGTTAAGTCCTAGAAAGGCACGTCATTATGAATTTAGATGACTAACCTGTAAAATTCAGACCCGTCCGAACAGATAATAAAGTATCAATGCCAATTAGACTGTTACCGCCGGCATTGATAAATTGCACAGCAACACAGATCTACAACACCAATGAGCCTGCGCATTTACGCAAGCTGACCGGAATCAGAAGTGATTGTATTTGGTAAAACATCTAAAGAGAAGAGACTTTTCCAACCATCTAGACTAATGATTTTTGGATATATTTTCTGTAATTAATTCCCATTTATTGGGCAATAAATGAATATTTCCATAAATCGTTTGACTCTTAACAAAAAAAAAAATAGTTGTTTTTTCTTTTATCAACTCACATTCTATTCTCTTTCTATGCTGTACCTAAGATCAGAGGCACTGGACCAAAAGTTAAAGGCAGTCTTTGTATAATGAATCAACTCTTAAAAGATGTGTTGCCAAATTTCAAACACACAATTAGGTGGCTTATTAGAGGCTTCAAGATCTACGTAAATCAATAAAAAAATGGTCGATTTTTACTTCTGAAGTGAGGGGGTTGGGATGGATGTTTAATATTATTTTTACGGTAACTTACTTTTTTTGCCCCTACACCAATAAGATTACAGATGTCTGTCACTGATATACATCAGCTGGTTGTAAGGTCAAGGTCATCCATGCAGACCAAGATCACCTATCAAGGCCACATTTCCAAAAAAAAGAAAAAGGCTATTGCAGGAGCATGGTGTTTCACAAACACACCTTGTTCAAATTGCAACAACCTTTACAATTTGCTTTTCAATTGTTATTCCCTTTGATCATTTGCTTCTTAATTCCGGCTCTTCTCATTGTTACAAAGAATAATCCAAGAATTTTAGCTTCTAAATTTTGTCTGAAATTAACCCTTGTCATGCTGTATAAATTACCTTGCTGAATTGCTATAAAATCAAAGGGCTGAGAGTCCTGACAGAACTTGTTGTTCAAAAATCAATATTTCTTTTAGAAATCATTTTCATAAACAACTCTGGCAAGAAAAATACAAGCAGGAGGTCTAGACCTAATCTTGGTCTACACCTCCTGCCAAAACTGGAATATTCCGGGTTCAGCATGACAAGGGTTAAAGACTCAAAGTGTTTATGGTCAGTCTATGTAGAAAAGGCTTTATACATTCTTAGAAATTTCATGCTTTAGAAATTCAATTCATACATATTGAATTTGTTTTCCTCCTTTTTGATTGGAATGAAAGCCAAAATATTTTGATTAGTTATACTTAATACTTTATGAATTAACCCATTAATAGACGCATAATTTTAGACAGGCCAAATTGAAAGGAGTTGCAGACGACAATTTAAAGCCTATGAAATTTTGGATTTAATTTATTTTTGGGGTAGATAACATTGTGGATAAAGAGAAATTTATTGTACCAAGCAATTTCTTCATTTTCAACAATGTTTTCCAAAGCTTTTTCTCTTGGGGCGTCTGAAGAGTCACTGAGTGGAAATAGGTTAACTACCCTTCTAAACTATCAAATTTTTGTTACTGTAACAAGAGATGCAGAATATTCATGTAGATTCATGTGTGTCAGAATTTGTCAGAAGTTGTCAAACAAGAGAACTCCTTTGGGACGTTAGTATAAACAATATCTGAAAGTATATCTAAAGCTAAATACCATCATAAAACTTGATATGATCATGGTATGTTAACCTTATACCATCCATGATCAGACATATCCAGTATTTTGCTGGCAAGTAAGAGTAAAACAATTTGAAATAAACCCGTAATTCTCACACAATCCCATCTTTTAACTCACCTCAAGAAAGCAGTTCTGAAAAGCAATGCGTAAAATGAAGAAATTGCTATTTACAAGCATTGTCTGCATTTTCAAATTTGTTTTCTACCCAGAGAGACAAAGATTTTAAAAATTCTAACAATTCTAAATTGCTGTCTGCATCTTCTTTCAATTTGGACCAGTCTGAAATTTCTCTGTGTGGGAATAGGTACTAGTAGTTTGCTTTGCCAAATGTTTCTGTAAAATGGTGTATAGAAATAATATGAAGCTGTTTATTAACCCATTTCCAGACAAAAAAATGTAGACTGGATCATATTGAAAGAGGTTTCTGAGAAGACAATTTTTAAGCCCCCAAAGGGAGGCATATAGTAATCGAACCATCAGTCCGTCCATCCGTCCTGCTTTCATGTCCGCTCTGTAACTTCTACATGCAAAAGTGCATTTCAATATAACTTTGCACAAATCTTCACTGCTATAAGACGACGTGTCACAAAAAAGACCTCGGTTCCTATCTCAAAGATCAAGGTCACAATCTTGGGTCAAAGGTAAAAAATCGGTACTTTTTGCCGTGTCCACTCTGTAACTTCTATAATCATGCACGCAGGTACAAATTTCTTTCATACAAATGTTCACCAACTTCAGACAATGTGTCGCAAAATAGACCCAGGTTCTTATCTCAAAGGTCAAGGTCACAATCTGGGGTCAAAGGTAAAAAATCGGCACTTTTTGCCGTGTCCGCTCTGTAACTTCTATAATCATGCACGCAGGTACAAATTTCTGTCATACAAATGTATACCACCTTCAGACAATGTGTCGTGAAAAAAGGACCCAGGTTCCTATCTCAAAGGTAAAGGTCACAATCTGATGTCAAAGGGGCTCCCAGAATGGTTAAATTGCGTCCGGAATGGTTAAATTGTATTTACTCTCTTATTCTTCAATGGATTGCTTCAATAATTGAACAGATGCTTAATTGGGTGGACCACTTTACATGACCTTGACCCAGTGACCTTGACCTACTTTTGACCTCAGAAAAATCCGTCCATAATGCATTTCTCGATTTCATTCTGTATTTATAGAAATAATTATGTGTATTAACATTTCATTTATCAAAAACCCAGACGTATAGATCACAAATGCATGTGGTTGTGTTTACAAAACAAATAAAAGTGCCACATGCTTGACCCTGTCCTTTGGGGGCATTTGTCACATGACTGTGACCAGCTCTTGTACTATTAAAAATCTTTATGTTTACGATTTTACTATTAAAAATCTTTATCTTTATCTATTCTTTAATGATATATTCATCATTAATAAAATCACAATTAATTTTAGGAAATTAAAAAGAAAATTAAAACTCAAGGAACTGTTGAATGTGTACTCTTGCAATTTTTTTACAGATTTTACAGGTCAATACTTTTTAACCCATTCCTACTCAATCCCACATTTTTAAGACACCCCCCCCCCCCACACACACAAAAAAAAAAAAGCTTCAGAAAACATTTTGGAAAATAAAGCAATTTCTTCATTATCCACAATGTTTTCAATTTGAAAGAAAGCAAAAATTAAAATTTCATCAACTAAAAATTATCTTTGAATTTGGACCAGTCTCAAATTTTGTTGTCTGGTAATGGGTTAAAAAAATAACATCATGATAAATAAAAACAAATTTAATTTTAGGTCCATAGAAAACTGAAATCCCATTAACCCATTCCAACACAATGACGCTTTTAAACGCCCCTTAATATGGAAGCTTTGAAAAAAACATTGTGGAGAATGAAGAAATCGCTAAAGACAAAGATTTTGAAGATTTCATCAGCTTAAAAGTGTCGTCTGCAACTTCTTTCAATTTGGACTGGTCTGAAATTTTATTGCGTGGGAATGGGTTAATTGTTGAATTTGTACTCTTGCAATGTCCTTGTAGGTCATTATTTTTAATATTCATCGGGCAAGGGTTACACACTTCCAGTTTGATTACGAGTAAATGTCAGACACAAATTAATTTTACTTGATCAGGGATGTTTTATATTCTGACAATGCCTGAAAAGAGATTAAATTTTCATGGGCAGTCCAATTGATCAGTTCAAAATACCATTAGGGAGCGATCATTTTCTGAGATAAATTTTTCTTGGGGATTACATAGATATAATTATATCTAGAACGCTGAACAGTTTAAAAGATGTATTGAATTTTTGCTGTCTTGAATTTCAAACAGTTTTGATTAGCTGTTTTGAAGCGTTTTAATTTTGTCTCTGGAGGAAAGCTTTGAAAAGAAACAGCTCTTTGGGAAACCATTATAGGTACAAGTGATCTATACCTTTTTTCTTGCGCTGGAAAATTAGAAATATTTCATTTTTATGGTATTAGACCCTTACTGAGAACCAGGATTATTATAAATGATTCTTCAAAATCAAGGCCGTGACTTCCAATCTTCCATCACAGGATGTCATGGGTTCGATCCCCGGTGGTGGTACATATCCTTTCCGACATTTGTCTTTGACCAATGGATGGATGATGGTAAACCTAAGTGGGATAGCAGCCGGAGGCTAGGAAAGGATGAAGTGGTAGAACTGGTGTGAGAAATACCAGGAATCTATTGATAGGCGCTCCAGCCGCCACGATTTGACTGAAATACTGTAAAAAGTGGTGATAAACCCAAATCAATCAAACAAATTCAAGGTTTCCATCACCTCATAATCTTTTTAACCGATTCCAACTCAGTGACGCTTTTAGACGCCCCCGAGATAAAAATCTTTTGAAAACGTGGAGAAAAAAAAGAAATTGCTTGTTACAAGCAATTTCTTCATTATCCGCAATGTTTTCTACCTCATAAGTAAAAGAAATCCAAAATTTCATGAGCTTTAAATTGTCGTCTGCAACTCCTTTCAATTTGGACCAGTCTTAGTATATATATAATGTCAGGTCCACTTGTATGATAATCGTTACCTTAACATAAAATAAGACTGTTGAAAGTGTCTTTATCTCAGGTGAGCACCCCAGGGCCAACTGCCCTCTTGTTTGTCATGTTGGTATGTTAATGGGACTTTTGTATTTATTGTTCAACAGAACTGCGCTCATTAAAACAATAGTTGTGGGTAGGAGACCCAATGGAAGTAGGTGGTGTATTTGGGCAGAACACTTTATAGACAGAGCCAAATGCCACCCGGCTGTTAGTTTAGGAAATTTTAGACTGGTCCAAATTCAAAGAGTTTGCAGACTACAATGAAAATTGGATGCAATTTGAAATGAAACCTATGTGGTAGAAAATATTGTGGGAAAAGAAGAAATTGCTTGTTACAAGCAATTTCTTCTTTTTCAACAATATTTTCCCAAGTATAAAATCACAGCAACGTAAAATCTTGTGTTTGTACAGGAAAGCGTTAAAGTGGGTAGCAGTGGTCAGAATCCATTGTCTCTCTCTCTCTCCAGTGCAAAGGAAAACGTCTGGATTGAGTTTAGACCTTGATGGGGGAAAAAAGAGTTCAAGTTATTAATGATAATCTTCAAGCAAAAAAAATGTTAAAATAGTTATTAAAAAAAATAAAAAAATGGGGGAGAAAAAAAATCAAGACGGAAAAAAACAAACTTTGAGAATTCCGTTACTGAATACTAAAACCCATAATAAGCCAGTCTCCTTATTTAATAGGATTGGGGGTCAGATGAAAAGATATTGATTGTCTATCGGAATTACAAATTGTTTATTTTATCTATTAAGGTTATATGATAATGGCTTGGCTTTGATTGATGGGCAGGCTAATTGATTCATGTGAAAATTTATCTGTCTTTTCCAAATTTGGCAGAGAAAAATGTAAAATATTTCCGTTTGAGGTTTATGTCCTGAAACTTGAGCCCTTAAATACAAAATGATGAGAGATGTGTTACAAAAGACGAGCTTCTGTTGATTTTACAGGAGAAATTTGTTTTAAATTCTACTCAAATTTTGTTTCTTCTTGACTGAATGAAGAATGTTGTGCATAATACAACCATGTTATCACAATAATAGGACCTTGAACAAAGTGTTTTTAGCTTAACCCATTCCCAATTAATTCCGCTTTTTGACGCCTGGAATAGAATAATTAAGAAAACTTTGAAGAAAATGAAGAAATTGCTTGTCAAAAGCAACTTCTTCATTATCCCAAATGTTTTCTACTCTGAATTTGAAAAAAAATACAAAATTTGAAATTTGTCGTCTGCTACCTCTTTGAATTTGAACCAGTCTAAAATTGCCTTGTCTGGTTATGGGTTAACCCATTTCCACACAATGTAGCTATTCTCTTTACTTGTCAGTAAATTTTTGTCTAGCCCGCTTGCAGTGAGCGAGACATAGTTGTCAGTATGACAAGTCAGTGTATGTGCATTAGGGCGTTAGTTGGTCTGTCAAACAGTCTGTCCATCCGTCCGAATTTGTCCGGTCAATTATTTCTACGTTTATGGATGAATTTCAAAATAACCAGGCACAATTATCCTCCATCGTGAGTAGATGTGCCTTTTGAAAGACTTTTTGGGATAGTTCTAATGTCAAGGTCACAGCTCAAGGTCAAACACTTAAATTGTGATTGTCAAGAGCATTTCTCCTACAATTATGAATGGATTTCAAAATAAACTGGCACAATTATTCTCCATTTTTAGTAGATGTGCCATTTGAAAGAAATTTTTGGATAAGTTTAAGGTCAAAGTTCAAGGTCAAATACTAAAATTGTGCTTGTCCGGAGTATGATGCCTACAAAACTTTGGGGGCTCAACAGAAGTTGTCCTGGGACAACCATCTTGTTTATTGACAGTTTCGATATGTCAATTGTCTGTAGTTGTTCTCCACTTTTGGGATTATGAACACCCAATGAAGTACCACGTTAGTTACATCACATGGGCAGAAAAGGGACAACATCTACCCTTTCCTGGTTTTTTTAATTTTTAGAGTGGTCCAAATTCAAAGGTTTTGCAGAGGACAATAAGAAGTCACAATTATTTCAAAGATAATCATTCAATGGGCTAGAAAATATTGTGCAAAAAGAAGAAATTGCTTGTTGAAAGCAATTTCTCCTTTTTCAACAATGTTTTCTAAAGTTTAAAAACACAATTTGTAAAAACCAGGGATTAAACA
The DNA here is from genome assembly GCA_946902895.1 of Fragum fragum. NCBI lineage: Eukaryota > Metazoa > Mollusca > Bivalvia > Cardiida > Cardiidae > Fragum > Fragum fragum. Next base: position 24,284,769 of record OX336367.1, read on the forward strand.
GGAAAGGGTTACCTAATGATGGAGCCTTCAAATTGCATATGACGCTCACAGTAAAAGAAAATTTGTGTCATCTTGTTTGGTTGTTGTGGTAAATATGGCCCAAGAGGAAGCTGAGTTACTCACACCAACAAAAATAGACCACTCTTTATCAGGGTGGTATACTATCAAATTTTCAAGATGACAAGTAAGACTTGTCCAAACTCAAAGAACTTGCTGACCTTTAAGCTTGCTTAAACCAAGCAATTTCTTCATTTCACACAATGTTTTCTACCTAGAAAAGCAAAAAAAATAAAATTTGATAAACTTTTAAATTGTTGTCTGGAACTTCTTTCGATTTGGACCAGTCTAAAATTTTGCCGTCTGTTAATGGGTTGAAATGTGTTTAACCCATTTCCACCTAATGACACTTTTAGATGCCCCTCGAGAAAAAGAATTGGGAAAACATTGTGAAAAATTAAGAAATTGCTTGAACCAGCAATTTCTTCATTATCCACAATTTTTTCAACCCAGAAAGTTGGAAAAATCTAAAATTTCATAAACTTTAAATTGTCTGCAATTCCTTTCAATTTGGACCAGTCTATAATTTTGCTGTGTTGTAATTGGTTCAATTAAAAAGTAATTTATAATATGTGGTACAAAAGACTGTGCGTGAAAGTTTGAACATGCTCAGGATGAATTGACTCAACATTTTTCTCATTAAGAAATTTAGAGGTCAAGAAAGCATTGTGGAAAATTATGAAAATGGTTTTCACACTCTTCACATTGTTTGTCACCAAAAATGAATAAAATTCTATGAACTTGAAATTGTTGTCTGAAACTTCTTTGAATTTTGACCTGTCTTCTCCCAAAATTATCTGGTAATGGGTTAATTGACATGTTTTGGGAGAGTCGACCATCAAAATATTTTGTCAATTGATGACTAAAGGGAACCGATAAAATTTCGAAACCAGATGGAAATTTAGATGTATCAATAAAGGCAAATCATTCAAAATTGACTTCGGTACATGTCAGTTGTCTTAACGTCTTTTTCAATTACAGACTGATTGCCTTTTAAATATGATTGGCTCGGAAAGTCAGTATTTTTATTGACCAGTCTATTGAATCATTAAACTTCTTCTTTTACCAGATTTCAAAGTCCCTGTCAGAATTAATTTGAAACCTAACCAGCCAACTAACAAATCGAAGGAAACCAAAAACCACATTACTGCGAAAACAATTTCACCCAACCGCCAGTTGACAATATTCTCTTTAAAATCATTTAAACCTTGTCGCAGGAAAACAACGCCTTTTACATTGTCAATTTACACCCCACTAGACAGATGAATTTTCAGGGAAAAATTTCACTTTCTTCGTTTATTTTTTCAAAGATTTCTGATGCGTTACTAGATTAACCTTACAATTCCCAGCAAAACTCTTCTTTTTATGCTCCTCAAGAAAAAAAAAGCTTTGGGAAAAAAAAGGACAATAAAGAACTTGCTTGTATAAAGCAACTAATTCATTTTGCACAATTCTTTTTTTTCCATGTAAGGCAAAGATTTTTGAAATTTCACTAACTTTTATTTGTGACCTGCAACTTCTTTGAATTTGGGCTAGTCTAAATTGTAGCCATCTTGTAAAGTAAACAAGATTGTTGGCCCAGAAGACAACACCTCAATGATCTTTAAAAATAAGAAAAACAAGTGCCATATCAGATAAATTGAAAAAAATAATGAGAAAAGAAACATTACTTGCTTGTCCTTTATATATACCCATTGAAAGACAGGGCAAATTATGGGATCACCTATGGCATCCAGGCATCCGTCTGTCCGTCCGTCCGTCTGTCAGTCCGGAAATATCAGTTTTACGGACTTTTTAGCTCACCTGAGCAGGTAGTGCTCAAGTGAGCTATTGTGATCCCATTTTGTCCGGCGTCTGTCTGTCGTCCGTCAACAATTTCTCTAAATGACATCTCCTCCCAAACCACTGGGCCAATTTGAACCAAATTTGGCAGAAATGTTCCTTAGGTGGTCCCCTTCAAAAATAGCTAAAAGAATTGAAATCCATTAAAAACTCTGGTTGCCATGGCAACAAAAGTGAAATTTTAAAATAATTTTTAAAAATCTTCTCCTGACCCAGGTAGCGTAGAGTCTTGAAATTTAACTTGAAGCATCAGTATATTAAACTCTTTCAAAATAGCTAAAATCATGATCCTTGGGTCCCCAGGGGCAGAGCCCCAGGGAGGTGGGGTTTATAAAGAAATAAAGGAAGATTTTTTAAATGACATCTCCTCCCAAACCACTGGGCTGATTTGAACCAAATTTGGCAGAATTGTTGCTTAGATGGTCCCCTTCAAAAATAGCTAAAAGAATTGAAATCCATTAAAAATACTGGTTGCCATGGCAACAAAAGTGAAATTTTATTATAATCTTTAAAAATCTTTTCCTCCTGACCCAGAAGGTGTAGAGCCTTGATATTTTGCATGAAGCATCAGTATAATGACTTTTTTCAGAATGGCTAAAATCATGATCCTCGGGTCCCCAGGGGCGGGCCCCAGGGGGGGTGCGGTTTATATAGAAATAAAGAACGATTTTTTTAAATGACATCTCCTCCCAAATCACTGGGCCGATTTGAACCAAATTTGGCAGAAATGTTCCTTAGGTGGTCCCCCTTAAAAATAGCTAAAAGAATTGAAATCTGTTAAAAACTCTGGTTGCCATGGCAACAAAAGGAAATTTCAAAATAATCTTTAAAAATCTTTTCCTCCTGACCCAGAAGGCATAGAGCCTTGATATTTTGCATGAAGCATCAGTATATTGACCTCTTTCAGAATAGCTAAAATTATGATCCACGGGTCCCCAGGGGCAGAGCCCCAGGGGGGTGGGGTTTATAAAGAAATAAATAACAATTTTTCAAATGACACCTCCTCCCAAACCACTGGGCTGATTTGAACCAAATTTGGCAGAAATGTTCCTTAGGTGGTCCCCCTTAAAAATAGCTAAAAGAATTGAAATCTGTTAAAAACTCTGGTTGCCATGGCAACAAAAGTGAAATTTCAAAATAATCTTTAAGAATCTTCTCCTCCTGACCCAGAAGGTGTAGAGCCTTAATAATGTGCACGAAATATCAGTATATTGATCTCTTACAAGATAGCTAAAATCATGATCCTCTGGTCTCCTGGGGCGGAGCCCCAGGGAGGGGGGGTATAGGCATGAAGCATCAGTTCACAGACTTCTTTCTTATTTCTGAAATTATAACCCATGGATCCAGAGGGAGGAAAAAGTTTTTTCTTTCTTTCAAATTAGCACGAAAGCCTTGGAATTTGTAATTTAGACTTTTGGATCCCCAGGTTCATAGTCTTTATATGTAAGTGTGGCCCACTTGTTTCATAATCCTAACCTTAACATGAAATTAGACTGTTGAAAGAAAAAGAGCCTTTATCTCCGATGAGCGCCCCAGGGCCAACGGCCCTCTTGTTTTCTTAACCCTTGGAGATATTGAGCTGATTTTTGGTATGTGAGTCCACATTTATGAGTTACCGAACAAGTTTACGAATGCTGGACTTAAAAAATTACCAGAAAATTTCAGTTTACCGGATTTTTTCTAAACCCTTTGTGATATGAAGGTGGTTTTTATATGCAAGTCAATATTGATTACCGAAAAGCATTCACAATCCTAGACAGATTTTTGAAAGCTTTTGTTCAAAGTTTACTTGGGCTTTAGGGTCTTAATTCTTAATTCTCTTGGAACAGATGACTTTATGAAGTATAATTTAGCTAACAACCTATTTTTTATGTTTGTGTGTATGTGTGTGTGTTTAAGAATTGCTCATAAAATCTGATACAACTGTAATATTTTGGCGAGGTAGTAATCCCTTTACCACCCAAAAAATATACCACTCTAGGGATATATATAAAACCGGTAGGGGACTTGGTATTGCCATGCAATACTTCAGAATGCTTGTTCTTTTAGTGTTGAGGACATATTTGAACAAAAAAATAGATCTAAATTTGACAAAAATTCTAAATTTTGTGGAGAAAGGATAAATATTCAGCAGGACAAGGTTTAATTTGGACCAGACTAAAATTGGTTGGTTGGCAATGGGTGAATTCAGGCTAGTGGAGCAATACCGTCATAATATAGCACCTCTAGATTATTTTAGTTTTTGAGCCTAGACAGGTGAAAACATTTTTTAACCAAAACCTCAGTCACACTAGACCAAGTTCCCACTACGTCAATGTAAAGCCTGTCCGATGCAAAACAAACTTGAACGATGTAGAAGGAATGCAGTAGAAACCGATAAGAGTGTGATGTGATCTTTATGGTCTTGTCTGACAGGGGTGAACTTTGAGCATGTTAAAAAAAGGCGGCGAGGACCTGATCAAATCAGGACACAGTAAGGACTCAAAAAGGACATGAGAACAATGGCATTGACAAAGTGCCAACAGAGCATGAACCTATTACGGTCTTCACTGACATAGTACATACCTAGTATGGATGGGAAAGATTGCACTGCATTCTTACTGAACTTGCAAAAAGAAAGAGAATGGAGAGTGCATGGACTTGAATTTATAAGGTCACAAAGAGTAAAGTGAATGTAGTAAACATGCTGTAAGTGCGAAGTGCGATCTGAAAGGTCTTAGAAAGAACGTAATTAAAACGCAAGGGGCGTGGTGTGTACTTATTCAAGGGTGCTACAAAACTTAGCTGGAACGTGTTAGACGTAATGACGTCTTGGCAGAGGTGTAGCAAAGACGTAGAACCAAATTGAACTGTGTTTTTTCTCCATTTCATCCCGATCCCTACCTTTGTCAAGTTTTGAGATCACAGTATGGTCTTTGTGGCCTTTGTCTGAGTGTGACGGGGGCATAATCCAAATTTTAAGAAGTTGTTAACAATATTTGATGGAAAGAATCTTTCATTTGTCCCTAAGAATTTAGACTGGACTAAAATGAAAAAATCATAATTACTCAAAGTAGTACAGTCAAACCCTGTTATAACGACATACTTTGTCCCCATACAATTCCTGTCGGTAACTGAGTCAGTCGATGTAATGGAGCAGGAGATTTGGGGTACTGGGAGATTTTTCGGGATGTTGGCGAGAAATGACGGACTAGACAAGAAGTGAAAGTTGTAAACAGGAACAGGCTAAAAGCAGGGAAGTTTACGTATTACGTTAAGGATTGGGACATTAATGAAAAAAAATAACGAAGAAAATTGTTTCTCGCATTTATTAAGGACACTTCTCAAAAATTCTCAGATTTCTCAAACTTCTCAAATTGCTCAAACATGTCAAGACAACCGAATTCAATAAAACATACAACACCGGTAATATAAGTGTGAAAAACGTGCCAAAGACATTTTATTTACATTAAACACTATTAATCAGAAGGTGTAAAAAATCGATAATCGAGTCTATTGTGTAACCTATATTGTTTACGACAACTGCGGATAAAGGATTTTACGACACCCTTTACGGCATGTCAACAACCGTAAAACATGGGCTGAGAAAATTCCGATGAACTGAAGCAAAATTTATTAAATTTCGAAGATTTGTTCCGACAAATGTCCGTCGGTGTCGGTACTTGAATATGCCGTTCAAACGGGTCAAAATTACGTTAGGTGAGGTTTGTTCCCTGTGTTTTTTTGTCGTAACTGAGTTTGGCGATATAACGGTGGTCGATGTATTGCGGCCTGACTGTAGTAGACTTGACCCTTTCCTGTACAGTCCCTGTTTTTTGTCTCCATAAGATTTTATACCAAAGAAAATATAGTGAAGAAAGACAAAATTGCTTGTAACAAGCAATTTTTTCTTGTCTGGCACTATTTTTAGCTCGGCTGTTTTCGGAGAAAACCCAAGGTATTGCTATAGCCTTGGTGTCATCATCATTCTTTTAGTCGGCATTGTATGAAAACTTTGACATATTGTGATATCTTTGGTTCTACTAAAGGCATTCACTTGAAACTTTGCACACTTTCACTATCAAAAGAGCAACCTATACTATCAAGGGGGATAACTCTAGAAGTATTTTGTGCTTTTATCCACTATCCAGCACCCAATAGCCGAGCGTTTACAAGATGGGATGGTTTCTTTCAGATTGCAATCACTTTTCATTGTCCTTTGTAAAGTCTTTCAAATTGGACAAGTCTAAAACTTGGAAAAATGGAAACAGGTTAAAACTATGGATCCTATAAGGATGGACAAATATATTATGTGACTAACAACAGTGTAAGGAATTTTATAAGGTAACAATATGAACTGATTTATCTATTATAATGAATTCAGTGGTTTTACAACTGATTACCACCTGGTTAAATTTATGAGTAGTCCAAATTTAAAGAAGTTTCAGATGAGAATTTAAACTGTATCAAATTTTAGATTTGGGTAGAAAACTGGTGAAAAATTAGGATTTTTGCTTGTTTCAATCAATTTCTTCATTATAGACAATGTTTTCCCAAAATTCTTTCTTGGGGGGGCATCAAAAAGTGTCATTCTGTGGGAACTGTTTAAGAAAGTGTTAAAATGCTTTTTCCTTTGAAAAGTTTAAGTCTAAAGTCTTTTGACTTTTCAGAAACCGTAATGTGATTGGAAAGTTTGATTTGTGTTTGCATGCTAGTCTTAATTATGTCTTGATAACTGGAAAAAACCCTTATTTCTGTAAAACTTGTTGTCCCTTTTTTTCAAATGTAATATTTTAATAGACATAATCCCCTTTTCAGACAAACAGTGTCTTTGGCTGGACTGAATAGGAGAGTAATTGGGTGAATACTATAAATCAGGGTAATTTTCACATGATTTTATTTTTGCGGGAGCAGGACCCACCAAAAATCAGTTATCACTTTTTATACACCCATCGAAAGACAGGATGTATTATGGGACCACCTGGGTGGGAAGGCGGATAGTGTCCACTTCTTTGTGCAGGGCATACCTCTGGAACCTCATGCCTGATTGACTCGAAACTTGGCAGTTGTTTTCATTTCATGAATACGGAGTGCAGTGCATAACAACCAAAACTCTGTTAATCTTATTAGCTCAGCTGAGCACAGAGTGCTCATGTGAGCTATTGTGAAGGGATCACCCCTTCGACGTCTGTCGTCCGTTTTCAATCAACAATTTCTTTAAATAGCATCTCCTCCCAAACCACTTTCCAAATTTGGCAGAAATGTTCCTTAATTGACTCCTTTTAAAAATAGCTAAAAGAATCAAATTCCATTGAAATCTTCTTCTCTTGACCCAGAAGGCCTTAGAGCCAAAGAAGATTTTTTTAGACGACCTCTTCTCCTATACCCCTGAGCCATTTTCAACCAAATTTGGGAGCATTGTTCTTTAGGTGGCCCCCGTCCAAAAAAGCTAAAGAATTGAAATCTGTTGAAAACTCTGGTTGCCATGATAACAAAAAAGAATTTCAAAAATTCTTTAAAAATCTTTTTCCCTGACCCAGACAGCCTAGAGCCTTGATATTTTTCATGAAACATCTGTATAATGACTTCTTTAAAAAAAGATGAAATCATTACCCTCAATTCCTTTGGTGGGTAGTGTTTTATATGGAAACAAAGGAGGATTTTTAAACAACATCTTCTCCCAATCTACTGGGTCAATTTCAACCAAATTTGGCAGAAATGTTCCTAATGTGACCCCCTTCAAAAATATTTAAAAGAATTGAAATCAGTTGAAAATTCTGGTATCCTAATCCTAGTCTTGATATAAAATCTAACTATTGGGAAAAAAGAGCCTTTATCTTAGGTAAGCACACTAGGGCCAATAGCCCTCTTTATATATTTTTTTAATTATTGCCCTTTGTTGTTTTTCAGCTTGAATTTTGTCTGTAGCATATCTCTGAAAGTATAATAGGTATGATCAAGAAACCTTATGTGTGGATGGATCTCATCAAGGGGAAGTGCATGCACAAGAAATATAACTTTACTGTTTTCATTTTTCTAGTTAGTGCCCTTTGTTGTTTTTCAGACTTGAATTTTGTCTGTAGCTGATCTCTGGAACTAAAATAGGTATGATCATGAAACACCATATGTGGACAGATCTCATCAAGAGGAAGTGCAGTACACAAGAACAATAACTATACCAAGCTTATTTTTTGAGTTATTACCTTTTGATGTTTTTAAGATATAAGTTTCATCCAAAGTATATCCCTGAAAGTATAATAGCTATGATAATGAAAGAAACTTCATGATCACAATAACATGCAAAGGAACCATAACTCTACCTTGTGAGTTATTTCCCTTTGTTTTTCAGACTTTTATTTAAATCCCCTTCCCCAGTCAACATCAAGCAACATGATGAGGGTATCTTGTGTCAATTTGGCACCTTGTTAGCTCCTTAAATTTTATAATTTCAAACAATATTAACCTTTGTCATGCTGAATATAATCCTTATCTGAATTTATGTTAAAATGATAGCACTGAAAACACTGGTTAAGGGTACAAAATCATCTTATGTGCAGACTGATCTTTGCCTGTACCTCCTGCCAAAACAGGAATATTCCGGCTTCAGCATGACAAGGGTTTAATAACAATAATGACAAGCTTGGTTTTTGTGGGTTTTTTTTGTCTGAAAATTACATAGGTTGAAAAAAGTAGAGCCTAAATGTTTTGATAAAAGACATAGTAAATCTAAGATTGAAATTAGGTTTTCAAATTATTAACACCCAAAAAGTAGAAAGCCTGGTCAGGGTGGAATATAATGTTATTCTAGGTGTGCGAGAGAGAGGTAATGCTCTTAGCTTTTTGCGCATAAAGTGTTAAAACTGGCTATATCAACATATAAATTTTTGGACTGTCTGTCACAAATTACTATCATCTTTGTGTACCTAGTGTCTGCTGTGAGATTTGTCTATGTAAATGGGCATTTGGAAAGCTTTAGATGTGTATCAGACGAACCTTAATTTTCGCATAATCCAAGGGCTGGAAAAAAAAATAGAACTATATGGAAGTTGATGACAAAGGAAACGGTCGTGCACTTAACCCTAATGCCATGCTGCATCCAGAATTTTCCTGTTTGGGCTGGTCTGGTATAGACAAAGAACAGCCTGTACATATTAGGAAACAGAATCTTAGTCTTCACTGCCTGTTTGTCCCTTTTAAGCCAAAGTTATTACCTAAGGTGAGCTATTGTGATCGGTAATTGTTCGGCGTCAGTCTGTCCGTCTGGCTATCCGTAAACAGTTATTAAAAAATCTTCTCCTCCTAAACCATAAGGCCTAGAGCTTTGATATTTGGTACATAGCATCAACTATTGACCCTATACCAAAATACTTCAAAGAATTACTTTACTCTTAAAATTAATCCTTTTCTGTGCGATCCCAGATTTTACAAAGGAATAAAGAAGGAAATCTCTGAAAATCTTCTTCTCCAAAACCATAAGGCCCAGAGCTTTGATATTTGGTATGTATCATCACCTATTAACCCTCTACCAAAATACTTCAAAGAATTACTGTAATCTTTAAATTAACCCTTTTCTGTGCAATCCCAGATTTTACAAAGGAAATCTTAAAAAATCTTCTCCTCCTAAACCATAAGGCCTAGAGCTTTGATATTTGGTACGTATCATCATCTATTGACCCTCTACCAAAATACTTCAAAGAATTACTTAACTCTTAAAAGTAATCCTTTTCTGTGCGATCCCAGATTTTACAAAGGAATAAAGAAGGAAATCTCTGAAAATCTTCTTCTCCCAAACCATAAGGCTTACAGCTTTGATATTTGGTATGTATCATCACCTATTGACCCTCTACCAAAATACTTCAAAGAATTACTGTACTCTTAAAATTAACCCTTTTCTGTGCAATCCCAGATTTTACAAAGGAATAGAGAAGGAAATCTCTGAAAATCTTCTTCTCCCAAACCATTAGGCCAAGAGCTTTGATATTTGGTACATATCATCACCTATTGACCCTATACCAAAATACTTCAAAGAATAACTTAATTCGGAAAATTAGTCCTTTTCTGTGCGATCCCTGATTTTACAAAGGAATAAAGAAGGAAATCTTTGAAAATCTTCTTCTCCCAAACCATTAGGCCAAGAGCTCTGATATTTGGTACATATCATCAGCTATTGACCCTCAACTAAAATACTTCAAAGAATTACTGTATTCTGAAAATTAGCCCTTTTCTGTGCAATCCCTTCTTTTTGATAGGAATAAAGAATGAAATCTTTGAAAACCTTCTTCTCCTAAACCATTAGGCCAAGAGCTTTTATATTTGGTATGTATTGATGTCTATACTTCAAAGCTTTGCCTTTATTCAGGAAATAAGGGTTATATGGTGGGATCATCAATATGCCTAGGATTAAAAGAGAAAATCCTTAAACCTCTTTTCCAAAATAATTAGACAGAGGGCTTTGCTATTTTGTATATATCATAAATCCATGAACTATCATACTCAGGGAAGCGATTTAGGATCATCATGGTCCTCTTGTTTATGAAAAATAATTTTCAAAAGAGATATAAAACACATCAGGCATGTGTCAAGTGATTCCAGTCCGTTGATTTAAATGCAATTCAGATCAAGATATTCATTCTGCATAACAAGGGTTAATAACCTTCAGAAAGAAATATATGTGTGTCCTGTCTTGCAAAAAAGTACTGTCTTGATTTAACCCTTTCTTGTACAAACCCGCTTTTTTGTCTGATTTTATACTTGAGAAAACATTATGGTAAAAGAAGAAATTGCTTGAAAATGGTAATTTCTCCTTTTTATACGCCCGTTGAAGACGGGAGGTATTATGGGATCATCCGTGGTGTCCGGGCGGTGTCCACTTCTTTGTCCGAAGCATAACTCTGTCACCATAAGTCCAATTGACTTTAAACTTGGCAGTTATATTCTTCTCATCAATAAGGAGTGCAGTGCTCAATAACCATAACTCTACCTAGCCTATTTTTTGAGTTATTGCCCTTTGTTGTTTTTCATACTTGAATCTTGTCCGGAGTATATCTCTAAAAGTATAATAGCTAGGATCATGAAACTTCATCGGTGTATAGATCTCACCAAGGGGGAGTGCAGTGCACAAGAACCATAACTCTACCTGGCCTATTTTTTGAGTTATTTCCCTTTGTTGTTTTTCATACTTGAATCTTGTCCGTAGTATATCTCTAAAAGTATAATAGCTAGGATCATGAAACTTCATGGGTGTATAGATCTCACCAAGGGGGAGAAGGGTGGGGTGCAGTGCACAAGAATCAAAACTCTACCTGGCCTATTTTTTTAGTTATTGCCCTTTGTTGTTTTTCATACTTGAATCTTGTCCAGAGTATATCTCTAAAAGCGTAATAGCTAGGATCATGAAACTTCATGGATAGATAGAGCTCACCAAGTGGGAGTGCAGTGCACAAGAACCATAACTCTACCTAGCCTATTTTTTGAGTTATTTCCCTTTGTTGTTTTTCATACTTGAATCTTGTCCCGAGTATATCTCTAAAAGTTTAATAGCTAGAATCATGAAATTTCATGGATGGATAGAGCTCACCAAGTGGGAGTTTAGTGTACAAGAACCATAACTCTACCTTGCGTATATTTTGAGTTATTGTCCTTTGTTGTTTTTCATACTTTGTTTGACAAAAAATATTCATTCAAAATAACCTCAGTTCTATTCAAACCCCCAGTTAATATTAAGCAATGTGACTGGCGTATCTTGTGACAATTTGGCACCTTGTTCAACAATATTTTCTACCTTAGAGGATGGTTTCATTTCAAATTGCACCCAATCTGTATTGTTGTCTGCAAATTCTTTCAACTTTGATCGGTCTTAAATTCAAAAATATTGTTCCTGGTCAGACTTAGCATGCCTAATAGAGTACATTGAGCTTTCGCTTGTGGACATGTTTCTGATTGTAGAATTAACCCATTCCCACACATTCTCGCTTTTTAGCTCACCTGAGCACAAAGTGCGAGGTGAGCTATTGTGATCGTTCGTTGTCCGTCATCCGTCCGTCCGTCTGTCCGTCAGTCCGTCAACAATTTCTTTAAAAATCTTCTCCTTCTAAACCTGTAGGCCAATCAAGCAGAAATTTTGCAGGGATGTTCTTTTGGTGAAGTTCTTCAAAATTTGTTAAAAGAATTTAATTCCGTCAAATCTCTGGTTGCCGCGGCATTTGAAAATGGGAATCTTTAGTAATTCTTTAAATATCTTTAAAAATCTTCTCCTCCTAAACTAGTAGGCCAATCAAACTGAAACTTTGCAGGGATGTTCATTGGGTGAAGCTCTTTAAAAGTTGTTAAAAGAATTTAATTTTGTCAAAAACTCTGGTTGCCGCGGCATATGAAAATGGGAATCTTTAGTAATTCTTTAAATATCTTTAAAAATCTTCTTCTCCTAAACCAGTAGGCCAATCAAGTTGAAACTTTGCAGGGATGTTCATTGGGTGAAGCTCTTCAAAAGTTGTTAAAAGAATTTAATTCCGTCAAAAACTCTGGTTGCCACGGCATTTGAAAATGGGAATCTTTAGTAATTCTTTAAATATCTTTAAAAATCTTCTTCTCCTAAACTAGTAGGCCAATCAAACTGAAACTTTGCAGGGATCTTCATTGGGTGAAGCTCTTCAAAAGTTGTTAAAAGAATTTAATTCCGTCAAAAACTCTTGTAACCGCGGCATATGAAAATTGGAAATTTTAGTAAATCTTTGATGTTGTTTTTTTCATAGACTACAAGGCCAAAGGCATTTACATTCTATATAGAGCTTAATCATATGGTTCTCTACCAAGTTTTTAAATATTTAATCTCTGGGGTCAAAAATGGCTCCTCCCCTGAGGTCCGAAGTTTGGAAAAATTCTTAATAACAGCAATTTCAAAAGGCTTCTCCTCTTAAACTATAAGGTCTAGGATATTCATATTTGCTATGTAGCATAACTAGATGGTTTTGCACTATATCACAAAAAGTTTTCATCCAAGGGTCAAAAACGGCCCTGAGTAGGGGTCCAAAAATTTGGAAAAATGCAAAATTTGAGTATGTTGAAAAAAATTTTTCATTTTAAGGCGGAGGGCATTTATATTTTGAGTGTAGCATAGCCTGGCTGTTATATATCAATTTTGATTAAATTATGCCTGTAGGTTAAAAAAAAACCCTTCCCTGGGTGTCCAAAGTTCGTAAAAATGCTCAATTAGACCATGTTCAACAGTCTTCTCCTCACAATCTACAAAGTCTAAGGCATTCATATTTGATTTATAGCATAACCAATGGTTCTCTTCTATGTTAGCTAAAATCTTAGCCCTGGGATAAAACATGGCACTGCCCCAGAGGTCAAAAATTTTGGAAAACACCCAATTAGAGCAACTTCAAAGTCTTCTCCTGAAGGGCATTCATATTTGGTATGTAGCATGACTAAATAATTTTGTACTATGTTACAGGAAAATATGCTCTTAGGATAAAAAATGTCTCTGCTCCTGGGATTGAAAATTGCATAATCGCATTGAAAGGATTCTTCTTAAATAGAAATGGAGAAATTGCTTGCTTTCTCACAATACTTTTTTAAACCTTTTTCCCTGAGGGTGACAAATTCTGGAATAGTTTGGTAGTCGATTAAACTATGAAGCCAAAGGCATTCATTTTCATTTTAAAGCATTACTGGATTGTTTTGTACAAAGCCAAAATCTTATATTTTTTTTTACTTATTTTGTTCAAGTTGTGTCTTTTTTATACAAAAAAGTACTGTAATTTGCAGATGCCTCAGGTGAGCGATTTAGGACCATCATGGTCCTCTTGTTAACCCTTTCCTGTTTCTAGAAATTTCAGACTGGTCCAAATTGAAAGAAGTTGCAAACGACAATGAAAACTGGATGCAATTTAAAAGTAAACCATCCTATGAGATAGAAAATATTGAAGGAAAAGAAGAAATTGCTTGTTACAAGCAATTTCTTCTTTTTCCACAATGTTTTTGAAGAATAAAATCACAGCAATGTAATATCCAGGGTTTGTACAGGAAAGGGATAAAGATTTTCAAGGAAATGGCTTTGAAAAACATGGTTGAAAATGATGAAATTGCTTATCAGCAATTTCTTCAATTCCCATGATTTTATCTATATAATAAGACAAAGGTTTTTAAAATTTCATCAACTTGACCTTGTTGTCACTAACTTCTTTCAATATAGACTAGTCTCAAATTTTGTCGTCTGGGAATGGGGTGAATAGTTGTCATTACATTTAGTGTTGAACAAGGAACTTTGTTTGATCTACACTCCAACTGGTATCTTTTTATGCCCCCGTCTGTCTGTTGGTCTTTCCGTCTGTTGGTCTGTATGTCTGTCTGCAAAACTTAACCAAAAAATCTAACATTGCCAATTACTACCAGCCTATTCAAGATACAATGCTCATACTTGGCATGATGATACATCTCCACAATAAGCATCGCCTCATGTCAAGGTCATGTGATAAGGTCAAGGTCACATACCAAGGTCAAATGCAAAAAAGCCTGATGAACAAGCCAAAAACACTTTTCATAGTTAAGTCCTGTTGCGGGGGCATTGTGTTTCACAAACACATTTTGTTCAAATATTTATTTGATGGAATTTCCAAATGGTCCTTTATTGTATGATAGGTCTCATATGAAACTAATGCTTTGCTTTAGTGCTCTTGGTACACATTTTAGTATAATAAAGGATATAATACTTTCAAAAGTGAGTGTGAGTGTTGTTGCTCACAGTTACTTAACCCTTGTCATGCTATATAAATTACCTTACTGAATTGCTGCCAAATCAAAGGGCTGAAAGCTCTGATAGAACTTGTTGTTCAATAATCAATATTTTTTTAGAAATCAACTTCATAAACAACTCAGACAGGAAAAGTACAAGCAAGATGTGTAGACTAAGATCAGCCTGCACATACATGCAGTCTGATATTAGTGTACACCTCTTGTCAAAACCGGAATATTCCAGTTCAGCATGACAAGGGTTAATCCTTGTCATGTAGAATAAAAATCCTGTTTAGTATTGCACCAAAATCAAAGGACTAAATTCACTGGATGCACTAGTTGCAGGTCAATATATGAAACTGATTTTATGAAAAATTCTGGCTTGAAATGTCTGTGGTGTAGACTAAGATCAGACTGCACATATGTGCAAGCTGATCTTTGTCTATACCTCCTGCTCAAACAGGAATATTCCCAGCAAGAGTTAAATGTGAGAAATATGGATAAAGTCTGAAAGATTTTCAAAGTGGTGTGTAGCATCCCAAATGTAAAAAGGTTTTAAAAAATCACAGTACCATGGATTCCCTTTTTGACGCAAAGCATCAAAGTTAGATAGTATTCATCAAATTTCCATGATTTGTTTTGCAAATGTAATATGTTAATTAGATTGAATTGCCCCAGACTGATTTGATTGCCTTGAATTGCTCTGGTCATAATATCAGATGGAAAAAATTAATTATCTGATTTCTTTTTTCACTTTTTCTATACTTTATAGTGGTTTATTAATCACACATATGTGAATAAAATCTTGACCCATTATACAAAAATGGAACAACTCAATTTGCGAAATCATATGGTCTGACTAAATGGTGAGTGAGGATCGAGCAGTGTTGAAACTTTTCTTCTAAAGGAAATTTTTTGAATTTTGCTTATCCAAATTGAATGCACTGCTCTTAAGAAATATTCATATATCAATGTTATGTGCTTGTTCTTGTATGTTTTCATATCTTAGTGGGTGATCTAACCATCATCTCTGAAGCTTAAAATATTACAACCTCCATACCTCTCCCAACTATGTTTATTAGTTGGTTTATCGATTGGTTGGTTGGTATGAAACTACTTTTTGATTAAATTCAATTTCAACATTAGGACTCGGTATCAAGCAAGGATGTTCATTCTGTTCCATTCATTATTCTTGGAGTTATGGCCCCTTGCTTAAAGAAGTATTGTTTGCTCATTTTCATCATCTATTATATTCCATTGACAAAATTATTTCTCTTTGATTTGATTTGTCACAAGCAATTTCTTCATTATCCACAATGTTTTCTACCAAGAAAGTTGAAAAATTTGATGAACTTTAAATTGTTGTCTGCAACTTCTTTCAGTTTTGGCCAGTCTAAAATTGTGCCTTCTGGTAATGGATTAATCATATTTGGTAATAATTTAATATTTAGTTTCGTCTATCAAAATCAAGGCGTTCTGATAGGTCGAAAAAATTATTCATAACTCCATGAACAAAATTTTGAGCACGCAGCTATTTTGTATGCTTCCGCATAATCTAGTCCCATACAAAAAAGCTATCAAAAGATGTAGGGTTTTTGCTTTCTTCGCTCGATACTATTAAATTATAAGAAATGAACAGAATATTTTTTGTTTTCATGGAGGTATGAACCGAAAAACCTAATCACACAATGTATGAATCCGCTTCGCGTATTCATACAGTGTGATTAGTTTTTTCGGTTCATACTTCCATGAAAACAATAAATATTCTCTTTGTCTCTTAAATGGTCTAGTTCAAGCTGTAGTTACAAATATTGTTAATGGATGTCCACAACTGATGTGGATGCCAACCAATCATATTTTTTCTTTCAAGTTCCTGGGTGGTTTATGGCTAGTATTTCTACTAAATTTAAATGACTTTCATTCTCTTAAAGCTTTTATTATTTGAAATAATGTTAGTTTACCTTTTGCTGATGGTAAAATTTGAAAAGTGGTTTAAATTTAAAGAAATTGGATTTATCCTGATTTCACAGAAAATGCAGTTTTATACAGAAATTATATTATTTGAAAGCATCTTTTTATGGTATTCATTTTAAAAAGAAAGGGTTACAAAAGAAAATTAAAATAAGAGCATTTCCATTTTGTTTGATTAAAAACATGTGGTACACATTTATGTGTTGTGGTTAGTTTAATTCCATGTTTTGTAAGTGTTGATTGGCTCGAATTTTTACCACATTACCATTGTAGGCTGCATGACAGTGTTCATTTAACGCAGAATTGAGAGACTTTTTGTCTCGTAGGCCATCATTTTGGTGTTTAATTTCAGTTTGAATGTCGCCTCCATTGTAAGTAACTGGCACTGATTGGGAGACACAAAATGAGGGGCTTTCAGTATATAACTGTATTAACTCCTTCACCAATTATCACAGTATACATTTCTTGACATAACAGGATAACTTTTTGAAGAATCATTCAAAGGAAATTTTTCGGACAACTCTAAGTTCAAGGTCACAGCTTAAGGTCAAATATTTAGCAGGCTGAACATGATATCCCTAGATAACTTTCTGGATATTTGTATGCTTCCAAAATAAAGTAATGAAACTTCTCTATATACTGTATTTCTGACGTTTTTGTACCCTTTTGACAACGATTATTTCTTAGTATACATTATATATCAACCTATTCCCACACAATGAGGCTTTTGGAAGCCCCTCAATAAAAAAAATAATTGGAAAACATTGTGTAAAATTCTCCACAATATTTTCTACCCTAAAATTTGAAAAGATCCAAAGTTTCATAAACTTTAAATTTTTGTCTGTAACCTCTTTCAGTTTGGACCAGTCTAATATTTTGCCATCTGGTGATGGGTTAATTGATTTGCATGTTTTAAAAACCAACAGATACCTGGTCACACAAACTGATTCCGTTGGCCATGCCTGATGAGCTCTGAAAGGAAGTTCCACATTGATGTTTACCCTTTCCTGTACAAACAGGAGATTTTATGTCACTGTGATTGTATACTTGAGAAAACATTGTGGAAAAAGGAGAAATTGCTTGTGACAAGCAATTTCTCCTTTTCCCTCAATAATGTCTACCACATAGGATGGTTTAATTTCGAATTGCATGCAATTTTCGTTGTCTTATGCAACTTATTCCAAGTTGGACCAGTCTAAAATTTAAAATAAAACCGGAAAGTTTTAAGATGTACGCTTTTGCAAAATTTATGGCCAGTGACATGTAAAAAAGGTAAAATGGTTGGCTGGTGACTTATCAAGCTGTAGTTATGAAGATTTAGTCATCAAAATAACAAAATATGTTTCACATTAATACCAGCCAATGTTGGTTGAACTTCGATTTAAATGAATTATTTGATTGGTTGATTGATTCTATATGACAGCTGTGATTGAAATTGTGTTCTTTCATGTCACTCCATTAGAACTCGACCAATTAACAGACAACAAATTTTAGATCTGTCTGAATTAAAAGAAGATTCAGACCATATTTCAAAGTGCAAATTTTAAATCTGCCTGAATTAAAAGAAGATTCAGACCATATTTCAAAGTGCAGTTAGATTAAAAAATAAGAAATGTATAGGTCAGAAAACATTGCAAGAAAAAGAGAAATTGCTTGAAACTAGCAATGTCTAATATTTTTATGATAGTTTCCCAAATATGATTGTTCCTCTTGATGAGTACCACTGTCAAGCATAAAGTTAAGTTGGATATGCCAAAGTTTGAAGTCACAACTTGAGGTCATGTGACAAAAACCTAAGCTGGGAGATCCATGTCTAAAAAATTTGATCTGCAGAATCTGTAATTGAGTAATGTATAGCAGAAACACTCTCACTGTAATATAGCATATTTCTCAGAGAGTTATCAGATAGTATTCAGAGAGTCAAATGAGTAAGAGCCTATTATCAATTGACCAATCGTGGCTTTCACTCAAGGAATATATTGACCAATCAAATCATTCATTCAGCCCTGAATTAAGATTTGAACTCCAAAATTGGCCACCATATTGATTTTGTTGGTTTGGCAACTTAAATGTCCTAACTACAACTTTTCCAAGCTGTAGTTACAACTATTAGGTCACCAACTAAATATTGTACCTTTTTGTTACATGCTACTTGCCATAAATTTTGCAAAATAACGACTTTAAAAATCGAAGCGAGACTTCCTGTCGGAGTCAATGGGTGTGGCTAAAAGAGTAAGTGGGCAGGGCCAGTGATTAGTCAGTTATGGAATGTCGTGGAAAGTGTCTAAAATGACCATATATACAGGTGTTTTGTGAAGATTTTCATGTAATGTTTTATGGCCAAGTTAACCTGGTGGTCAGTTAACATAAAGCTATTTTAATGGTCACTTAAAGTTGTCAGAATAAATGACTCCATTTTGACAGACCCATCCATCAATTTTGTATTTTTTACAATGTCCAGTGTTTTTTATGCCACTTTGAAGGTCACGGTGGTTAGTTCACACTTTGGTTTAATTCATGCATTTAACCTTATTATCATTTAAAGAAAATCAAAAGTATGATATACTGGTACTAAGTGCGCAAAAACTGTATCATTCTTGGTCTATGATACGTGCAAATAACATTCAATTCAGAAGATGTGAATTATCACAATTTCCTTTAAATTTATTTTTGATGCATTTTCATATGGGGGTGGCTATAGCACAGAGGGTAGCATGTTGATTGATTGATTGATTGAATTAGTTTTAACACCACTTATATAAGTATTTCAGTCATATCGCGGTGGTTGGAGCACCTAACAATGGATTCCTGGTAATTCTCACACCAGTACTACCACTACATCCTTTCCTAGCCTCCAGCTGCTATCCCACTTAGGTTTACGATTGTCCACCCATTGGTGAGAGACAAATGTGGGAAAGAATATGTTCCCCCACCGGGGATCAAATCCATGATATCCCATAATTGAAGATTGGGAGTCTGACGTGCTACCGACTGCGCTATGACGGCGGCTGGTAACATGTAGGACTCCTTATAATGTGGTCCCAGGTTTGATCTGGAAAACGAAGAAATTAATTGTTGCAAGCAATTTGCATTTTATAATTATACCTAAAAAGACAGAGTTTAACCCATTAACATACATCAAATTTTAGACTGGTCCTATTTAAAGAAGTTGCAGAAAATATTTTAAAGTTTATGAAATTTTAGACTTCTTCTCTTTCTGGGTAGAACACATCATGGAAAATGAAGAAATTCCTGTATACAAACAATTTCTTCTTTTTACACAAGGTTTTCTCAATTGTTTTTTTCTATGGGGCACCAAAAAGAGTGTAGGAATGGATTAAAATATCATTGACAAAAAATTGCCAGTTGCAACTTCTTTCATTTTGGACCAGTCTAAAATTTGTTGTTGGATAATTGGTTAAGAATGAAAAACAATTTATGATAAGTGTTACATTTGGTCAAACTGTGACCATATCAAACAGGTCAAATCAGCATATATTTATGATAAAAAATACATTTTATTTGCATGATAAACAGATAAATCATTTGCATTTTACAGCATTGTTTTATGAGAAGTGTCAAGTTTTCTAGTCTAAATGCTTGATGACCACTACATTATAAACTGACCCTTCTAATGAACTGTCTTGAACCGCTAACAGAGGGCAAAATTTTAGATGGGTCCTAATTCAAAGAACTGAAGATGACCAATAATGATTGATGAATGTACCTTTTTAGGTAGAAAACATATATAACAAGCAATTTCTTCATTTTCCACAATGTTTCAAAGCTTTTCTTCGTGGTGATGTCAAAAAGCGTTATTGTATAGAAATAGATCAAACCATTACAAGATGACAAAATTTTAGAAGGGTCCAAATTCCAAGAAGTTGCAGATAAAATTTTTGAGTGGATTTAGTTTTAAAAATCTTTGATTTGTGGGGTAGAAAACATCCTAAGAAATGAAGAGCTTGCTTCATTTAACCCATTCCCACACAGTGACGCCTTTAAACGCCCCTCAATATACTAGCTTCGGAAAACATTGTGGAAATTGAAGAAATTGCTTGTTACAAGCAATTTCTTCATTATCCACAATGTTTTCCATTCCAATGGTACAAAAAGTTCAAAATTTCATAATTTTTGAATTTTTGTCTGCAACTTCTTTCAATTTTGACCAGTCTAAAATTTTGCCATCTGGTAATGGGTTAAGCATTCTCATCATTTCCATAACTGTTTTCCAAAGCTCTTTTCTTTAGCGTCGTAAAGATATGGGCCAATGTTGTACAGTTGTGAAGGTGGAAATGAAATTAGGCAAGAACTGTGTAACTGATCATGCTATAAACTTATAAACATCAGAATTTAGCATTGAGAAAAAAAGTTTGCATTAGTAACCAATTGCCAGATGACAAAATTCCAAAAAGTTGCAGACAATAATGATGAGAGTACTTTATGGGAAATGAAGAAATTACTTAATACAAGCAAATAAAAACATTCTACACCCTACCTTCCAGATGCTTTGAAAATTTGAAAAAGTTGTGACAAAGCTAATTAGGCCCCCTGCCATCCTGATATTTTATTCATTCCCACACAATGATGTTTTTTGATACCCCCCAAGAAAAAGGCTTTGGAAAACATTGTGGAAATTGAAGAAATCACTTATTACCATTCTAAGAGATTTACAATTTTGGCTTAATATTTTTGAAACGTGCTGAAAATATTTTAATAGTCATGAAGTCGATTGATTATGATGACATTCTGACTTATATCAAGGGAAAAGTGGACTTATTGACAATTTCCTTGTGCCTGCGGCGGCACATATCCTTCCCAACATTTGTCTCACAACAATGGGTGGATAATCGCAAACCTAAGTGGGATAGCAGCTGGAGGCTAGGAAAGCATGTAGTGGTAATACTGGTGTAAGAAATACAGGGAATCCATTGTTAGGTGCTCCAGCTGCGATATGACTGAAATACTGTCTAAAGTGACGTTAAACCCCAATCAATCAATCAGTCCACAAATTTCCTAGTAACCACTCTAAAGGTCACAATTTGACTCAAACTTTCTCAATTTTGCTGAAAATAGTTATGAGGAGAAATCTTATTGATTAAGGTGACATGGCATATCAAGGAAAAATGGGCATAATCAACAATTTGCTTGTAACTGCTATAGAGATCACAATTTAGGCACAATCTTTCTGAAATTTGCCGAAAATATTTGTATTGTCACGAGGAAGAAGTATATTTCTGTTTTGGCAGGACGTATAGACTAATATCAGGCTTCACATTTATGCAGTCTGATCTTAGTCTTCACCACCTGAACTCCCTTTTCAGCCAGAAAGTCCATCCATCAGTCATGAGTTTGATTACCATCTATTCTTTCTGACAATCTGTGGTACTGTGTGGCTTAGTAATAAGGGCAGGGGACTTGTTATCTAGAGAAGTGAAGGGTTGTGGATTCGAGTCCTGGCTGCACCACTAGTCTTGTTGGTATGTTCTTTGGCGAGCCCATTACAGGGCCTCAACCTAGTACGCTTGACACCCAGGAGGAACCTGAATAAATTAATGTCACTGTGATTTAACTTAAATTCCCTCACAATCCCGATTTTTGATGCCCCAAAGAAATAAAAGCTTTGAAAAACATGGTGGAAAATGAAGGAATTGCTTGTTACAAGCAATTTCTTCATTATAAACAATATTTTCTAACCTTAACCCTTTCCTGTTCAATCCCTGGTTTTTATGTGCTTGTGATTTTATGCTTGAGAAAACATTGTGAAAAAAGAAGAAATTGCTTGTAACAAGCAATTTCTTCTTTTTTTCCACAACTTTTTCTACCCTACTGAATCGTTATTTTTCAAATAAAATTGATTTTATATTGTCTTCTGAAAAATCTTTAAATTTCGACAGGTCGAAGATTTTGCAAAATGGGAAAGGGATAAAGAAGAGATTTTTGAGATTTTATCAACTTAAAATTGTTGTCTGCAACTATTTTAAATTTGGACTGGTGTAAAATTTGTTAAAAGAAAATTGTTAAAAATTGGTTAACTGATGGGTCAACATTAGATAGTGCCAAAATTTACAAATTTCACCCCCCAAAAGTAACTGCATGCATGCAAGAGAGAGACACTTAAGATCTGTTAGTTTTTATATTTATAATGTAAAGTCATTACTGACCGCTTGTCTTAATAATTATGACAGATTGGGGTGAAACATGAAAATTATTTGCAAATATACTTGTAATCTAACATAGAGGTCATCAAATATACATCATGCATAAATACTTATTTGGGCATTCTATTACTGTGATTTCTTTTAAGAGTATTTTATGGCTTATACTTCATATTATATATAGCCAAAATGAGGAATCTAACTATAACACTACCATAAGATTTGGGAATATGCAATAGTTATTCCGTTACCACACAAGCTCACCTTTTTCAGTCTACACCCATCAAAAAATACTGTGGAAAACAAATAAATTGCTTGTTACAAGCAATTTCTTCATTATCCACAATGTTTTCTACTCGAAAACATTAAGTTTTTTAAAATGACATTGTAATTAATTGTAATTAACCCTTTTTTGTATGACCCTTGGTTTGTGTGTCTTTCCGTTTATTTATTGTTGCTACCATAGCACATGCCCACATATGAGCGACGCCCCCTGAAGACGGTTAGTTGTTTAGGGGGATAGAGCAAGGATACAGGACGAAACTGCTGAGAGCTTCCCCTGGTTTGAAGTGAAGTGCTCTATCAACTGAGCTAATCGGGCTGACTAATTATGGTTTTCACTTTCCTGTGGTTTTATACTTGAGGAAACATTGTTGGAAAAAAAGAAATTCTTTTACAAGCAATTTCTTCTTTTTCCACAAGATCTTCTATCATGTAAGTTGGTTATTTTTCAAATTGCACTCCCTTTTGTTTATCATCAGCAACTTCTTTTAACCCATTACCACACAATGACCCTTTCTGATGCCCATTAAGGAAGGAAAGCATTGTGAAAAATGAAGAAATTGCTTGTAACAGGCAATTTCTTCATTTTCCATAATGTTTTCTATCCTGAAAGTTGAAAAAAATCTGTAATTTTTAGCTCACCTGAGCACAAAGTGCGAGGTGAGCTATTGTGATCGGTCGTTGTCTGTCGTCCGTCCGTCCGTCTGTCCGTCTGTCCGTCCGTCCGTCTGTCCGTCTGTCCGTCCGTCCACAATTTCTTTAAAAATCTTCTCCTCCTAAACCAGTAGGCCAATCAAGCTAAAACTTTGCAGGGATGTTCCTTTGGTGAAGTTCTACAAAAGTTGTTAAAAGAATTTAATTTCGTCAAAAACTCTGGTTGCTGCGGCATGTGAAAATGAGAATCTTTAGTAAATCTGTAAAAATCTTTAAAAATCTTCTCCTCCTAAACCAGTAGGCCAATCAAGCTGAAACTTTGCAGAATTGTTCCCTGGGTGAAGTTCTACAAAAGTTGTTAAAAGAATTAAATTCTGTCAAAAACTTTGGTTGCCGCGGCATGTGAAAATGGGAATCTTAAATAAATCTGTAAAAATCTTTAAAAATCTTCTCCTCCTAAACCAGTAGGCCAATCAAGCTAAAACTTTGCAGGGATGTTCCTTTGGTGAAGTTCTACAAAAGTTGTTAAAAGAATTTAATTCTGTCAAAAACTCTGGTGGCCGCGGCATGTGAAAATGGGAATCTAAAGTAAATCTGTAAAAATCTTTAAAAATTTTCTCCTCCTAAACCAATAGGCCAATCAAGCTGAAATTTTGCAGAGATGTTCCTTGGGTGAAGTTCTTCAAAAGTTGTTAAAAGAATTTAATTCTGTCAAAAACTTTGCTTGCCGCGGCATGTGTAAATGGGAATCTAAAGTAAATCTGTAAAAATCTTTAAAAATCTTCTTCTCCTAAACCAGTAGGCCAATCAAGCTGAAACGTTGCAGGGATGTTCTTTGGGTGAAGTTCTACAAAAGTTGTTAAAAGAATTTTATTCCGTCAAAAACTCTGGTTGCCGCGGCATGTGAAAATGGGAATCTTTAGTAAATCTGTAAAAATCTTTAAAAAATTTTCTCCGCCTAAACCAGTAGGCCAATCAATCTAAAACTTTGCAGGGATGTTTTTTAGGTGAAGCTCTTCAAAAGTTGTTAAAAGAATTTAATTCCGTTAACTCTTGTAACTGCGGCATATGAAAATGGGAAATTTTAGAAAATCTTTGTTGTCTTTTTTTTAACAGACTGCAAGGCCAAAGGCATTTATATTTTATAGAGCTTAATCATATTGTTCTCAACCAAGTTTTTTTTAAATAATTAATCTCTGGGGTCAAAAATTGCCCCGCCCCTGAGGCCTGAAGTTTGGAAAAATGCTTAATTAGAGCAATTTCAAAAGACTTCTCCTCTTAAACTATAAGGTCTAGGATATTCATATTTGGTATGGGGCATAACTAGATGGTTTTGTACCATATCACTAAAAGTTGTCTTCTTCAGGTCAAAAAAAGCTCTGCACTAGGGGTCCAAAATTTGGGAAAAACTCAAAATTTGAATATGTTAGAAAAAAATTCTTCATTTTAAGGAGGAGGGCATTTATATTTTGAGTGTAGCATAGCCTGGCTGTTATCTATCTGTTTTGATCAAATTATGCTTGTAGGTTAATAAACACCCCTTCCCTGGGTGCCCAAAGTTAGTAAAAATGCTCAATTAGACCATGTTCAATAGTCTTTTCCTCCCAATCTAAAAAGTCTAAGGCATTCATATTTTGTATATAGCATATCCAGATGGTTCCTTACCATGTTAAGTAAATTTTAGCCCTGGGATAAAACATGGCACTGCCCAAGAGGTCAAAAATTTTTGAAAACGCCCAATTAGAGCAACATCAAAAGTCTTCTCCTTCTAAAAAATAAGGTGAAGGGCATATATATTTGGTATGTAGCATGACTAAATAATTTTGTACTACGTAACAGGAAAATATGCTCTTAGGATAAAAAATGTCTCTGTTCCTGGGGTTGAAAATTGCGTAAATTGCATTGAAAGAATTCTTCTTCTTAAATATAGGTTCCAGAGCATTTACATTAAAAACAAAGGATAACATTATCCTTATCTACTATGTTTATATCCTTTTGACAAACATGGGCCTTCCCAAGGCATCCAAGGATATGAAAAATGCTCAATAAGAGCATGTTCAAATATTTTCCACTCCTCATGTATAAGTTGTAATGCATTCATATTTTGATTTATAGTACATCTAGATTGTTCTCTACCAAGGTTGCTAAAATTACACCCATTGAAGTTGCAGACAGTAATTAGAGTTTGATTGAAATCTAAATACAAAGAATTTCAGGTAGAAAACACTGTGAGAAATGGATAGATTGCTTGTCACTCCCTTTCTCACTATGTATTTTTCAAACCTGTTTTCCCTGAGGGTGACAAATTCTGGGATAGTTTGGTAATGAATTAAATTATAAAGCCAAAGGCATTCATTATTATTGTAAAGCATTACTGGATTGTTTTGTACAAAGCCCAAAATCTTAAATATCTTTTATTTATTTTGCTCAAGTTGTGTCTTTTTTATACTAAAAAGTACTGTAATTTGGAGATGCCTCAGGTGAGCGATTTAGGACCATCATGGTCCTCTTGTATATGTTTTAAATTGTCCTGAGGTGCATCAAAAAGCAGGATTGTGTGGAAATGGGTTTTAAGGAAATTTCAGCAGCAAAAGGCTTGCTAATTTTTGTCATCTCGAAATCTACAAAAAAAAAAAAAGAAATGTAAATTCCAAATAAAAGACGTAAAAAATTAGAATGCATATAAGCTGCATTTTATCCTTTTCACTCTGGTTTTCTTTTTTTTTTCCTTGAGTATCCTTAAAACTTGATATTTGTTAAAGGATACAGTTAATGTAACATCTGGCAGGATTAGTGATAAATCTCCCATTTTTGTTTGAATTGCTAAAGTTTTTATGTTTGTTGTTTTCATCTGTTTCGCATATCAATCATATTTCTAATTTCAATTTAAAAATGGTTGTCATGGTAACCATAATATATGGCAGGAGGTCCCATAGTCCTCTAGGCAACAGGTTGGCAAACAATCAATCTTTTAATAATTCACAGAATTACAATCAATCTCTCTTTTTCATAACTTTTCTGAATACATTGAAAAAAATATACTGCATTTCTGAGGCCGGAATATTGATCAGTGCTTGGTGACATGTTGTTTTAACCCTTTCCTGGACAAACCCGGGATTTTACGTCATTGTGATTTTACACTTGAGAAAACATTGCGGAAAAAGAAGAAATTGCTTGTAACAA
The DNA here is from genome assembly GCA_946902895.1 of Fragum fragum. Classification (NCBI taxonomy): domain Eukaryota; kingdom Metazoa; phylum Mollusca; class Bivalvia; order Cardiida; family Cardiidae; genus Fragum; species Fragum fragum. The sequence goes on from OX336367.1 coordinate 24,311,630, forward strand.
GCAATTTCTCCTTTTCCCACAGTATTTTCTACCACATAGGATAGTCAGATTTCAAATTGCATGCATTTTTCATTGTCGTCTGCAACCTCTTTGAAATTGGACCAGTCTAAAATTTCATAAAACAGGAAAGGGATAACACAGTAAATTGAAACTATAACAAATTAGAGAAGTCCAGACTTAGTGAGGTCTCTCTTTTACTTAGCCTGGCAATTAACCCTTGTCATGCTGTATAAATTACCTTACTGAATTGCGCTCAAATCAAAGGGCTGAAATCACTGGTAGAACTAGATATTCAAAAATCAATATATTTTTAGAAATCAACTTCATAGGCAACTCTGGCAGGAAAAGTACAAGCAGGAGGTATAGACTAAGATCAGCCTGCACATATGTGCAGTCTGATCTTAGTCTACCTCTCCTGCCAAAACCGGAATATTCCGGGTTCAGCATGACAAGGGTTAACGGATGGCTGGCAACACCCACTGACTCCAACAGTAATTTGGACTTGGATACTAACCCATTATCAGATGGCAAAATTTTAGACTGGTCTGAATTGAAAGGATCTGCAGACAACAATTTAAAATTTGTGAAATTTTAGTTTTTCTTCTATTTTCTCAGTAGAAAACATTGTGTAAAATGAAGAAATTGCAGAACAGAACAGAACTTTATTTATATCCAGGTACAAATCAGTGTACAACATGGACAAAAATCAAATACACATGGAGTAGTAATATTTTGGTTCCGATTCAATCTATAAATTCTATGAGCATTTATTTTCCGTAGGGATAGATGCTCTGGTATAAAAGGTAACTGAATGATTTATGATCGAAGTGGGAATAAACGAATATCGCTTTGGTCCGAGCGCATCGCAACCACACCTTATAACAAGCTGTTATTACGAAGCCCTCGGGAAAAATTTGGACAGCTGAAAACCCCCGCTTCCTCGCCTTATTAGAAACGAAAAACAAGGACTAAGGGAGTTATAGTTATTACTTTTTTAAGAGCATATGCCCTAAGTATTTAAATATTAATACATGTTGATTTCATTAAAATTGTATATAGTATAAATTTCGAAAAGTTCCAAACTTGCGATGCTGATCAAGGTAACGTTGGAGCAATTTTACAACCTCGCAACTGCTTAAGTTACGAGGTTTCAAAACAACATCCAACGCTGTCTAAATAACGTTTGATTTGATCATTACAAATTCTTCATTTTACTCAATGATTTCCCATTTGCTTTTCTTTGTGCAAAATGTTTAACAGTGTTGTTTTGCATTTTCCAGCCATTAACATGCAACAAAAAACTAAAAGTAATTTGCTCAGACCTAAGAACAAAAATTCTGTCTGGTAATGGGTGACAGTTATAAGTGTGTAACACTCCTAATCATGATGCCGCTGTCAAAGCGCAGTTGGTAGCGCGTCAGACTTTCAATCTAGAGGTCCCGGGTTCGATCCCTTACGGCGGCACTCATCCTTTCCGACTATTTGTCTCCCACCAATGGGTTCAATAATCGTAGACGTATGTGGGATAGCAGCTGGAGGCTAGGAAAGGATGTGATGGTGGCACTGGTGTAAGAAATACCAGGAATCCATTGTTAGGTGCTCCAGCCGCCGCGATATAACTGAAATATTGTTGAAAGCGGCCTAAAACCCCATTCAAACAAACAAACCTAATCATGATGTCATTTGTCCAATCCACAGCCGCAGTAAATATCCATTCCAACATTTGTCACCCATCAATGTGAGGATATTTGTAAAATCTAAGTGGAATGAGCAACTTGAGGCTCTGAAAGGATGTTGTGGTACTACTGGTGTGAGAAATACAAGTCCATGGCTATGTGCTCAAGTTGTCAAAATATGACTGAATGTTGTTGAAAACATCATTAAACCCAATTTAATTACATATTTCAATTTCTGTTACTACAAATGGAGGTTATTCTAATCACTAAATTATCTCAAATTACGTTAATAATAAGTGCATAAAAAATGGAGATGCTGTCATCGGCCTGCATGTTGACACTGTAGTTGTAAGCATTGACATTGTGACCAACACTAACCTTGCCTATATTTCAGTTATCCCAGTGAAATCCTCTTAATCCTTTCCTGTACAAACCCTTGTTTTACGTCCCTCTGATTTTTTACTTGAGAAACATTGTGGAAAAAGTAGAAATTGCTTGTGACAAGCAATTTCTTCTTTTCCCACAATATTTTCTGACCAGTAGGTCAGTTACTTTTTTTGATAATAATAAATAAATTGTCGTCTGCAAATTCTTTCATATTGGACCAGTCTAAAATTTTGAAAAAGGGAAAGGATTAACAGCAATCTTAATCCTTGTCATGCTGAATTAAATCCTCTCCAAAATTATGTCAAAATCAAAGGACTGAAAGCAAAGAAAGCACTGATTTGGGGTAGGGTAATTAATTAGAAAATTAATGGTATAAACAATGCTAAGCTTTAAAGGGATAATCAGGATGTCTAGACAAAGATAAGACTGCACATATGAGCAGGCTGATTTTTATCTAGACCTCCTGAGAAAACAGTAATATTCAGGGTTCAGCATAATAAGGGTTAATAGCTATCAAGGGCGTAAACTATTCATGCATTTTTCTGAGATTAATGCCCCTCTTTGGACTTCTTTTTTTCCCCCACAATTATGCACCTGAAGGTTAGTTTGGCATTTGTTTACAGTCTGTTTGTTCATATCTTGCGCTACTTCCTTACGGTAGGATCTTTTTCTCAGTACAGAAGGTCAAGGTCATCTGTCAAAGCCTTGATCAAATATTAAAACTGGAATTCAACGAAAATGGTTAATGACAGGGTCATTCTTGCACATTGTCTGTTCAGAAAATGTCATGGTCAATCTTGCTCAAGCAACTACATCTATTAAGCAAACATTTTCAATAAGGGACCAGTGTCAATATTCCCTTTCCAAAAACAAAAGACCTTCGAGAAGTTTTTGCTAATAAAATTATAAAAACTAATTCCCATGTTGGTCGATCTTATTAGAATGGACTAATGAGTTCCATCAACATAGAATTAAGTAAGAATCGTTCAATGATAAAATGTATGTGGTCAAATTGTACCCTCATGTCACAAAAAATTGTGTTAAGCGACCACTTTCTTAAATGACCACATTTCGAAAGTCCCTTGAGTGGTAGTGTTATACAGGTTCAACCCATTCAAGCATGACAAAATTTTAAACTGGTCCAAATTGAAAAGGAGCCAATTACACTTCAAATTGCGTTACAATTGGAAAATAGAGTGCCAAATAGAGTGGGGAACATTGTGAGAAAAGGAGAAATTCCTTATTATAAGCAATTTTAGCTTTTTCCACAAAAGTTTTTATGATTGTAGTTCTCCAGGGTGTCAGAAAGCATCATTGTGTGGTTATGGGTTATCTGCAATTTAAATCTAGATAGCCTTTGTAATAGATGCATTCTGATCAGCATTTATCCTTTTTTGTACTTCCCAAATGATTCCTTTTTATAGATGAGTCATAATTTAGTCTTTTTTTATCTGACTTTTGGCAGAAGTAAGAGGTCTTGAAATAGTAGCCTTTTATGGAGTTCAAAAGGATGGATTTATTGTTTTCAATACCTCCCTATAGTTGTCTTTGGGGAACTAGGCATGAATAATAGATTCTGGTCTAAAATCAATTTCTGAATTGAATTACGACTTCTCCAGCCAATTTTACAAGAGATATTGAAAACTGGTCAGGAATGGTCAATTTTGTATATGACCACTGCTTAATGGAAAAATAGCCGCTTTGTAGAATTAGTGACGACAGGCTATCGATTTTGAGAGTTGAGATGCTTTAAAGAGCCTCGAATTTCCGAGAGAAATTGTGGAATGACTTTTCCCTCACGTTAAAGTTCTATACTCAAAATCTTTTATGTAGGCATTTTCTATCTAAAGCATATAACTGTAGACCTTTATTGGTTAAATCCATTCTGACATTATTATGCTATTTGACGCCCCCAAGGAAAAAAGCTTTGAAAACATTCTGGAAAATGAAGAAATTGCTTTCTTCATTAACCACAAAGTTTTCTACCCCAAAAGGTAAAAAAGAATTGTTGTCTGCACATCTTTGAATTAGAGCCAGTTTTGAATTTTGTTATCTGGAAATGGGTTAAGGCTTTGAAACTGAATTTCTTTAAGATTAAATTGATTGTGTTTTATTAATTGAAAAAAGTGGAATGATATAAGTTGATGTTAAATTTTTCCTAGACTGTAAAAAGTTTCCTTTTTAACCCTTGTCATGCTGATCCCGGAATATTCTGGTTTTGGCAGGAGATGAAGACCAAGATCGGCCTGCACATAAGTGCAGTCTGATCTTGGTCTTCATCTCCTGCTTGTAATTTTCCCGCCAGAGTTGTTTATGAAATTGTTTTCTTAGAGAAACGTTGATCTTTGAACAAGTGCTATCAGTGCCTACGGCCCTTTGATTTTACAACAATTCTGTAAGGTAATTTATACAGCATGACAAGGGTTAATAAGGTGCATGTTTTGTAACAAAAAGCAATTACCTGTACACTGTCTTAACCCATTCACACACAACGACACTTTTTGACACCCGGGGGGAAAAAAATCATTAGAACACTTTGTTGACAATAGCAATTTCTTCAATGTCTTCATTGTTTTCTACCCCAAAAGTTAAAAAAAAATGAAATTAAAATTTCATAAACTAAAATTTATCACCAGCAACATCTATATATTTGGACAAGTCCAAATTTTGTGGTCTGGTAAGCTGTTAATATGATGTATCTGCAAATTGTCATTGTTGGTTTGGCAAAAACAAACTAAGCATTTTTCTTTTAGGAAAGTACATGTATTCTCTACCAATGTATAATAGATGGGACATGTTGAGAGGAAGGCTAAACTGTTTAAAATTCACTCACATCAGCATTTGCATTCATACCATTTCTAAAAAACTAGACAAACATTGAATCAATCTTCTTGTAAGGCAATGTTTGTGAGCTTATAGATTTGTCAAACTTATACCTGACAATGGAATTTAAACCATTCCCACATGATCCTGCTTTATTACGGCCCTCAAGAAAAAAGCTGTGGAAAACATTGTGGAAAATGAGGAAATTCCCTTGTAACAAGCATTTTCTTCATTTTCCATAATGCTTTCTATCCAAAAATAGCAAAGATTTTTAAAATTTCAGTCTTGAAATTGTCATATGCACTTTCTTTCATTTTTTGACTGGTCTAAAAAAAATTATGTGGTATTGAGTTAAATCTTACCAGTTTTGGTTTACTAATATTTTTTTGGTCAAAGGGAAGTAAATAGGTATGAAAAAAAATTTAGTGAAACAAATGCCACCAATTCCCAGACATTCCCTGGTTTTTTATGTCCCTGTGATTTTATACTTGAGAAAACATTGTGGGAAAAGCTTTAAACAAGCAATTTCTTCTTTTTCCTGAATATTTTCTACCCTAATGAATCGTAATTTTTCAATTTAAATCCACTTTAAATTTTCGTCTGCAAAACCTTTGAAGTTGGACAGGTCTAATATCTAATCAAACAGGAAAGGGTTAACCAATTCCCACACAATAAAATTTAAGACCAGTCCAAGTTCAAAGATGTTGCACACTACAAATTTAAAGTTAATGATATCTTTAAAATCGTTGTCTATTGGGGTAGAAAACATAATGGATAACAAAGAAATTGCTTGTTACAAGCAATTTCTTCATTTCCACAATGTTTTCCAAAGCTTTCATTTTGAGGGGTGTTTAAAAGCATCATTGAGTGGGAATGGATTAATGCTTTCAAGTGGATTATTGAGATTTCTTCCTGGATTACCACTTAATAATTTTACAGAAAAAATACTGAATAATTACACAGAAAAAGTAGTATTAAAATGATAAACTCCCTGTTTAGGTAGAGGTTAGTGACAATGCAATAAAAAGAAAAATTTTGTGTTGAACTTTTTTGCATAATATTTGGTGATTTGGAATATTGTACTACTAATTTGCAAACAATATTCAAAGTGTAAATTGGTCTTTAAAAGCATTTTCTTCTCAAGAATTACACATTATTGAACGTCACCTCAAAAGATATATTGATAGTTTGCATGGGGTTTAACACCACTTTTAACAGTATATCTTTCGTATCATGACGGCTGGAGACCTAACAGTGGATTTTCTGGTATTTCTTACACTAGTACTACCACTACATCCTTTCCAAGCCTCCAGCTGCTCATCCCACTATGATTTACGATAATCCACCCTTTGGTGGGAGACTAATAACAGAAAGGATATACACTGGGGCAAGTCATCTTAGCAGGACCAGAAACACTGTCACACAAAGTGTTGTGTAGAAGTAACAATAGATAAGATGCCAAGTTTTTTATCATTTATTGCATGGGTATTCATTTACACAAAAATGTAGGCCAGTCTTGATTGCCAGAGGTTCAGTGTGAATAAGAAATGAGAAATCTGCATCTTATGGGTAGACAAGTTCTTTTAGAAAAGGAGATATAGGTTGGTACAAGTAATTTTTCTGCCATATGAAGTTTCCTTGTAAATTCACAATAAAATTTCAAGACATTGAATTTGAGAAAAAAGTCAAGCTTAGAATGATTTTGGTCAAAGGGAAATAACTAGTCTTCTGTCATTGATTGATGTTGTTAATTCCCTTTGTGTACTTCATAGGACTATAAGGTAATAAAGACCATAATTCAATATTCCAAAGACCTTAATCCATTCCAACACAATGACTCTTTTAGACACTTTGCTTTTGAAAACATTGAGGGAAATGAAAAAAATGCTTGTTACAAGCAATTTCTTCATTATCCACAATGTTTTGTACACAAAAGGTTAAAAAAAAAATCCAAAATTTCATGAGCTTTGAATTGTCATCTGCAACACCTTTCAATTTTGACCTGTTTAAAAGTTTCCGTCTGGTAATAGGTTAAATCTTCAGCTTATAGATCAGTGTTACAGCCTTGTAAAAGTAACAGCTAGAAAGTATGTCTTTGTATATGATGTAAATGCAGTAGAGGGTATATGCCAGATGGTGTTCAGTAGATGGATTAAGTCTTGTCAATAAAAAAATCAGTTAATCAAATTAGAATGATGTTTAAACCAAATGTGAACTTTGAACTCTGGTTGGTTGACATTTATGTGAAGCGTTACATGTAGTAAGTTTGGGGATTTAAACATCATAACTAGAGTTTTTCAAGCTATAGATGATGACATTTAGGTCACCAATCATCATTGTATTCTTTTGGTCTATCTAACTGATCATTGATTTTGCAAAATAAAGTCGTTTTATATCTTACTACCTGTTTGAGTTATATGGCATGACCAGCGATTTGCTAAAGTTATAGCTTTTAACCCGTTACCACACAGTGACACTTTTACCTCAATATAAAAAATTGGAAAACATTGTGGAGAATGAAGAAATTGCTTATTACAAGCAATTTCTTCATTCTCCACAATGTTTTCCTTCAAAAAGGACCAAAGTTATAAAGATTTGATCAACTTAAAATATTCGGCTGTAACTTCTTTGAATTTGGACTGGTCTAAAATTGCATTGTGTGGGAATGGGTTAAATGGAGACTTATCCGGTAAAAATAAGGTTATTATTCAGAAACACATCTCTCTAGAGTTGAAAATTGTCTTCTGTGATGTTTTGGGTGTGTATGTGTTAAAAAATCTTGTCTGCTCATTTTCTCAACTACTGAATGGATTTAATTGACTCAAATTTTACATGGGCACTCGATTTCAACAAAAGATCTTAGTTATGGTTTATTGACTTTTGTTGGAGTTATGGCCCGTTGTTGGAAAAAGGCTCTATTCCAGAGACAAAATCTCTTTTTATGTGATATGAAACTCAAGATCTTGAACTCTAGATCTTGTTAAGTTCTTGAACCAAAACAAATGATTTGATTGGCTGTTGTTTTCTTTGATCGACAGCTGCGATTGGTCAATTATAACTGTCTACATATGTTTCAGAACCAATAGAAGGAGTTGATGATGATGTGACAGAGGAGGTACTGGAGACTGACCTTGTAAATGAAAGCCAAGAGGCTCAGCTTGTTGATTCAACCTCACACGCTCTTGATGGTTTGGACAGGTAAGTACAGTGTCAATATACCCCTTTCCCACACAACTGAATTGTAGACTGGTCAAAATTGAAAGAAGTTGCAGACGACAATTTCAATTGATGGAATTTTAAAAATCTGTCTCTTGGGACAGAAAACATTGTGGATAGTGAAGAAACTGCTTGTTTGGGAATGAATTAATATTGTGATTTGATCATATTCTAGCATTTCATTTAACCCATTCCCACACAATGACACTTTTAGATGCCCCAAGAAGAAAACTTCAGAAATCATTATGGATAATGAAGAAATTGCATGTTACAAGCAATTTACTCATTTTCCACAATTTTTTCTACCCAAAGACTTGAAAAAATATAGTATTTCATAACCTTGAAACCCGTCTGCAACCCCTTTCAATTTGAACCAGTCTAAAATTGTGCTGTGTAGTAATGGGTAATATACATTCTTGAGGTTTTTATATAACACTGAAGGTGGATGAAAATGGGTATCATCTTTTCTGTCTATTCTGGCATGTTGTTAGCACATCTCCACACAAAAACACCCTTAAACACCCTATAATATGAAAGCTTTGGAAAACATTGTGGAAAATGAAGAAATTGCTTGCTACCCCTATAGTCAAAGATTTAAGAAATTTCATCAACTTTAAAATTTTGTCTGCAACTTCTTTGAGTTTGGACGGGTCTAAAATTTCATCATATGGGAATGGGTTAACACATCTCTTCCTACATTTTTAGCTCCCCTGAGCACGAAGTACTCTGGAGGAGCTATTGTGATCGTCCGTCTGTCCGTCCGTCCGTTCACAATTACAAAAAAATCTTCTCCTCCTAAACTAACCTGGAATTTCAACAAAACTTCACAGAAATGATCCTTAGGTCATGCTCTTTCAAAATACTTCAAAGAATTGAAATCCATGAAGAACTCTGGTTACCATGGCAACGGAGTGAAAAAACTTAAAAAATCTTCTCCTCCCAAATGGTAAGGCCTAGAGCTTTGATATTTGGTATATATCAACATCTATTGACCCTCTACCAAAATACTTCAAAGAATTACCCTATTCTGAAAATTAGTCCTTTTCTGGGCGATCCCTGATTTTACATAGAAATAAAGAAGGAAATCTTTAAAAATCTTCTTCTCCTAAACCATAAGGCGTAGAGCTTTGATATTTGGTGTACATCATCATCTATTGACCCTCTACCAAAATACTTCAAAGAATTACCATATTCTAAAAATTAGCCTTTTTCTGGGCGATCCCTGATTTTACATAGAAATAAAGTAGGAAATCTTTAAAAATCTTCTTCTCCCAAACCATAAGGCCTAGAGCTTTGATATTTGGTAAACATCATCATCTTTTGACCCTCTACCAAAATACTTCAAAGAATTACCGTATTCTGAAAATTAGCCCTTTTCTTTGTGATCCCTGATTTTACATAGAAATAAAGAAGGAAATCTTTGAAAATCTTTGAAAATCTTCTTCTCCCAAACCATCAGGCCTAGAGCTTTGATATTTAGTACAAATCAACATCTATTGACCCTCTACCAAAATATTTCAAAGAATTACCCTATTCTGAAAATTAGCCCTCTTCTGGGCGATCCCTGATTTTACATAGAAATAAAGCAGGAAATCTTTAAAAATCTTCTTCTCCCAAACCATAAGGCCTAGAGCTTTGATATTTTGTACATATCATAATATATTGACTGTCTACCAAAATACTTCAAAGAATTATCATACTCTGAAAATTAGCCCTTTCCTGATGTTACAAAGGAATAAAGAAGGAAATCTTTGAAAATCTTCTTCTCCCAAACCATAAAGCCTAGAGCTTTGATATTTGGTACATATCATCAGCCATTGACCCTCTACCAGATTACTTAAAAAATTAGCCCTTTTCTGTGCAATCCCTAATTTTAGTTAGGAATAGATAATGATATCTTTGAAAACCTTCTTCCTCTAAACCGTTAGGCTTACAGCTTTTATACTTGGTATGTATTGATGTCTATACTTCAAAGCATTACCATATTCAGGAAATTAGTGCTATATGGTTGGATCATCAATATACCTAGGATTAAAAGAGAAATCTGTTAACATCTTCTCCAAAATAATTAGACAGAGGGCTTTGCCATTTTGTTTATATGATAAAGCTATGAACCATCATACTCAGGGGAGCGATTTAGGACCATCATGGTCCTCTTGTTGATGAATTTTAATGGAATTTTTAAAGAATGTTCCTTGTCACCTGACCTTGTGCATATTTTTGGGGTTTTGCCATTTTTGCAGCATCACCGAAAAGGGGGGGGGCTATGGAAAAAGGGGGCTTAATTCAAATTTCTTGTTTCTAATAAACTATGGCTCTTTTGCTAGTCAAGTGTCTCTCACACTAGAGTTTGTGACATTTAAAAACTATCACCAGAATTAAGAATTTGTCAATCACACAAATACCAGTTAACCCATTCCCACATTATAAAATTTTAGACCTGTCCAAATTCAAAGAAATTGCAGACAACAATTTAAAGTTGATAAAATCTTTAAAATCTTTGTCTATTGGAGTAGAAAACATTGTGGATAATGAAGAAATTGCTTGTGACAAGCAATTTCTACATTTTCCACAATGTTTTCCTAAGGTTTTATATTGAGAAGCCTTTAAAGTGTCACAGTGTGGGAATGGGTTAAAAGTGAGGCATGATGGTTTGATATAAAAGTCTCATACATCACATCTTAGCAAGGGTAAATTCTAGAAAAAATATTAACCAATTATCACATAAAAAAAATTTGGGCTGGTCAATATCAAAAGAAGTTGCGGAAAACAGTTTAAAGTTTATGTAATTTTAGATTTGTCAGCTTTCTGGGTAGAAAATATTGAGGAAATGTTTTTTCCTGCAGGCGAGTCAAAAAGAAACGTTGTGTGGAAATGGGTTAAGAATATGTTAGGCTAAGCTAGTATTGCTATTCTTTGCAGCTTGGGCATGGCTAAGGGCCTTAGAGGGTATGACGGTTGAATTGATATTTGGTTGGCCATGCCTACTGACTCCGACAGGAACTTTGATATCAACCCATTCTCACCCAATCACGCTTTTGAATGCCCGTCAAGAATAACAATTTTGGAAAACATTGTGGAAAATGAAGAAATTGCTTGAACCAAGCAGTTTCTTCATTTTCATCAATGTTTTCTACTAAAAGAGTAGAAAGAAACTAAAATTTAATGAACTTTAAATTGTCATCTGTAACTTTTTTCAGTTTGGAGCAGTCTAAAATTTTGCTGTCTGGTAATGGGATAAATGGGGTTAACCCTTTACTGTTTTGCAAAATTTTAGACCTGTCCAAATTCAAAGGTTTTGCGGAGGACTAAAATTGATTTAATTTGAAAAATAATTGTTCAGTAGGGAAGAAAACATTGTGGAAAAAGAAGAAATTGCTTGTATAAGCAATTTCTTCTTTTTCCACAATGTTTTCTCAAGTATAAAAACACAGGGATATAAAAACCAGGGATTGAACAGGAAAGGGTTATTTTGACTTTCAGGTATCCAATCAACAATTTGCATTCTGTTTTTTGACCATTTATTTTGCAAATTAATGTTGTTTATTACCCCAGTCAAACTGTTACGCCAGACATTAGTGGGTGTGGCCAACAACCTATCATTTGATGCATCACCACTTTCAATAAAAAAATCAATTAACAATCAAATGGATGCTTCCGTCTGAAGCCCAGTCCAATACCTTCGAATGTTAAACCATTTATAAGTGGGCTAACAAAGCAAGTAACTACAGCTCAACCTGTAGTTATACCATTTAGGGCAACCACAAAATAAACTGCCTATGACCAATATGGCAAACGAATCCTGGTCCGTTCGCCCTAAATACTTTTCGCCCTAATTCCCCTTTGCCCCGCGTCCGTTTGCTGTAATTCCCGTTCGCCCGGGGTCCGTTCGCCCTATATTTCAGTTTCATTATCATCATGAGCTGTCCCAATAAAAGATTCTTGTGAACATTTATTTTTCCTTTAAGAGATGTTTAGCTTATGTAAGGTAGTTCTTTCAACTGATATTCAGACAAAAATTCAGATGTTATAGGTGGCAATTTAAAGTAATTAATCCCCAATACGCTGTGAACAAACATGACATTATCACATTAATTAATTCAAAAATGAAGTTTGTTACAAAAATCCAAAATATGGGTATATACACACAGCATGAATTTACATATATTCCTTATCTTTAATCCACTTCAAGTATTGACAAACGGTAAAACATAAATATTAAAGGAATGCAGACTGGGTTAACAAATCAAGCGCTCCAAAAGAAATCAAAAGCTTCTATCATAATTAAAGAACGAGTTTGATTTCTAGCAACACTTAATTGAAAACTTAAACTTTAATTGATCGCTGATTGATATTTAAGTGTGTGCGATTTAAGTAGATAATCACAAAATTCGGATGTTTTCAATTTTGAATAACAACAGAAACATGCAATTTTAAACAACATTTGAGTCAATTATCTTTAAAATTGTGCATTTTGAAACAAATGTGTTATAAAAACAACTTTTTCAAATACTTGAACAAATACAATATGAAATATTTTATTTTCTCTAACTCAGTTACAATAAGTTGTTTGGGTCCCTACAAATATAATCATTAAAGCGATTTGAAACAAATATACTAAAAATAGGGCGAATGGACCCACTTTTGGGGCGAACAGACCCAGGGCGAACAGACCCGGGGCGAAAGTATAATTAGGGCAAACGGACCCGATACCATGGCAAACTAATACTGCTTAGTATCTCTGCCAAATGATTTGGTATGGTTAACAATTAATCAACTCATTACCAGATAATAAAATTTGATACTATCCGAATTAAAACAGTTGCAGACAATAATTTAAAGTTAATCTTTGTTGTTCTAGCTAGAAGACATTGTGGGAAATGACGAAATTACTTTTTGTGTCTTTTTCCACATTTTACAAAGCCTTGTCTGGAAACAGAATATATGTATCTTATTTAATTGACTTAGTAATGGAAAAGATAGAAAACAAATGAAGATTGGCAAGTTAACTTTGGAATAAAAGGTACTTATGACTCCTTGCGTCTTGATATCAACAGAAAAATAAAATTGGGGGCAGATAGTTCTCTGATTGTCTCTATATGTATGTCCCTGTGTCTGTCCAAAACTATATTTCTGTGTTACATGAACACTTTCTAACATATCGCTGGTTCAGTACAAAACAGTTGTAACTGTTTATAGGCAGTTACAACTGTTTCATGCTGAACCATTGATATTATTTTAATATTTGGCATGATAATACCTCCTCTTTTTGATATGCATCTGCTAGTGGTTAAGGTTAAGGTCATGTGACAAAGTCAAGTTCATCTATCAAAGCCACACTTCTGACAATTTGTTGTCCAACAGGAATAAGTGTCTCACAGATACATTTGGAGTTCATGATTGTGTGATAATAAACAAAATTCTTAGTTCTTGTAACAATAGCTTAGCCCCTTAAAATAGCTTAGCATTTATTCAATTCTCCTACAGTCTTGCTTTTTTACAACCCTGACGGAAGAGATCAGGAAAACAACTCAACAAACATTCAGAAAATGTTTGTCATCCCATTCAAGCACAATGACGCTTTATGACACCCTTGCGGAAAAAAGCTGTGGAAAAACTTGTGAAAAAATGAAGAATTTCTTCATTATCCACAATATTTTTGATCCCCCAAAAATCAAGTTGAATTATGAAATTGTTGTCTGCAAAGTCTTTGAATTTGGACCAGTCTCAAATTTTGTTGTGTGGTTATGAATTAGCAATTTCTTAATTCATTTCCAAAATGCATTTTTACAAAAGAACTGAGATATTTAAAATTCTATCACTTCGAACGTCTTGTCTGCAACATTTTTCATTTGTACTGATCTAAAATAAGAATTCATTACATATTTTGATAACAGAGAACTTGGGGCTGAAACTGAAGATGGCAGTATTGACAAAGATGATGGTAGTGTAGAGCGACCCCCAAGTTCAAGGTCATCCACAAGTTCAAGATCATCAAGAAGTTCGAGCTCATCTAGTTCAAGGTCAAGATCTAGGTCGAGATCAAGATCAAGGTCATACAGAAGTTCAAGGACAAGATCCAGGAGTAGATCAAGATCAAGATCCTATTCATCAAGTGATCCTGAATTTAAGCGTGCAGTGGTAATATTTTAGTACCCTAGACTTATATTTTACTACCCTAGACTTCGGGATAGATGAATTGGGATTCCATTGTTTGACCTTGCATAGATGTAAACCTGTCTGTCTGTCTGTGAATTGTGAACTTAATGCAAAAAAATTACATTTTGCTCTTATTCAAAAACTGATCTAAATACACTGCTCATATCTGGGATGTAGGTTCCTTGTTTTGATTGGCATAAGGGTCATTGATCAAGGTCACTTATCAAGGTCACAAGTTTTGTACACTCTACACAAAAACTTTACATTTTACATGTACTTATATTCAAACACCATAGAAGATACATGGCTCATACTTGAGATAAAGATTTGTTGCATTGATAGGCACCAGTTGGTTTTAAGGTAAAGGTCACCTATGAAGGTCAAAGTCATTTACCAAGGTTATATTTCTGAAAAAAAAAGCAGTAATGGGAGAATGATGTTGCTTAACCCTTTCCTGTTTTATGAATTTTTTGACTGGTCCAATTTGAAAAGGTTGCAGACGACAATGAAAAATGCATGCAATTTGAAATCTGACCGTCCTATGTGGTAGAAAATATCGTGGAAAAAGGAGAAATTGCTTGTATAAGCAATTTCTTCTTTTTCCACAATGTTTTCTCAAGTATAAAAACACAGGGATATAAAAACCAGGGATTGAACAGGAAAGGGTTATTTTGACTTTCAGGTATTACAAGCAATTTCTACTTTTTCCACAATGTTTTCTCAAGTATAAATTCACAGTGACGTAAAATCCCGGGTTTGTCCAGGAAAGGGTTAAAAATATGTTAATGGGTAATATAACAATATTTATAAATCATGAATCAAGCCCAATAATGTAGGTACTCATTGGAATTAATGAATTGCTGGCCAACCCCACTGAGTTTCACACCCACTTAGATATTAAACAGTGTTAATTTGCAAAATTGCTAGTAAAATGTAACAAAAAAGTAAAAAAGATTTGTTAGCAACCTAAACATTGTAACTATATCTTCTTTGGAAAAGAAAACATAGGAAATGAAGAAATTACTGATAGCATTAGTAATTTCTTCATTTTCCACATTGTTTTCCAAAGTTTTTTCTTAAGGGTCATAAACAGGCAGAATTGTGTGGGAATGGGTTAATACCTTTTAGAATACTATTGTTTTGAAAGAAAACATACTTGATAAGGTGTGTTATACTTGTTTGATTATATTCTGCAGGTAATTTACCACAAAAGTGTTTACAAAGGGCTGAGGTGAAAATCATGGTCTATTTTTTTTTAATCAACTAACTATCGCATGATCCAAGATAATGATGCTCCAAGAAAAAAAAACTGTAGAAATAAATGTGAGAAAAGGAGGAATTGATTGACATCATATTTTTAAGTTTAACCATTTTAAAAATTTCATTGTTAATTGCGATACTGTTCTAAGTGTCAATACATGGCATAAATACTTAGAACGGTATTGCAATTAACTCTAGAAATGTTCTCCTTTTTCCCCTTTCAGTATGGGTACAATACATATGATGATGGTAGGTACAAAGATAGACCTAAGAGGTATCCAGAAAGAAGGTACTATGATGATCGCTACAGAGAGAGAGACTATCAAAAGATGGAGTTTGAAAGTTCCAACCAAAGGATTGTTCTCCCACCGACTGTGGTCAAGCCACCAATACCTAAAAGGTTGAGAAAGGACACAGAAGAGGCAGAGGAAGGTGAAGTATTTGATGATGAGGATGAAGAAGAAGAAGAAGGAGAGATGAAAGATGATTCTGAAACGAAGGCCCCTGAAATTGTCAAAGATGGTGTAGAAAAACCTTCAGAGCTCAGTGAAGAAGGAAAGGGTGAGATAAAAGAAACAATAGAAATCACTGATCAATTCCAGATGCCTACAAATCAACCAAGTCAGCCTTCAGAGGTTATTGATCAAGCAACAAATTCTCTGAAAGAGGTAAATCAGGTATTGGAGACCACTGATCTAGGAGAGAAACTTGAAAAGGAGACTAAAGAAATTTCAGAAGTGATCAATCAGCCAAATAAACTTGTAGGTGATAAAACTGAAGAGATTGAGGGTTTGAGTAAAAGCGAAACCCAAGACGAAGTCATTAATCAAAATAAAGATTCTGATAAAGATTGTGAACAAGTAGAAAAAGTTGAGGAAAAAAGTGAAGACAAAGATGATATTAACAATGGAAATAGTAACAGAATAGTTATAATTAATAATCCAGATGTCAATGTAGATATAGTCAAGACTGAAAATTCAGAATCTAATACTTCTAATGAATTAAGAGAAAATGATGGTTCTTCTGATGTGATTGAAGAGATTGATAAGCCTAGGTGTAACATTGAAGATTCTGTAAAATTAGGAGATAATAATGAAACAACAATTGAAAGTGATAAAAATGGAGACATGAATAAGAATATAAATCAGGAGAGTGGTAATGAGACACAGAGTGAAAATATAAAAGAATCAAATGAAACTACAAACCAAGCAGTTGAAATTGATCAATCTTTCAACAAACCAGAAGAAAAGGAAATAGATGATAAAGTAGATGATGTAGTTGAGCTATCCGTGAGTAGAGATGATGTGCTTGACATAAGTATTGGTAAAGATGACAGAATTGACTCAGAAATTCCTGGTACTAGTACCAATACTGAAAATGCTGCTGCTGGTCCAATAATGACCAAAGACAGTGACAATAAACCTACTGGACTAGGTAAAGAAACAGAACAGAAAGGGGTTGAGAGTAAAGTAGCTAATAAAGAAACAACTCAAGGGGCGTCAAATGAAAAATCAAACAAACCTCCACAGAGGATTGTATTGCCTCCTGCTCAAGCTGAGGCTCCAACACTGACCAAGAATCAAATGGAACTGCTTGAATTGGAAATGAGAGCAAGAGCTATAAAGTCCATGTTGAAAATGTCAAAATAAACGAGCCTCTATCAACCCAATCTCACAACACAAAATTATAACTGGCCAAAATTCAAAGAAGCTGCAAACAAAAAATTCAAGTCCTAGAAATTTATCTTATTGTCTTATACAGTAGAAAACATTGTGGATTATGAAGATATTGCTTGTGACAAGCAATTTCTTAATTTTACACTGTGTTTTCCTCATTTTTGTCATGAGGTGTGTCAAATCAAAGTACTGAAAGTGCTGTAAGCTAGCAAAGCATTGTTTTGTAAAGTAATCTTCTTTGCCTTTTGAGGGTAGAAAACATTATGAACATTTAAGAAATTGCTTGTTACAAGCAATTTCTTCATTGTCCACAATGTTTTCCAAAACCTTTTTTGAGATTCTTAAAAAGGCAGGATTGAATGGGAATGGTTTGTATAGCATGCATTTGAAGGAGTTCTCTACAATTTGAAATACACAAGAACGACTTTTTTTGCGTAGACATTCAATGGAGTTTCTTAATTTTACACTGTGATTTTCTCATTTTTTTGTCGTGAGGTGTGTCAAGTCAAAGTACTGAAAGTGCTGTAAGCTAGCAAAGCATTGTTTTGCAAAGTAATTTTCTTTGCCTTTTGAGGGTAGAAAACATTTTGAACATTTAAGAAATTGCTTGTTACAAGCATCCCATGAGTGGTTGCTTAATACAAGATTTACTGTATTCAATAGCAGACTATAATTCTTGTGAGCTCATACAACATAAATCTGGTACTTTATATGATTATGCTTTCAACCAGATTACATGTATCTCCAAAAGATAGCTTCTTTTTGTTCGCTTGAAATTGAGATGGCTTGTGTAAAAGCTAATTTCTAGGGTAAAATCACAAGTAATTGTGAATAATTTTTGCTAATTAGGGCAGACAGCTGATCTATTGTAATCTTGTTTATCCCATTACTACACAAATCCCCTTTTTGACGTCCTGAAGAAAAATGGTACATGGAAACTTTGTTGGTAAAGGAGAAATTAATTGTAACAATGTTGTAATGTTTCTACCTTATTTTTCTACTTATTTTCTGAATTTAGTACACTGTAAAATATTGTCTGCTACTTCTTTCAATTTGGATCATTCTATATTTTGTTGTCTGGTAAAGGTTATATGCTATAACTATGATGATGTATAATTATACAGGTTTGTAAAATAATTTTATTGTCACATGTTTTAAAAAATAGTTCTCAATAAAAAACGAAATTTAAAATGAAGTCTCTGTTAACTGTTATCTTATCTGAGGAAGTGGTTTGGATGAGCTATAAAGGTATGCTTATGTTACACCCGTAAACAAGTTCCCGTAAACAAGTACAGAAAGATCTCCCATAAGCAGCAAATGACAACTAAATCCATTCTCACTCGATGACGCTTGCAACAAGCAATTTCTTCATTTTACACAATTTTTTCTACCCCATGAATAAAAAAGATCCAGAATTTCATAAACTTCAAATTGTCGTCTGCAACTCCTTCAAATTTTGACCAGTCTAAAATTTTTCCATCTGGTAATGGGTTAAGGGAAAAAGTATTCTCCTCCCAAACCATAAGGCAAAGCATTTTAAGTTTTGAATTCAGTATAATTTTATGGTATTCTACTAGTGTAGTTCAAGCTATTACTGCTGCCTTTATAGCGCATCAGACTCCTAATCTTCAATTATGGGATGTCATGGATTCGATACCCGGCGGTGACACATGTCCTGTCCGACTTTTGTCTCTCACCAATGGGTGGATAATTGTAAACCTAAGAGGGATAGCAGCTGGAGGCTAGGAAAGGATGTAGTGGTAGTATTGGTGTGAGAAATACCAGGAATCCATTGTTAAATGCTCCAGCCACCGCGATACAACTGATACACTGTTAAAAGTGGCGTTAAACCCCAATAAATCAATCAAGCTATTACTCCATGATCATTATAAACCATATGTTGTGGTTTCCTGGATTTTACATAGAAATGCAGAGGAAAGTCTTTATGAGCTAAAGATTAGCTTTAACCCATGACCATGTTAAAATTTTAGACTATTTATTGAGGTAAGTTGCAGACAACATTTTCAAGTCTGTTAAATTTAGAAAGCCCATGCGTTTAGGTTAGAAAACATTGTGGTCATTGAAGATGTGTAACAAGCCCGTGCTGTTTTCTTGAGGGGAGTTAAAAGGCATCGTAGTGTGGGATTGGTTAAAACCCCTTTCCGCTAAATTCAGATGGCCTAAAGCTTTCAAATCTTTCATATAGCATTGTCTAATAATCCCCTCGCAAATTGATAGAAATTACTACGCTGAGACCAAGGTGCAGGAACATGGATTTTAATTAGACATTAAGAGGGTGATCTCATAGAAATTTCCCTTAAATCATCAGGCATTGAGCTGTCAAATTATGACTAAAATATTGCTAGAGGTTACACCCTTTGTTTTTTAATCAAAATTAGGTCTTTACTGTGAGAACTGAATTTTTAAAAAGAGTTACCCTTTTCCGTTTCTTGAAATATTTGAATGGTCTGAAAGAGGTTGCAGACAACAATGAAAGTATAAAATCTCAATTTGCCACCGTGTTGATATTTTAATCTGATTCAAATTAAAAGAGGTTGTAGATGCAATTTGAATTAAAATGCTCCTATGTGGTAGAAAATATTTCAGGTAAAGAAGAACTTGATTTTCGTAAGCAGTACAAAAAATTATGTATTATCCCGGATCTTTACAGGAAAGAGTTAAATAAGCAATGTTTAGCTCTTTGGCTGAAAACCTTTTGGCTACTTTCATGGAATTGGGTTAAATAGCCTGAGTGAATTTACATATTTAGTATATTGTGATAACCTCAGAAACCAGTTGATTGATTTCAACAATTTCACAGGATGATCCTTTTGTGACCCCGGCTTTTCACTTTATGGGCGGTTCTAAATTCCATATATGGTATAAAGTGAAAACTTTGAAAATGCTCTTAGAAAGTGGAGGATTGATTTCAACCAAATTTTGGAATGATTGTTTGATGACTCTTTATCAGAATTTTTGACAAGATTTTACATGTTAATCTTTGTTAAGGAAACTAAATTACCTCTATCATAAATGAAATTTCAGCAGATGGAGCGATTCGCGCACTTAAGTACCTCTAATCAAGCTCCCTGGCGGGCAAGTATATAAGTTTTTAAATTGGAGTGTTATTCAGCTTGACAAGGGTAAACTTGGCATGTATAAAAAAAACATAATTAGCAACTCGATTTTTAGAAACCAAAAAACCGATTTGCTACAAGCAATTGCTTCCTTTTTCATAATGCTTTCCTAAACCTTTTCTCATCTAAAAGCGCCAATGAGGATGGGTTAAATTGGCTTACTCGAATGACTGCTGGATTCCATGCGAGTATGACGGCACTAACAGCGAAGTCAGTGCCAAGATGTTGAATCGAAATGAGGGCAACAAGCCCGATGACAACGGAGGTCATCTAGCGCCGTGTGATGTCAAATGTCAGTCAATTAACCAATTCTCACGCAATAACGCTTTTTAACGCCCCCTCCATTATAAAAACTGTGGAAAACATTGTGGAAAATGAAGAAATCTCTTCATTATAGTTTTCTACCCTAAATGACTTGGATTTTTAAGATTTCATCGATTTAAAATTATCATCTGAAACTTCTTTGAAATTGGACTGGTCTAAAATTTCATCGTGTGGTAATGGGTTAATACGAAGCTCTATATTGCTGCAAACACTGTTAATAACTAAGAAAATTTTCACAAATATTAGACATGTATTAATCAACATACTCGGCTACTCTAATGCTACCTGTCGTAAACTTTACAGTTTCTTGTCATATCAAATACAGACATACAATATAAATAATAATAAAAAAATACACAAAAACTAAAGAACAAAAAACGGTCATTTATAGACAAAAGATCCAAAGGAATTAAATACAACATGGAAGAGAAGCTGGAGAAATGTGTTAAAGTTGTAACTTTTCGAAACAGATTCTATCGCTTTGCCAATTAGATATAAAAATAAACTTCAGACTGGCCCAAATTGAAAGAACCCCAATCTACATATTTACCCGTTCCAACTGATTCAGCCTTTATTCGACCCTCAATAAAGAAGCTTTGGGGGAAAATTCTGAAAGGTAAATAATTGCTTGTTCAAAATAATTTTCCATAATGCTAACTACCCCCAAACCATTTACATTTTCAAAATATCATCTGAAAATTGTCGTCTGCAACCTCTTTGAACATGGGCCTATCTAAAATTCAGTCGTGTGGTAGCTGGTTAAAAGATAAATCAGAACCATGTGTGGTGGAGTCAAGGACGTAAATTGTATTGGTAGGAATCTTCTCAATAGTCTTCTGTGACTTAACCCATTCCAACTCAATCCCTCCTTTTTACGCCCCCCAATAAAACAGTTTTAGAAAACATTGTGGAAAATGAAGAAATTGCTTGTTACAAGCAATTTCTTCATTATCCACAATGTTTTCTATCCCAAAAGATGAAAAAATTAAAATTCCATCAACTTCAAATTGTCGTCTTCTTTCAATTTGGACCAGTCTAAAATTTTGTCGTGTGGGAATGGGTTAATGCTTAAACACTTGGGAAAAAATGGGACATTGCTTGATACAACCAATTTTAATATCTACATTAATTTCAAAAGAATGAGAGCGAGGACTGTTCGGTCCTTTACTTAATTCATAATTCGGCAAATCTTTAGGCTGGTCAAAATCGAAATGTTGTAGACGATAATTCAAAGTGTGATTTTGTTGAAAAAAATATAGTTAAATACGGCAGAAAGCAGTGAGAAAAGGAGAAAATGTTACAAGCAAGCTCTCTTCCCAATACTTTCCAAATCTTTTTTCACCAGCGCGTGAAAATGCGAGAGTAGGTGGAACTGGGCTTAAGCAGTTATGAACAAAAACATGCTATTCACAAACTAAGCAAACTAAGCATTGCAAAGTGAGAGATTGGGGAAATAGAGGGTCACTAAATTCTAGGCCAATATCAAATTTCACAAATCAGAATGAAGTAAGCTAAAATAAAAGTGTCCATGTCGAGTGACGTCGCTTACTGCATACGTCTTGCTCTGAATAACAATAAAATGTATGTGCGTTTATTTATTTTCGCCACCTTAGAATTTGTTCCCATTATAGCAACGCCCCGCGAAGACAATTAGTTGCCCGACCTTAGCCTTTTTCGACTGGTATCAACGTTCCTACCACTTTAACTAAAATGCCAGTCGAACATCCTTTCCGTCTATTTGTCTCCCACCAATGGGTTGATAATCGTAGACCTATGTGGGATAGCAGCTGGAGGCCAGGAAAGGATGTGATGGCGGTACTGGTGTGAGAAATACCAGGAATAAATTGTTAGGTCCTCCAGCCGCCGCGATATTATCGAAAGATTGTTGAAAGCGGCGTAAAACCCCATTCAAATCAAACCAAAAGCAAAATGACGTCATTAACCCTTTAACCTCTTATAAACCCTAATTGGATTCGCCGAATTGGTCGAGGAGATCCGATTACATCTACTGTAGTAGGAACGTTAATACCAGCCGAAAGCGGCCTACGTGTAGTCATTAGCACCCGTGATTTATAACAAGTCAGTGTTCCGATATATACGTATATTTTCAGCCCGATTAGCTCAGTTGGTTGAGCACTTGACTTCAAACCTCAAGATCACGGGTTCGAGCCCTGGGCTGACCATATCTACTAAAAAACTAATTGTCTTTCGGATTAGACATTAAACCGAAGCCCCGTGTGACGGTGCTATCCACCGAGCACGTTAAAGCAGTTTCGTCCTGTATCCTCGCACTATCCACTGTAACAACCAACCGTCTTCTGGGGGCGTCGCTCATATGGGCATATGCTACGGTAGCGACGATAAATAAGCGGAAATACATACCAGGTAAAAATTCCGCACCGTTTAAAAATGGCCAGTAGTAAACGCAAGTACCTATACTTAACGCCATGCAGACGTTCCGCATTTACAATTGGCCTATTGCTGCGACGGCAGCCTTTATCCCTTGTCATTCTGAATTGACCAATCGCGGCTGTCAATCAAGGAATCAACCGACAAATCAAATCATTTATTCAGCCTGGACCTGAATTTTCAACTGCAACGTTGGCTGCCATTTTCGGTAACCTTTTATTTTGGTTTGGCAACTAAAACGTCGTAACTACAGCCGTTAAAGTCGGAGCGGAACTTCCCGCGGAGTTAATTGGCGGGGCCTATGGAGTCAGTGGGCGGTGCCAGCGATTGGTCAAATTAGAATAGCAGACAGACTTGCTTTAAAACTAAGGACTGACACCACTGGAGGGTCTTGATGAGGGTCAATATTCCTTTAAAAATGGATAATCTAAAATAACTCTGGACGAAAGGGGACAAGAAGAAGGCTTAGACCAAGATCAGACTGCACTAATGTGCAGGCTGATCTTTGTCTTTACCACCTGCCAAAACAGGAATGTTCCAGGGTTTTCAAGGGTTAACGATAAAACTCGTTTAATATCGAAGTAGAACTTCCTGTTGAAGCTCGGTGGGCGTAACCAGCGATCTATGAATTATAATGAAATCATTCAAGAATAACCATAAAATTTTCTTTTATGAAAGTTACCTTTATCTATCTCGAAAGCGCTTACTACAGTTACCCGCAAATTTTAGAAAAAATATATGCACCATTTCAATATTCTTATATGTAAAGTTTATTATCTGGAATCATTTTAAAGAAATGGAGGTGAATTAGTTTTTATTTCTTTTGCATTCTTTGATATAATAATTGAATAAGTTCGCTCTACGTATAAATATGTGTATTTCCGTTAATTTATCGTCGCTACCGTAGCACATGCCCATATGAGCGACGCCCCCAGAAGACGGTTAGTTGTTTCGGGGGATAGTGCAAGGATACAGGACGAAACTGCTGAGAGCTCCGCCTGGTTCTTTAACGAGCTCGATGGAGAGCATCACACGGGGCTTCGGCTTAACGTCTCATCCGAAAGACATTTAGTTTGTTAGTTGATATGGTCAGCCCAGGGCTCGAACCCGTGATCTTGAGGTTTAGCTCTACCAACTGAGCTAATCGGGCTGACTTTTTACCTGGTCACCATGTGAAACTTTAAGATTCGGAAGTTCATCGCCCTAAAACAACAAATGAAAACGATCAATAAAACAATTTCGATGAGTTCGAGTCGGTTTTGCAACTCAGATTGTGTTACATTCTCTGCCATGAACCCATATTTACCTAAGCTTTCTTTTTCGAATCCTGGTTTTTACATTTCTGTGATTTTTTAATTCAGAAATTATCGTAGAAAAAGAAGAAATTGCTTGTGACAAGCAATTTCTTCTTTATCCACAAGATTTTCTACCCCAGTGAATGATTATTTTTCAAATTAAGTCTATTTTAAACTTTCGTCTGCAATGCCTTTCAATTTGGACAGGTCTAAAATTTGCAAAACAGGAAAGGGTTAAGAATGTTGAGATCAGTAACGTGGGTAAAAACGCGTAGGTAACACACTTTTAGAACCTACTTTCTTTAAGATCGATGGTTCCAATTATATAATCAACAAAATGACTATCAGATGACTTAAATGAAAAATCTCGCTGTATTCCTTTTGTATGGATACGTCTCATTAATATCTGCAACAAGTTAAAATTTTAGATTTCTTCATTGGACCTTTTTCAAGGAGGGCATCTAAAAGGTCGTAATTGGGCGAACTCTTTACACACAATAACGTTTTATGCCCCGAAAAATGAGTATATAACTATCGTTTTATATACCGTCCTTCATTCCGTCCGTCCGTCCGTCCTTCCTTCCAGCGTGACATCTCCCCAATCCCTGTGCTTAATTGACAGACATTTCACATATTAATTCCTTTTGATATCACGCCGTTCCGTGGTTTTCGTCAAGGAAAATGTGAAACTTGTGCCGAATTTGAATTTTCACGTTTTTCGCTTACATCTTTGACCAAAGTTTCTTGAAATTCTACGTTGATATGGTTTATCAAAAGCAGGCTATGACAAGATGCCTCTAATTATTTAACTGGGTATAGCTATTATATAAAAAAAGGGGCTCATTACACTTTTTGTATCTTTAACTCTGAAATGAAATAGTTTCCTCTTTCTTCAAGACTATTCAAGTTACAATGCTTACGTTTCACACGGATCCACTTGCATCAATGTCTCTGAAATTGAGGATATTTGCCTAGATTAGTCGTCTTTTATCTTCTCTAACCCTTCTTCAAGACGAGTATTAAAGCTATATTTAGGTTTGTAGGCCAACTTCACTAACACTCGTGAAGAGAAAATACAAATGCAGAACCCGGTAAGCTCGGTTGGGGGTTCCCATTTCTGGGTTCGTGAGTTCGAACCCCGGCTCTGCCAATATTCTTTCAGACGTTTGACAAAAGTCGTGGCGACCTTCGTTATTCATCTCTCGTCAAACTGTGATTCACAAATAAGGCGTTTATGTGGCTAAAGCGGCTGGTGGCTCGGAACGAATGATTTGGTTGCACTGGTGCAAAAAACAACAAGAGCGGCCACATTCAAGTGCACCAGCCGCCTCGATATAACTTAGAAACTGTTGAAAGTGTCTTTAAACCCAATTCAATATTTTTAACCAATCTTAAAGTGAGGGACATAAGCACGAGGTCATGTCAATATCAAATTCTTAACCCTTTCCGCTTGACTGTTGCTGAAACAATTAGAGTCTTGAATTAAAGATGTTACTGTTTCTTAAGCTTACAATGAAAATTGACGGATCGCCGGTCACGTTCATTGAGCTCCGACAGGGAGTTCAAGTTCGATTTTAAATGTTATTCTATATAATTTATTGGCAGTAAGATATAATTTAAGGTTGGTTAGACCTACGTGTCGCTACTACATCTTGAAACGCCTAACCAACAAATTGCTTTACTTAAATGTCGGCCAATGTCGGTGTTCAAATTTCACCTCCGGTCTAAATGTACGACTTGATGGGGGTCTATTGATTTTTTGATTGACAACCAGTCTGATCTGTCAGCAAGCCTGGCTGAGTTGGGTCCCGGCTATATAGATGTATAGATGTTTCGCTTTCACGGTATCAAGTACCGAATGAAGACTCCTTTGTGATGACTATTGGCAGGAACACGTGTCAGAAGCAGAATGTTTGGTAAGCTGGTCTTACTCTATGACTTTTCCACACAAACTTTCCATTAATCACATAATTTTAATAAGTCCGTGTCCAACAAAGTTGTCATTCCGCTTACTTAAATGCTTTGGAAAGGAAGAACTCTATTTTACAGGCCAGATTTATTATTTGTTTCTATCTAAAGGGCATGGAAATTTGCGAACCCTATCCCGGGCACTAACGGGAATTTGAAGCCCTTTTCAAATTATTCAGTCACGACGGAGTTGTAGGGGAAGCCAAATGTACTCAAGTGCTTGTAACAATCGTTATGTCCAGATACTTTCTTAAATTAAATTCTAAATTTCTTAATCAGTTCCACCTTTCGAATCGGCTTTAAAATTTGTAATCCGAAAACCAGCGTTACTTAACGTACTATGATTAATTGCTTGGTGCCCATTTAACGCCGATCACGCCAAGCATTGAAAAACGAGAACCAAGAAAGGTGGGTTGTTCATTTTTGCTGCTTTTCTTTTTCTAAATAAAGTATGCTTATCTAGAAAATCCCAAGGTTGCTTAATTTATTGCTTTCAAAGGGGTGTTTTAAACAGAACTTTAAAGCCGATGCATTGATCAATTCGGGTGTGCCCATTCTAGCTTGCAAAGGTATACGAAATTTTGGAATTCAGAGGTGCTTTCATTTCGTCGACACGAAAAATCCCACAAAATAAGATTTTTGAGATGTCTTACAGAACGGTATATGTTATTTTGATTGAAAATATTGGGCGTCATCAAGGCTACTCATTTAAGCCAATGCTGAGTATGCTTAAAGTTTAATTCGTCAATAAGAATTCTTTAGATTCTTATTTACCAGCATAGAATCTTAGTCAAAAGAACAACTTTTTAAAAAAAAAAATTTAAATAAGAATCTTGACAAAAAGAAGCACCTCAGATGAATTACGGATGTTTGTACCATAACCATTTCGTACCAGTCATTTTGTACCATGGTATTGGTTGTACCATGCTGTGACAATTTCGTACCATGTTGTAGTCATTTAGTACCTTATGTCAAATATTTTATACCATGTTAAGAAAAAAAAACTTATATTATTTATATGGTAAAATAACGCTTTCAACATTAATAAACTAAGAAAATATTTTATTTTGCATTTGCTTTATCTAACTCATCGATCATAAATTAAGTGAAAATCAATTAAAACAGTCCATTCAGGCAAATGGATTATTGCTGATACAGTATTAGCGTATTAGCACATTACTATTATTAATAGGGGATTGTGTGCATTAGAAGAAATTTAGTAGAGTATCAGCACCATATATTCGTCAAATTTGTATCATGGTTAACCGAATAATGTGACAAAGTAACCATTAACCCATTGCCACATAAGAAGATTTTAGAATGGAATTTTGAAAACATTTGTCTTTTGGAGAAAAACATTGTGATAAAGAAATTGCTTGTCACCAGTATTATTTTCATTTTCCACAATGTTTTACGAAGTATTTTTTTTTGGGGGGGGGGTGTGTGTTAAAAAGCAGGACAGTCCAATTAATGGCGAATACCAATCTAATCATAATTAAGCAATCAAACAATCGTTCACCCTTCCACAAGTAGAACTTAACTGAGTTTACCTACAACTTCGCCAACAATGACAAACAATCTAATTATCAAATTCTATATACTGGAGTCATTTATTCGTGGCAAGAAATGGTACAAAACGACTAATTCTTTGGTTCGAAATGACCAATACATGGTACGAAATAACCATAGTAATTATGGTACGGAATGGTTGTTATACGAAATGACTGTATACCCATCAGATATGTCTTTCTTAATTTCAAGTATGTGTATTTGCATTTATTGTCACTGCCATAACAAATGCCCATATGAGCCAAGTCCCAAGAACATGTTTAGGTCTTATGGGGAATAGTGCAAGGATACACAACAAATCTGTTGAGAGCCCTGCCTTGTTTTTTAACGTGCTCAGTTGAGCGTCTCGTCTGAAAGACAATAAGTTTGGTCAGTCCAGGGCTTGAACCTGTGATCTTGAAGTTTGACGTTAAGTGGTCTAGCAAATGAGCTAATTAGGCTGTCAACTTAATTTCAAATTTGTTGTGAAATGTATGCTAAATTAAGCTTCCGTTATTTTTTCTATTGTAGAAGGTGGTTCTTTGAAATCTTATATTAACCTGTTTGCTGTACGTTGGTTTTGTTAGCTGACAGTGAATTAGCAAACAGTTGCCCTCTTAAAATGTTTAAACTAGACAATTTAGAAAGAACTGGAGCAACTTTTATTATGATATTGAAGAAGAAAACCAATCCATTACAACTCAAACAAGTGCTTTATTGTTTTTATTACGTAGTAGCTATATTTGTATCTGTATGTATAAATTATACATTCTCTTGTGCCATTGGCACTAAAAAATAGCAAATGACGCAGAAAAATTAAATTGTTTGGCCCAAGGGCCAGCCAAATTAATATATAAAATATGATGTCGGGGAGAATCTGACTTTAATGACATTCTAGAGGTAATTTAGCTTGATCTCAAATAAAATCAGTATGGTTCCATGCGTTACACTATGTAAATCAGTGTTGAATCGTTGGAAATTAAGTGTGTTAGGTAAACGATGACATAGATTCTCCTGAACCCGAACTGAGTTCTAATAAATGGCTCCAGTATGGGTTCATCACCTCACAGATTCTTAGGATATGTATTCCCCATGAATTTTCAGGGCCGAATCACCTAAAATAAACAATTTGGCTAACCAGAAAAATAAAGAAAAACGCAGTGTGGTTAGTAAAATATAACTAGTTGCAGTGTGACAAGAAATCTAAACCGTACTCACCAACTTAGACCACCTAGGGCTTGAACACAATTATTATGCATCCTGAAAGTTGAAGATTATACTTTGAATATAATAGAAATTATGTAGATAGTAAGCAGTTAGACAGTAAATGAATGGTCTCACTATCTATACACAAATGAATTTTAAACTAGTGAACACATAAGAGTCCAGCAGACCGTCAGAAAGGCTTACTAACCCCTGAATACTGGCTTGAAATCCTATGATTAGTGAGAATATTGGAAGTTAATAAGTAGGGCCCAATATTTTCTGAAATTTCCCACTTTTTTTCAAACCTAATGAGCCATTTGTCCCCATGAATTTGATTTCTGGGCAGATCCCTGATAATAGAATCTTTTAAAGGATTTTATACAATGGAAGTATGTTGTGCCATGTAATTGGAATTTGCTTCTGAGGGCCATTTTAAAGGCCTCTATTAGGCCTGTATGCATTGTTGCATAAGACAGATGGTTCTTCTGGATAGTGGTGTTGAAAAATATAGTTTTGTATTTCCTCTTTTTGGCTTTACAAGCAACTTTGGTAATATGAATGGTGATTCAATGCTGATATGGAAGGGTAGTGTACACATAAAGAATATTTTACAAGTGGATTGCCTACAAAGGTGTTCCCATTTATCTGCTTTAGTTTATACTAATTCATTTCAGTTTGATAGCCACATAAGCTTTTAGTTTATAGAGTCCCTCCCAAATACAGAAATCCTCTGTTTTTCTGTGACAAAAAGCCATTTTGGGGTATTAACCCATTACCAGACAACAAAATCTTAGATGGGTCTAAATTTGACAGAAACTACAGCTCATGAGTTAATCACCTTAAGTGAATGTGTCTTGTTAGATTTAGTAAAGTGTATTTAAATAAAATTGCATTTCTTTAAACATATGTGATCAAAGTCTTTGCAGAAACATCTATTCATCAGAATTTGGGCTTTATTAAGTGACCTTGACATTTGTTCTTAACTTCTTCTTTTAAATGTTTGTCAGGGTAATATTAATGATATTAAACTATTTAATTCATTTATTTACTTGCTTATTTATTAATTTTTCAATATTATTGAACTTTTTTTTTCAGTAACACATTGTTAGGATGGATAAGAACCATAGAGAAGGAAAGAAGAAGAGAAAGTCTAAAGTCGGCGCTGTTAACAAGAATTTTGAAATGGATGAAATGACGGAAACTGCAAAGAGAAAAGTTAGGTAAAGAAATTTGGGTATATCACACAATATTTTGTATTCTTGGGTAGACAGAAAACTGAGAAAATTTGTCATTATGGAAACTTTTTATTGGTAATTCTTCAATACTTTCCATTGCAAAATCAAGGTTACATGGATGAATTGTCACTTGATATTTTCATGGACAAACTAATGAAATTTAGCCCTGGTTTTATTAATTTTGTACTAATTGTCTTTATTTTAGCTGGACCTGAGATACTGATGATTTTTAAAATTTTATCTCTTTTGTATTAAAGAAATGATAATTATTTCACAACTTGTGAAAATATTGTAGCTTTTATTGTTCACTAAATGAAAGATAAGTAAAACTTAGTCTAAAACAAACAAACAAAAATCCTATTTGTATTTGAGAGAAATTAAGAATAGAAAAAGAATAAAATATATTAATGGCTCAGTGCTCACTTTAAACCCTTTCCTCTTTTGCATAATTTTAGACTGGTCCAAATTGAAAAAGGTTGCAGATGATATTGAAAATTGGATAAAACTTAAAATTGAACCATCTTATGTGGTATAAAATATTGTGGGGAAAGGAGTCACTTTCTTCGTTTTATGCCCCCGCATCGAAAGATTGGGGCATATTATTTTACCGTTGTTTGTCTGTCTGTCTGTTGCTCTATTGGTCTGTCTGTCTGTCTGCAAAGCTAAACCAAAAAACTTAACATTGCCAATTACTACCAGCCTATTCAAGATACAATGCTCTTATTTGGCATGATGATACATCTACATAATACGCATCTCCTCATGTCAAGGTCAAGGTCATTTGAAATGGTCAAGGTCACATACCAAGGTCAAACGCCAAAAAACCCTCATGTATGCCGGGGGCATTGTGTTTCACAAACACATCTTCTTTGTACAATGTTTTCCAAAGTATAAGATGACAGCGACATAAAGTCCAGGGTTTGTACAGGAAAGGGTTAATTCATTGTATCAATTTGTTTTTCTTTTGCTATCCACACTTCACCAATTAACCCATTGGTTAATTTTCATACTTTCAGTCCCATTCTCAACAATCTTAAAGAAGCTCAGAAGAAGCAAAACAATCCACTTGAGGCCCTTCTAGATGCTAGACGGATTGTGTCAAAATGGCAAGATTTTGTAAACAGAAAAAGGATTCGCAAGAAAACAAGTAGGCATTTAAACTATTACAAGACAACAATATTTTTAGTCACATCCAAATTGAAAGAAATTGCAGACAACAATTCTTAGCTGATTAGAATTATTAAATCCTTGTTATTCAGAGAAGAAAACATGTGGAAAAGGGGGAAACTGCTTCAAACAACTTTATGCTCTTGCTTCTATCAAGCATTTTCTTCATTCTATGAAATGTTTTGCAACCTTTGTTAGATTAATTAAAAGTGAAAATTTTTGTTGGAATGGGAAATACCGGTAAGATATTTATATCGTAGATAATCAAAAAATGTTGTATGACTTGATTTAGTAGGGATGCAACTTTTAGCAGTTTTAGCCAAATAAAACCTTATGAATATTTGCGCATATTTCAGGGGTCTTTAATCTGGTGAGGAAGTTCTCAGATATAAATGTTGTAAATATTTCTGTGTCATATTCTACACTAAAAACTTAATTGTGCTATGAATATGATTTTACAACTTGAACACACAAAGTAACGGGTAAAGTTAGTGTTAATATATCTTTTCTCAACATGAAAAACTCCTTCTTAACCCATTCCCACACAAGAAAAAAAAGCCTTAGAATACATTGTGGAAAATGAAGAAACTGCTTATTAGAATCAATTTCTTTATTATCCACTGTGTTTTCTAATCCAAAAGACAAAGATTTTTGAAATTCAACAACAAAAAATGTGGTTTGCAACTTCTTTCAATTTGGAGTTGTCTAAAATGTTGTTGAACAGTAATGGGTTAAACCCTTAAAATACAAGAGAATTGTATTGGCTAGAATTAAAGTTGAAGGTATGCTTTTTTTTTGATAATTTCGAAATTCATTTTGCTATGGTACTAAATACATATCAATAGCTTAGTGTAAAAACATCATGAGTGTCTATACTTTGTAAAGACACTTATGATGTTTTAGCACCAAGCCACCAATATTTGTATACTGATCATCTGTGGGATATGTGTAATGTAAAATGTGGAATTCTTTATTACATGTTTTACCCTTAGTTACTGTGATCACTTTGAACTACTATGTACTTATGAGTGTTTTAGGAATTTTCAGGAATTTTGAAAATGTTTTAATTAATGATTGTTAAATTTTGTCAGCCAAGCACAAGATAGAAGGTAAAAATGCAAATAATAAAAACCTTGCCATCTTTTCCCCTTATTCATTCAATGTTAACTTTTTTTTAAAATATTATGTATTTTTGGTCTGTATTACTTCACTATTTTTAAGCACCTTACTTTTTCTGCAGAATTTATGAAACTTGACTGGAGATGTTAATCAACCTGTCTTTACGATTAGTTTTTATGTCTTCGCCATGTAATGGTGGCGGGCATATAAGATTACCTTTGTCGATGTGTGAGTGCGGTTGTGGGTGTGTTTTTGTGGGTGTTAGTTTGTGTCTCCAGTTCTTGTTCAGAGTAAATCTTCTACATTAACCCATTCCAATACAGTGGAATTTTAAGACTGGTCCAAATTGAAAGAAGCTGCAGACGACAATTTCAAGTTGAAAGAATTTTGATTTTTTTCGTCATTTTAGGAAGAAAACATTGTGGGTAATGAAGAAATTGCTTGATACAAGCAATTTCTTCATTTTCCACAATGTTTTCAAAAGCTTTTTTCTAGAGGGGCGTAAAAAGGAGGGATTGAGTTGTAATGGGTTAATCAATGGATTTCAAAATAATTTGACACAGTTGTTCCCCTTAATGAATACCCGTGTCATGTGTAAAGTTGTGTTGTATACTCAGTATCTCAAGAATACAAATGCTGGTCATGTGACTAACAGTTACGAGGGGTATCCATGTCTATGAAACATTTCTACTTAATTACGAAGTCTAAGTGGCCAGTGTTTGATCTGGCCTCTTATTTGTTGTTTTGGGTTTCAAAAATCAAAGATTTTCTCTATTTTACAGGCCTCATAAAACATAACTAATACCATTCAAAAACAACAACATTTTTTGATGCTCCTAAAGAAAAACATTTGGGAACACTTTGTGTGAAATGAAGAAAAATCTAGAATTTCATACTTTGTTGTTAGCTACTCCTTTCAATCTGGGCTGTCTAAAAATTTTGCCGTCTGGTATGGGTAAGAGAAAAAGGTTTATTGACACTATAATGCATGTAGTATGTATTGGAACATGTTGAATTAGGGATAAAGAGCTACAGATGAGAGGAATGACAATTATTCATGATGCAAAAAATCATAGTACTGAAAGTACTGACAAAAGATAAAATTCTTGTTATCTTGACAAAACTAAGGTTTTCCAAAGCCATTTTCTTAGGGTTATAAATATGTGGGGTTGTGTGGTACTTGGTCAAAAGTGGCTTATTGAGATCATTTGAGCTGCAGCAGGAATTAAGTGGATTTAACCCTTTCCTGTTTTTTGAAATTTTAGACTAGTCCAAATTGAAAGAGGTTGCAGACGATAATAAAAACTGGATGTCATTTGAAAAGAAACCACCCTATGTGATAGAAAATATTGTGGAAAAAGAAGAAATTGCTTGATACAAGCAATTTCTTCTTTTTCCACAATATTTTCTTGAGTATAAGATCACGGGAATGTAAAATCCGGTATTTGAACGGGAAAGGATTAAATCCCACTCAATCCCTCCTTTTTATGCCCCTCAATAAAACGGCTTTAGAAAATGTTCTGGAAAAATGAGGAAATTCATTATCCACAATGTTTTATACCCCCAAATACAAAGATCTTTAAAATTTCAACAAACGTCAAATTGTCGTCTGCAGCTTTTTTCAAATTGAACCAGTGTAAAACTACGTTGTTTGGGACTGGGTTCAAATGAAAATAGAGGGTATAGAATGCTGTCATTCCTCTTGTCTGAAATTTTTAGATCAATTCTATATTTTGGGTTATATTTCCCATATACAGGGAAATAAAGGTAGAAAAAAAGGCTTTTTTATAAACTTTATCCTATTAGCAGAGAACAAAATTTAAGACTGGTCAAAATTAAAGAAACTGTTGATAAAATTAAGATAATAAAACTGTATCTTCTGGGGGTAGACAAAACATTGTGCATAATAAAGAAATTGCTTATTGCAAGCAATTTCTTTGTTTCAACAATGTTATCCATTTTTTTTATTGAGGTGTGTAAAAGGTGGAAAGGTGTGAAAATTGTTACAAAGGACTTTTTCTTTGTACCATTACACATAAATCAAATGTACGCTGATATGCATGTAAAAGTATTTAAAGTTTGACCCATTACCAGAGGTCAGAACTTTAGACAGATCCAAATTCAAAGAAACTGCAGACAACATTTCAGATTGCACTCAAAGTGGAAAAAAATGGCCAAATATGGTAGAAAATATTTTGAGATAAGCATAAGTTGCTTGTTATAAGCAGCTTCTCCTGTACGACAGTTTTTCATGATCATATTTCTTCAGGGCATCAGAAAGCATCATAGTGTAGTTATGGGTTATAATACTTTACCTGTAACACTGCATGTTATCTATTCAAGGTTATGCTAGTTTTTTTGTTTTGATGATGAACAATTATAGCCATGTATGTATAATTCTTATAGCTTGAATGTTTTAATAAGCATACACTATAAAAGAGTTTTCTTAGAAAGAAGGAATAATGAAATAAGATTAAATAAGAGATTATAATAAGTGAATCAACAAAGAAGAAAATGTAAATTGACATTTAAAATTTTTAAATTTGTACCTAATATTATCCTTTTTTTACCATGTTGAACCCTTCAAAACAGTTTTGATCCCTAATATTTTGTGGTCATTAGGAGTCATTTGATTCCAGATGTCCAAAGGCTAGCACAATTCAATATTCAAGAAAGTATTGATTGATTGAATGTGGTTTAATGCCATTTTTAACAGTCTTTTAGTCATACTTTGGTGGCAGGAGCACTTAACCATAGATTCCGGGTATTTTTCACACAAGTACTACTACTACATTCTTTCCGGGCCTCCAGCTGCTCATCCCACATAGGTTTACAATTATCCACTCATTGGTGGGAGACAAATGTTGGAAAGGATATATGCCGCTACTTAGGATCAGATTTTTGGACCT
The DNA here is from genome assembly GCA_946902895.1 of Fragum fragum. Classification (NCBI taxonomy): domain Eukaryota; kingdom Metazoa; phylum Mollusca; class Bivalvia; order Cardiida; family Cardiidae; genus Fragum; species Fragum fragum. Next base: position 24,347,144 of record OX336367.1, read on the forward strand.
GGTGACGTGGTACCAACTGCGCTATTGCCGCGGCTTCAAGAAAGTAATGAGTCTTAGTTTACATAAATGATTGTGTGGATTGTGTTAGATTATGATTTTTTTTTCAATTTTCGGAATGTTAATTCTTCAATCTCATTGTAGACGACATTTCAAAGTGTACTAGAATTGGAAAGTAAGTGCTGAATAGGATAGAAAACATTGTGAGAAACTGCTTGTAACAGGCATGATTGAGTTTTTTCAGGGTGTCAGAAAGTGTCATTGTGTAGTAATAGGTTAAACCATTCCCACACAATCCAGCTTTTTTATGCCCCTCCTGAAAAATACTTTTGAAATTAATTGTGGAAATGAAGAAATTGCTTGATACAAGCAATTTCTTCATTATCCACAATGATTTCTACCATAGAGATGAGGAAATTTAGAATTTAACAACTTGAAATAGTCGTCTACAAAATCTTTGAATTTGGACCAGTCTAAAATTTTGTCATTTTGGAATGGGTTAAACTATCTTGACATTTATTTTTCAAACTTAAAGTAGGTATTAGCCCGGTTCACGATGGATCAAGTAAGTTTTGTGCACAACACTTTAGGCACCATTTTGTATTAGTAGTTTTGGATTTTTCTGCTGCAATTATTTGTTGTAAATATTTCCTGAATTAGAGGTCAATAGTTTTAGATAAGATAAGCCCTGAAAAAAAAATATATGTAAAAATATTTTGTTTGTGATGTTGACTTCATGAGTTAGAATTATGGTATTTACGGTAAAAGTTTTTTTTAACCCATTACCAGAAAACTGGTCAAAATAGAAACAAGTTAACCCTTTCCCGTTCAAATACGGGATTTTACGTTCCTGTGATTTTATACTCGAGAAAACATTGTGGAAAAAGAAGAAATTGCTTGTAACAAGCAATTTCTCCTTTTTCCACAATATTTTCTACCACATAGGATGGGTTAATTTCAAATAGCATCCAGTTGTCATTGTCGTCTGCAACCTCTTTCAATTTGGACTAGTCTAAAATTTCCAAAAACGGGAAAGGGTTAAGACAATAAATAAATGAAATTTTAAATTGTTCAACTTTCTTGGTAGAAAACATTTGAAAAATGCTTATAACTGTCATTCCAATTTTCAGATATCAAAGTTGGTCATGTTTGATGCCAATTTCACAAATCCTTTAACCCATTCCAACACAGCAAAATTTTAGACTGGTCCAAATTGAAAGAAGCTGCAGATGACAATTTCAAGTTGATGGAATTTTGAATTTTTTCGTCTTTTTGGATAGAAAGCATTGTGGACAATGAAGAAATTGCTTGATACAAGCAATTTCTTCATTTTCCACAATGTTTTCCAAAGCTTTTTTCTTGAGGGGCGTAAAAAGGAGGGAATGAGTTGGAATGGGTTAACCCTTTCCTGTTTTGCAGAATTTTAGACCTCTCCAAATTCAAAGGTTCGACAGATCATGAGATGGAAATTTTATTTGGATTTGATTTGAAAAATAACCTTTCAGTAGGTAGGCAATTTTGTGGAAAAAGAAGAAGTTGCTTGTTACAAGCAATTTCTTCTTTTTCTACGAACTTTTTCAATGATACAGGGACAGAAAAACCATGGATTGAACAAGAAAGGGTTACTAAAGGGTTACTAAAGGCAAAGTCAACAACCCTTTCCCACATAATTTCACTTTTTTACACTCATCAAGAAAAATGAAAAATAAAGAAATTGCTTTTTCACACCCACAAAGGCAAAGGTTTTATGAAGATTAGATTTCATCAACTAACAGATGTTGTCTGCAACTTTTTTCAATTTGGCCCATTCTAAAATTTTCTTGTATGGGAATAGTTTAATTCTCTCTGAAGACCACTTTTGAATATTAGAAAATAAACTTCTTTGGTCTTCAACTTATTATTTATAGTGAAAATCATGTTGCTGTCCTATCATATAGTCTATATCATCAAAATTTTGATTTAGGGTTTGTCCCATAATTGTTGGGGTCTTTTTCCCCAATCAATTCAGCCCTTCCTCCAATAAATTTTCAAAAGTTTTGAATAACACACTATCATAAAACAAAAAAATTAGACTGGTCTTAATTGAAAGAACTTGCAGACAACAATTTTTTGTCTATGAAATTTTACAAACTCTGACTTTTTGGGTGGAAACAATTGTCTGGGGTAACAAAGAAATTACTTGTATCAACCAATTCATTTTCCAAAATTTTTTCCAAAGTTTTTATTTTGGGGGTATCAAAGCAGGTCAGTTTAGTGAAAAAGACAGGAAAATTGATAAACTATTGCCTGAAAACCTTTTAAAATATCGTATTGAAGACAAAGTGGTAATATGGCTTTTATCTATTTGAATACAACCTTTGAATGAATGAAATTAATATTTTGTACTAATACATGATGCATTTTTATTACGCATTCAGTGAGACTAACAGGGGGTATGTACGGTAAACTGAATATCTGTATAAAAATAGCTGTATCTAGACTGCGGAAACCTCAAACTTAATAATATTCCTTCTCTGATTGAATTTTTTTCCCAAATTTAATTATTTTTTTTAAAATGATATTTAGATGAAATTAAAATTCTATTCAGGAATAAAAAAACGCTGTAGTTGTTATTGACCAGAAGGTTGAAATTTAGCTTCACTTCCCGTTTTTAGCTCACTTTAGCATGCTGTGCTCCTGGTGAGGTATTGCACTGATCAATATCTGTCAAAGGTCAGACTGTCGAGTCATTCACAATTTTAAAAAAAATCTTTGCTTAAATAAGCCATACAGTGGATTTCAGCCAAACTTCCACAAAATCCTACTTTTGATGCCCCTCAAGCACAAAGCTTTTGAAAACGTTGTGTAAAATAAAAAAAAATGTTTATTACTATCAATTTCTTCATTATCCATGAATATAAAGATTTTTACACTTCCATAAGCTTGAAAATGTTGTCTGCACCTTCTTAAGATTTGCACCAGTCTTAAATTTTGTCGTCTGGAAATAGGTTAAAGATAAAAAAGGAAACTTTAAAGTCTTCTCCTCCCAAACAAATGGGCATAGATCTTTTGTGTGGAGCATTGCCTTTTAGTCCTCTGATTATCAAACATTGCTCAAAATGTGCTCTATACTTTTTATTCTGAATTTTATTTAGAGACAAAAAAAGCAGAATCTAGACTGCTTAATTATTCAAAGAAGTTACCTACTATGAAATTGTACACTCATTTCCGTTTGATCAATAAAGAACTCAAATGAAAAATCTTAGACTAAAGGTCATTTTGTCATAGCTTCCAAAAGATTTGTGAGGATTAATACTTGTAATGCTGAATAGAAGTTGTTTATAATTGAACCAAAATCAAAGGAATGAAATTGATGTAAACACTTATGACAGGTCAATATTTGATTTAAAAAGTGATTTAATGAACAAGAAAGGGACAGGCAGCTGATGTAGACTAAGATCAGACTGCATGTATGTGCAGGCTGATCTCTGTCTATACCTCCTGTTCAAACAGAAATATTGCGGGTTCAGCATGACAAGGGTTAAAAAAAAATTAATGCAAAGTCATGTTAGGGAGGAGTATAGAAAGGGGATTTCTACTTTAATTATTCTAAACATACCCCCTCCTCCCATTCTTGTAGAATCTGTGCTATTATTGAAGATACCCATTTGAAATTAGTATTTTGTTGACAATTAACCCATTACCAGTCAGCAAAATTCTAGACTAGTCCAAATTGAAAGTTACAAAGTTGCAGATGACACTTTAAAGTTTGTCAAGTTTTAGATTTTTAAACTTTCTCAGTAGAAAACATCTTAAATAGTGAAATTGATTGTTAAGAGCAATTTCTTTATTTTCATAATGTTTTCCTGACGTTTTTCTTGAGAGGCGTCAAAAAGCATCATTGTGTGGAAATAGGTTAATGTTCACGATTCGAAAATGAATGGGTTAATGCTCTCGGTTCAAAAGTGATCTGCATTGTTAATTGGGATCTGCATTGTTAATTGGGATAACTCTAAATGCATGTGTGTGCAATTTGTGCCCCGTTTTCGACATAGTTTTATATTTTTATGACACTGCACCACAAAGCAACTGATCAGTGTTTTGAATCAGTATCTGCTTCTTTTGTTTTCTTCATATTGTTTGACAGTAGTTTCACTTGCATTTCCATAACATACAGGGCATTATTGAAAAACATAGGCCACTTCTTGTGAGATAGTACTAATCTATTTAGGTTCTATTTGAGGTTTCTGAAGTATATTTATTTATATGGAGATCCATTTAGTTATTGTCGATGGTGTTTTAATGCATCTGTATAAGGTGTTAGAAGAAAAGTTTAGAAATTACCGTTAAGGTTGTCCGTGGTAAAGAATTAGAGCAGCGGCTTCCTGGTCATGAGGTCTGGAGTAGATATTGGGAGCGGCTATCGATCTTGGTTTTGCCATTGGCCCACATTATCTGAGCGTGTACTGGTGTATTCTCCAGGAAGCAGAATCAAGAAGGATTAATCGGAAGTTGGGATAACTTGTTTTCTAAACGATGTAAAATAAATAGGTTTAAACAAACACTGATAAAGTTGACATAATTTGTATGTTTTGAATTTCAACAAATTGAGAAGCCTACCAGTTTGTGGTATGTCTGAAGATGTAAGAAAATATATTTTACATATTGATGCATTAAGACACTCTTTTCATATTTCATGTATTCACCTTTAAACTATTGTTTGTAGAATGTATGCTTTGGAGATTCAAGGGGCTCAATTGCTGCGTGAATATTATTGACAATAATATTGATTCAATCTTCAATATTGTCCATTATTGACAATGCATGGATAATATTTAACCCTTGTCATGCTGAACCTGGAATATTGCTGTTTTGGCAGGAGGTATAGACTAAGATTAGCATGCACATTTGAGTAGTCTGATCTTAGTCTACACCACCTGTATACCTTTTTCTAGCTAGAGTTTTTATAGAATCAATTTTATGAAAAGGACACACAACTAGTCAGTCCTGTGCTTTCATCCCTTTGATTTTAATGCAACTCTGATTTTATTCAGTATGACAAGAGTTAAGAATGATAAATATATCAACCCAAATTAGCATTGTCAATATTATTGATAGTCTATAGGCCCTGTTAGATCATTATTCTAGATTTAGCATTGATCATTTGTATGTTTTTAGCTCATCTGAGCATGTAGTGCTCAAAGTGAGCCTTTGTGATCTAGATATGGTCGTCATTCATCATCTGTCTACCGTCAACTCTCATGTTACAACATATTGTGCAATCTCTAGAGGCAATAATTTTAGCTCAAGTATCTTCAAACTTGATCAGAATGTTTATCTCTATGAAGCCTTGGACAAGTTTAATACATTGTATTGGGTTACTCACATGGGGGCAAAAACTAGAAAATTAGGTCAGATCTGAGAAGAAACTTGTGTGCACTCTAGAGATCGCATTTTAGACTCAAATGACATGATATTTAGTCAAAATGTTTGCCCCCTTAATATTTAGGCCAAAATTAAATTCAGGTCAATTTGCATAAAAAACAAGGTCATTAGGTCAAAGTTTAGAAATACCTTGTTTGTACCTTAATGGCTATATTTTTGGCCTACTTGATTTGGCATTTGGTCAGAATGTTTATGTCTGATATCTTGGCCAAGGTTGAATTGAGATAACAAGGCCAATGTGTCATGACTAATAGATACCTTGTTTACACTCTAGAAGCCACAATTTTGGTACAATCTATGTTATATATGGTCAGAATATCTGTTTTCAAGATAAATCAACCATGTTTGAATTCAGGTCTCTTTGCGTTAAAAACTTTGTCACTGGGTCATATCATAGAAATAATTTGTATGTGCTCTAGTGGCCTTATTTTTGGCTCAGTTGACTTAATATTTGTTCAGAATGTTTGTCTCTGTAAAAATATTTGTCAACTTGGGTTTTGGTTGTGTGATCAAAAAGTAGGTCACTAGGTCAGATCCTACAAAAGCTTTGTGTGCATCCTAGAGCTGTCATTTCGCCTCAATGTCTTGATATTTGGTCAAATTGTTTTTCTCTTTCAATCTCAGTCAAGTTCGATTTGTGTCACATTGGGTAAAAAACAGGATCTCTAGATCTAATCTAAAGAAAAATTTACAATTCACATGCTACCTTTCTGGCACAAATACTATGAAACTTTGCAAGAATTTTGATCTTGATTTGGTAATGGATCCCTTATGGCCAAAATTAGGTCACTTAGGCTTTTTTCATTCCGAAGGTGATAGACTCAGGTGAGCACTGTAAGGCTAATGGCCCTCTTGTTTTAAATGATGTATGTTATTCTTTTAGTTGTGTAGATATCAGCCTATTATTACAGATTGCAAGTCAATTCTTTACATTTGTAGAGGCACTATCATATCAGCAAGTCACCAATTGTTAAGCTATTTTAAATACTAGACAACAGAATCTCATAAAGGCTCTCTACAACTGAAAGTACAATATACATGTAATTGAAAATATTCTAGTGCAATTGCTTGTGAAAAGAACATATTTGAATTAAATCAGTAAGGAAACAGGCCAAATAGCATTTTTTGCTTTGTTTTTTTTCCACAGCGCCATATAGCGGTAGTAATGAACTTACAAAGACAGTATTTAGATCTGCCCCATTTAAATCCTTTTCAAGATAGTATTTTGTGTATATTCCAAAATTTTTAGTTGTTTAGCACATTAGCAGATATCAAAATTCAACCCTTTCTTGTACAAACCTAAATTATATGTCAATTTGTTTTTAAACTTGAGAAAACATTGTTGGAAAAGAAGAAAATGATTTTAACAAGTAATTTCTCTTTTTTTCGACAATATTTTCTACCATATAGGATGGTTTCATTCAAATTGCATCCAATTTTCATTTTCGTCTGCAACGGCTTTCAATTTGGACCAGTCTAAAATTCCAAAAACGGAAAAGGGTGAAGACTTGTCAAAACTGAAAGAGGTTGCAGATGACATTTCAAAGTACTTGTAAATTGAAAAGGAAGAGGACTATTAAGGCAGAAAAGACAGTAGTTCCATAATAGCCATATTTCTGCTGTGCATTAAAATTGTTGTTTGTTTGGATGTGGTTTAACGCCAGTTTTAACAGTTTTTCATTCATATCACAGTGGCCTGAGCACCTTACCATGGATTCCTGGTATTTCTCACACCAGTGCTACTACAACATCCTTTTGGAGCCTCAAGCTGCTCATGCATTAAATTAAAGGACTGTTTGGGAATTGGTTAGGTTAAAAACTTGTATAGATACATGTATTATCCTTCACAGTTAACCCTGTCCTATTCAATCCCTTGTTTTTACGCCTCTGTAAATTCATGATTATGAAAACATTGTAGAAAAAGAAGAAATTGCTTGTAACAAGCAATTTCTTCTCTTTTTCAACAATATTTTCTACCATACTGAATGGTTATTTTTCAAATTTAATCCACTTTCATTTTTCATCTGCAAAACCTTTGAATTTGGACAAGTCTAAAATTTTGTAACACAGGAAAGGGTCAATTTCTAGATGCTCATCTCACCTGCTATAGATTTATATAAATTATTGTTGTTTAACCTAGCTATTACCAGATGGCAAATTTTTAGACTAGTCCAAATTCAAAGATGTTGCAGACAACAATTTCAAGTTGGTGAAAATTTTGAATACATCTTACTTTCTTGATAGAAAACAGGGTGTAGAATTAAAAGTTTTCTTGTAACAAACAATTCTTTATTTTTCAACTTATTTTCTCAAAGTTTTATGTTGAGGGTTGTGAAAAAGTTGATCGTTTTTGAAATAGGTGAATCAAGGGGCTGTATAAAGTTCTAGATTTTTTTATTGATAGAAATTCAAAAGTAATATGCTTGAAACATGATTTTTGACTAACCAAAGACAAAAGTTTCTGGAGAGCTATGGTCATACCCTATGGTCTAGTATAGATGCTTCAACATCAGCATCATTTATTGCAGTCCCACTTGATTAAAGATTTATATCTCAGTAAATATTTACTCTAGAATATTATTTTTAAACAAAAGCAAATTCTTGATACAGAATTCATTTATAACCTATACCCCTTTGATATTGTGACCTTGACCAAAGTTGAAACTTTTAACCAGAAACTTTAACCTAGCTTAAATTTTCTAAATGCTTTCACATAGAGACCCATATTTGACATTGTTTCCATCTTGTGACAGGCTTTCATTTGGCAAAAAGTACATTTTGTTTTGACCCTATGACCTTGTCCTTTTTCTTTGGCCTACTTTTTAGACTTTAACCATGCTCATATTTTTGTTCCTTTCACCTAGAACCATCAAATTCTATAGATACATGCACCAAGTGGTATATTTGCATTTCAGACCAAGTACCATAACTATGTGATCTTGACCTTTCACCTATTTTCACAAACTTTAACCTAGCTCTTATTTTTTTCTTTTTACCACCAAATATTGAATTTATATTCAACAATGATAGGCTTTCATTTAAGACCAAGTACCATGACCCTGTGACCTTGACCCATGGTGTTCCTTAAAAAGCTTTAAAACTCATTCTGTACACCTAGGACTATCAAATTTTACAATCACACTTGCCAAGTGATGGGTTTTGATTTCATATCATGACTCTTTGATCTTGATCTTGACCTTCAATCTACTGATTTTATTAAGAACTTTTTATGACAAGTAGTTGCTGGGGCAAGCTCTGTTGTCTGCTGATATTTCTTGATTTCATAATGAAGAATATTTATGTAGACTAAGCTTATTAAAAATATTTATCATATCGCTGTATTTCTTTTTTGACAAAGCTGTTCTCATGGTCCTCACTGGTGTTTTTAATAGGAATAGAGATCATTTATATATGTATTGATACAACAGTTTATTTTTATTTTTTTTTGTTTTTGTTCCTACTGATTGCTATAAGCTGAGTCAAATGAAAAGTACACTGATCTAATGAAATATACAATTACACTAAAGGTGTACAAATGTAATTTTGTTAATAAATTTTCAGTCATGTCAACTGTAGATGTCAACAAAGGTAACCAACATTGTGATACTTATTCACATGTAACTGACTTTTGAAGTTTTTGCCTTAATCATTTTCTTGTGGCCAAAACTCTATTCTTCTAAAATTTAAATAAATTACTCTTCTTCCTCATTTCATTATCTTTTGAAACAAACAAAAACAAAAAAGTGCTGTTTTTATAGCTTCTTGTATTTACATCAAATTGCAGTGAGATGCCATTTTGCAATTTTGCCTTAATGCGTATATGATCCAATTTTGCCTTAATGCATACATGATCATACTAATTCTTATCATATAATACAATTGTATTGATCACAGCTTCAAAATTTTACCACTGTGCTTGGGATTTTGCACTGCAATCTAATTTGTGTCCCTTTTCTATTTCATTGGTTGAAACGATCAGGTCTTATTTTTTTGTTCAAAAGTTAAGTATACCGCCAAAGTTGCGTATAATAATGATTTTGAGATCAACTGGGTGAAGGCAAGCAAATTTTTGTCATGGATTTATGTTTGTACTGGATCCATTCATGCACCATTCAGCTGGTGAACTTTTTATCCTCCGCTACATATTTTTTAGTTGAAGATATTAAAATAGTAAACACTGATATCTCCGTCTATCCTTCAATTCTTCATTTCCAAATTTTGACCAGTGCATAAATTATATTAAAATATATGGTAGCTATAAACCCATTACCACAGAAGGAAATTTTAGATAAGTCCAAATTAAAAGAAGTTGCAGATGACAATTTTACATTGATGAAATCTTTAAAATCTTTGTCCTTTGGAGTTCAAAACATTTTGGATAATGAAGAAATCGCTTGTGACAAGCAATTTCTTCATTTTCCACAATGTTTTCCAAATTTTTTTTCTTGGGGCATCAAAAAGCGTCACTGAGTGGGAATGGGTTAACCTTTTCCCACACAACCCCGTTTTTTTACCCCCCCCCCATAAAAAACCCCCAACTTTAGAAAACATTGTGAACTAATCAATATTTCTATGTATGCATATCTTGTTATTTTTATACAATTTGCTTCGGAAACTGCACAATGAATTTTAATGGATTTTTAAAGGAATGATGATCTGGTAACCTTTTATTAGATTCCCGCATTAATTATAGATTTTTTGTAAAGTTATGGCATGTAGATAAGTTTGAAAGTCTTTTACTCAGAATTATATTTGATGAGTTTCAACAAAATTTTTAGGACTGATGGATACCCTTTCTCAGATTCCTTTGACTTAACCCATTCCCAAACAATGACGCCTTTTGATGCCCAATGGAAAAAAGACTTGAAAAACGTGGAAAATGAAGACTTTACTTGCAACAAGCAATTTCTTCATTTTCCATAATGTTTTCTTCTGAGAAACATGAAAAAAATCTCCAATTTCATATACTGTACATAGTGAAAAGTTTGAAAATCATCTCTTGAGAATCTGCTGTATTGATTTCAACAAAATTTTACAGGATTGATCTGAGAGGAACCCTTTATCATATCTAATAAAAAACAGAGCTAAATGGCTGGTACTAATTTCTATATTGTACATACATGTATCACAAAAGCTTTGCATTTTTTTTGTTCAGAAACTGCAATTTGATTGCAACCAAAATTCACAGGAATTTGCCTTTGACTTTTATCTGAAGTATTTAAGAAATTATTATTCAATAAAGTTTATCTCTAATATTGCCATTCTGGTATATGCTAATAAATTGAACATTATCTCCTTAAAAACCAGTCTGTTGTGAATTTCAGCCAGTTTTTTTTATACACTCATTTTATGGTTATAATTAATTCCCTCAAAAATTCAATAGTGGAAAAATATGGCTTTTGTAGGTCAGCTTAACTCCAGTAAGAAAATTACTATTACAAAGTAGGTGATTACCTATTACAAGACCCAGTAAGTGAGTTGCTTCCCTTATATACAAGGGTGGTGCTCCTGGTGAATTAAGATACTTTGTTTGAATGGTATAAATATCAAAATCATCCACGTGGAGGGATGCAGATGTTCAAAATGATAAAATCTTTTTTATTTGAATTTTTATGTTTGTGTGTTTTGGAAGTATAAACTCTTGAATATAATTCACATTATAACAATTAGACGTTTTTTCATACGCCTTTTCCGTCTTCTTCCTACATCTTTAAAATGTTTAACACTTTTGGATCTTTTAATATTTTTTGATAATCAAATGTTAATCCTTATTATAAAGTAATTTGCATTTGACATATTCAAAATTTGTTTTGTGGTAAGTAAAGGTGCAGTTAAAGGAGCTATGGACATTATTTAACCCATTCCCACTCAGTGACACTTTTAGACGCCCCAAAGGAAAAAAGGTTTAGAAAACATTGTGATAAATGAAGAAATTGCTTGTCACAAGCAATTTCTTCATTATCCACAATGTTTTCTACCGAGAAAAATGAAAAAATCCAAAATTTCATTAACTTCAAATAGTCGTCTTCAACTTCTTTCAATAAGGGCCAATCTAAAATTTTGCCGTCTGGTAATGGGTTAAACACTGAAATCACTAATGCATAAGTTTTGTTAGCACTTTTATGCAACACATTCTCACAGAAAAATTATTAACTTAATCAACCCATTACCACATAACAAAATCTTAGACCAGTCCAAATTCAAAGAAGATGCAGACAACAATTCTAAGTTGATGAAATGATGAAAATCTTTGTCTTTTTAGGTAGAAAACATTGTGGATGATGAAGAAATTGCTTGTTACAAGCAATTCCTTCTTTACCCACAATGTTTTCCAAAGCTTTGATTTTATGAGGTGTTTAAAAGTGTCACTATGTGGGAATAGGTTAAGCAGCATATTTTGTATTATTACAGTTAGCCTATTACCATAAGACAAAATTTTAGACTGGTCCGAATTCATTGAAGTTGCAGACAACAGTTTAAATCTGATGGAGTTTTAAAAATGTTTGTCTTTTGGGGTAGAGAACATTGTTGGGAATGAAGAAATTGCTTGTAACAAGAATTTCCACAATTTTTTCCAAAGCTTTTTTCGTTAGGGGCATCAAAAGCGTGATTGTGTGGGAACAGATTAAACTTCTAGATAAGATATTAGAATTTCAAAACCCTGAAGCTTACTAGAATTGAAGAATAGCTGACCATATCCCTTGATATTTCCAACAGGAAGTTCCTCATCAATATTTAACGGTGTTATTTTGCAAAACTTATTGCAAGTAACATGTACAAAAAAGAAAAATGGATAAGATGAATAAGCTGTAGTTGTGAAGTTTGAGTAGCTAAACCAACAAAGTGTTCCATATAAATGTCAGCTAATGGCATATTTCAAAGTTCACTTCCTGTCTGAATGAATGAATTGATTGGTCAATTGATTCTTTGATTGATAGCCGCAATCAGTCAATTGTCTCTGTGAGAATAAAACCTTGTTTGAATTCCAAAATCAAAGGGCTGTAAGCACTGGAAGCACATTGAGTAATGGGTCAATATTTATTTAGAAATTTACATTTATAAAACAACTCTGGATTGAAAATGACAAATAGATATTACAAAAAAAGATCAGAATGCTTGTATGTGCAGGCTGATCTTTGTATATACCTCATACCAAAAGGGAATATTTTGGGTCCAGCATAACAAGGGTTGCTTTCTGTAAAAATTATCAAATAAAAAATGATATAATTCTCCAATTAGGTTAATTAAAAATGATTGTACTGGCTGTACTTGAAAAATTGTGAGCCATGATAGGTAACAAATTTGTGAATGGCTTAATTACAGACATTTTACTCAGTGGAGTTTTTGCGATTTAAGAGTGCTAAATCATTTTGCACAAACACTGAAAAAGCTTCAAATCTGTTAATACATTAACCTTTATTGTTATATGCTTTATTGTTTTTTAAATATCTCCTCATAGATAGTTTGAAGCCCTTTTACTAAGCCCTTTAACCCATTCCAACTCAAGCCCTCCTTTTTACGCCCCTCAACGAAAAAGCTTTGGAAAACATTCTGGAAAATGAAGAAATTGCTTGGATCAAGCAATTTCTTCATTATCCACAATGTTTTCTATCCAAAAAGACGAAAAAATTTGAAATTCCATCAACTTGACATTGTCGTCTGCAGCTCCTTTCAATTTGGACCGGTCTAAAATTCCACTGTGTTGGAATGGGTTAACAGACACCAACTTTTTTTAAAAATCAAAGAAGTTGCAGACAAAAAGTCTAAGGTGATGGAATGATAGAATTATTCGTTTGTTATGGTAGATAACACTGTGAATAATGAAGAAATTGCTTGCAATAAACAATTTATTCATTATTCACAAAGTTTTCTAAAGCTCATTTCTTGAGAGGCGTAAAAAAAGCAGAATTGCATGGGAATGGATTAGAGGTCTGAATTGTCTATTGAAATATATAAGTACTTCCTATTTTTTTAACACTGGAACATTTTCTCCTTTCACAGACGTCATTGGGGATAGTCTCGACAAAACTCAGGGAACACTCGGTCTTGATGACATCCATGATGATTATAAAGAAGGGGCGGGCAAGATATTCGGCCAAGACAAAAGACTAGCATCAACTATGTCGTCTGCGAGTAACAGGGCACTGCTACAGTACTTTGCAAAACTCGGACACTCGCAGAATGATGAGGAAGAAGTTGACCTTGACTTTGTGGAGACGTTGATTAAAAGTGGTGCTGATATCAATTGTACAGACAAACATGGTCAAACATTGTTGCATGAGGTAGTATTTAAACTTTATCATGCTAAATAAAATCTATTTCTAAAATGCATTAAACTTGAAACGCTGAAAGCACTAAAAGGGCTGTTCATTGGTCAACATTCTTTTGAAAATTCATTTTATGGACAGATAATTCTGGCTTGAAGGGGATAAACAGGTGGTGCAGGCAAAAGTCAGAATGCACTTTAGCATACTGCATGTTATAACCTTTGTCATGCTGAACCTAGAATATTTCTGTTTTGGCAGGTGGTATAGACAAAGATCAGCCTGCACATTAGTGCAGTCTGATCTTGGTATACACCTCCTGCTTGTCCCCTTCAATCCAGTGTTGTATAAATAATCATTTTTCAAAAGAAATATTGACTCTCATTAAGACCTTCCAGTGCTGTCAGGCCTTTGATTTTAAAGCAATTCTGTATTGGATTTTAATTCAGCATGACAAGGGTTAAGATTTGGATTCTATGTATTTTAACTATTAACAGTTAACAAAATTTGGACTGGTCCAAACTGAGTGGATGAAAGTTAGATAAGTACACAATGTTGAGGTGAGAAATTTTGAGAGAATCCAAAAATTACTTACTTAACCCATTACAACAAAGCAATATTTTAGACTTGTCCGAACTGAAAGATGATGCATACGACAATTTAAGGATTATAAAATTTCAGATTTTTTCAACCTTCTGGACACAAGCAATTTTTTCATTATCCACAATGTTTTCCAAAGCACTTTTCCAGAGAGGCATCCAAAGGCTTCACTGTGTGGGATTGGGTAGACTTTTTTATGTAGTCTCAGGTGCATATACTTATATACTTCATTAACATTTCACCCATTCCCATTCAATGCTGCTGTTTGATACCCTTCACTAAAAAAACATTTGAAAACATTGTGGACAATGAAGAATTTGCTTGAAACTAGCAATTTCTTCAATATCCACAATGTTTTCTACACTGAAAAGCAACTAATTTCTAAATTGCACCAACTTGAAATGTTGTCTGCAAATTCTTTCAATTTAGACCAGTGTAAAATTTTGTCATCTGATAATGGGTTTATATCCTCGTTCTAATAAAGTGGATGGGAAAATGAGAGGTTTTACTTTAAGTTTATTGAATGAACCATGATGTTTTTCTGTTTGACATAGGTTGCCAGTAAATGGCACATAGATGTGGCCAAATTTCTGATTGAGATGGGAGCTGATGTGAATAAATGTGACAATTTAGGACGATCGCCACTTCATGTGGCTTCAGCTGACGATTATCCAAATATGATCATTCTTTTGATTGAAAATGGAGGTACAATATTTTGTTCTCTGTCAAACGTAACAAACCCAAATGGTCACACCAAGCATATTATACCCTGGCTGTGAACCTTTCATAAATCCAACTATTTTATGCCCTTCAGGAAAAAAATCCTCATTGTGAAAACAATGTGGAAAATGAAGAAATCGCTTTTTCTTTAACCTTTTTCCTTTAAACCTGGGCTTTTTAATTCCTGGGATTTTATACTTGAGAAAGCTTTGTGTAAAAGGAAGAAATGGCTTGTAACAAGCAATTTCACCTTTTCCCACAATATTTTCTACCACATAGGATGGTTTCATTTCAAATTGCATCTAGTTTTCATTGTGTTCAAAATCCTCTTTGAATTTGGACCAGTCTCAAATTTAAAAAAAAAAGGGAAAGGGTTAATGCAAAAAGAGACACAGTTTGACCTTATTTGGCAAAATGTCCAAAATTGTGTCATTTTGCTTGGGAACTACATAGCAACCTGAGGATTTAGCCCATTACTGGACTGCAAAATTTTAGACGGCTCCAGTCTGAATGTAGTTGCAGACGACAATTTAAAGATGATAATTTTTTTTTTTTTTTAACTTTTGGGTAGAAAACATTGTTGATAATGAAGAAATTGCTTGTAACAAGCAATTTCTTCATTTTCTGCAATGTTTTCCAAAGCTTTATTTATTGGGGGCGTCTAAAAGCGTCATTGAGTGGGAATGGGTTAATTAGTGTGGATGATGTTCAGTAGCGCACAATGAATGAAAGCCGGACTAAACCTCCCAAAACAGTGAGTTTATCATTTTGATAATTTCACTTTTTTTTGTGTGTGTGAAATTATCAATTGAAATCTACAAAGAAATCACGATAATCTACCAGAAAGGTTTGAATAAAGCATACTACTAATTTGGTGGGGGCATCCATGTCACTGATGTATTTGTAGTGTAGCATTGAAATGATGTTGTGATCTTCTATGTTGAAAACAGCTGATAGAGAGTGTAAGACAGTTGGTGAGCTTCAGACTCCTGTACATTATGCTGCCAAGAATGATGCAGTTAGTGCTGTGAAGACCCTGATTAAATGCAACTGTGAATATAAACTGGTGAAAGACTACAAGGGAAGGACACCACTACATGTTGCTGCTGAGTTAGGTGGGTCTATGCTATTGAGTTAACCCATAACCAGATTGCAAAACTTTAGACTGGTCCAAATTGAAAGGAGTTGTAGAGGACCATTCAATTTTCAAGAAATTTCAGAAATTTAACATACAAGAAATTTTTAGATTTTTTCAACTTTCTTGGTAGAAAACATGGTGGAAAGTGAAGAAATTGCTTGTTACAAGTAATTTCTTCATTTTACACAATCTTTTCCCAATTGCTTTTCTTGATGGGTGTCTAAAAGTGTCATAATGTGTTGAAATGGGTTAAGAGATAAGGAGAGTTGTAAGATAAATGAGATGTAATAAGGGGTATGCATTTTCTTCGTTTTACACAATCTTTTCCCAATTGTTTTTCTTGAGGGGTGTTTAAAAGCATCATAATGTGTTGGAATGGGTTAAGAGTTAACGAGAGTTGTAATATAAATGAGATGTAATAAGGGGTATGCATTTCCAAAGAGTATTAAGCTGTGTTGTATTTGCAAGCCAAAAGATAAATCTACAGAGGCAAAGCAAGAAATTAAAGTTGAATTTGCAAAGCAAAATAATAGACATTTAAGGCTTATGATATCAGAGGCCAAGTATCTTGGAACTTGGTCAGAATGTTTCCATGATGTTAAATATTAGTCCAAATTTTGGTCAAGCTAGATAGGTGCAATATTCTTAACAGTCACTGTTGACTTAGGTGAGTATTTGAGGGTAAAGACTGCTTAGGTGAGCATTTGTGAGTAAAAGGCAGTCTTGTTGTCTTGTTAGGGTTACTGTGTTTAACAATTACTCTCATTTTCAGATCGAAGTGAGACAGCTAGAGTACTATTAGAGTTGGAGGCCCCAGCAGGGATAAGTGATAAAGAAGGACAAACTATTATGACTTGGATGATCACTAAAATGCCTCCAGTGGTGAGGACTATAAGTTCTCCTATGAGATGAATTGACAATCATGGCTGTCAATTTAAGAATCGATAGACCAATCAGATCTTTCAGTCAGACCAGAAGCGAAGACTTTGAAATCAGACATTGGCTGAAATTTCTGTGTAGCATTTTTTTGTGTTAGTAACAACATTAAGGTTGCAAACCAACCATTTTACAATTTTGTTACATATTTTTGGGCATAAATTTTTCTATCTAAAGCTGTTTAACCCATTGCAACACAGTGATGCTTTTGGATGACCCTCAAGAAAAAAAGTGGGAAAAACATTGTGTACAATGAAGAAATTGCTTGAATCAAGCAATTTCTTCATTTTTCACGATGTTTTCTACCAGAAAGGTGAAAAGCAATTTCTTCATTTTTCACAATGTTTTCTACCCATAAAGATGAAAAAAATCTAGAATTTCATTGAATTAAAATTGTTGTCTGCAACTTCTTTCAATTTGGACCAGTCTAAAATTTCACTGTGTTGGAATGGTTTAATATTAAAATGGAACTTCCTGTAGGAGTTCAGTGGGCGTTGCCAGCGATCCATCATTTCTGGTATCTTTATGGCACTTATAAGCTTTTTTTCATCCTCTTTCAATGTTGGCTTATACATTTTTGCTGAAAGTATCTGTTTTGATATTCATTCTGGATCCTGCATGTAAATCTAGTTCTCCTGCTTATATTTTTCAAATGTCGTCCAAGCACTTATGATTTAACCCATTCCGACAAATTGACGCTTTTAGACGCCCCTGAATTTGAAAGCTTTGGAAAACATTGCGGACTTTGAAGAAATTGCTTGTTACAAGCAATTTCTTCATTATCAACAATGTTTTCTATTCCATAAAGACAAAGATTTTAAATATTTCATAAACTTGAAATTATCGTCTGCAACTTCTTTAAATTTGGACCAGCCCAAAATTTCATTGTGTGGGAATGGTTTAATATTAAAATGGAACTTCCTGTAGGAGTTCAGTGGGCGTTGCCAGCGATCCATCATTTCTGGTATCTTCACGGCACTTAAAAGTATATTTTCATCCTCTTTCCATCTTGGCTGAAACATTTTGGGCTTAAAGTATCTGTTTTGATATTCTGGATTCTGCATGTAAATGTAGTTCTCCTGCTTATATTTTCCATGCACTTATGATTTAACCCATTCCCACACATTTACGCTTTTAAACGCCCTGAATATGAAAGCTTTGGAAAACATTGTGGATCATGAAGAAATTGCTTGTTACAAGCAATTTCTTCATTATCAACAATGTTTTCTATTCAAGAAGACAAAGATTTTAAATATTTCATAAACTTGAAATTATCGTCTGCAACTTCTTTGAATTTGGACTTGTCTAGAATTTTATCATGTGGGAATGGGTTAATTGCAAAGTACCTTATTTTGATCTCAAGATATGATGAAGCACAATTTCTTGGTCATTAATGGTCTTTCAAACAATTTCAGGCATTAGAAGCACTAGAACAATTTCATGTACGAGACAGACCCAACAGAAAACAACACTTTTACCTGAATCTATTGGTACATGACAGAGGTAAGTAAAGGTTGCAGCATTAACCCATTACCAGACAGCAAAATTTTATATTGGTCAAAATTGAAAGAAGCTGCAGACGACAATATCAAGTTGATGGAATTTTATTTTTTTTGTCATTTTGGATAGAAAACATTGTGGATAATGAAGAAATCGCTTGTTGCAAGCAATTTCTTCATTTTCCACAATGTTTTCATTACTTTTTTTTTCTTAGGGGCGTCTAACAGCATCATTGAGTGGGAATGGGTTAAACCACTACCAGACACTAAAATTTTATACTGGTCAAAATTGATTGAAATTACAGGCAACAAGTGTAAAGTTTATGAAATTTTCCTATTTTATCAACTTTCTTGGTAGAAAACATTGTTGAAAATGAAGAAACTGCTTGTTGCAAGCAATTGTCTTCATTTCACACAATTTTTGTGGCAATTGAATTAAAAGATTAACACATTTAAACACAGCAAAACCTCAGACTGGTCCAAATTGAAAGTATTTGGAGACTACAATTTCAAGTTGATGAAATCTTTATCATTCTTGGTTGAAAACGTTGTTGGAATGAAGAAATTGCTTGTTACATGCAATTTCTGCATTTTTCACAATCTTTCCCCAATCTATTATTTTGAGGGGTGTAAAAAAGTGGAATTATGAAGGAATGTGTTAAAACAGTGTTTAATCTCTCTATCTTTCCACATCACCTTACATTAGTGAATTGAATATACTCTCCTCAATTGAACATGTTTTCTTACCTGTTCTCGATAGAAAATCTGTTTGTCTGTTTGTCTGTCTTTTCATCCCTCAGTATGTCACACATGTTTTCTTACCTATTCTGTATAGAAAGAATGTTTGTCTGTCTGTCTGTCATTTCATCCCTAAGTACGTCCAAATATTTCAAGCTAAAATTAACCCATTACCAGATGGTTAAAATTTAGACTGGTCCAAATTGAAAGGAGTTACAGATGATAATTTAAAGTTTATGAAATTTTAGATTTTTTCAATTTCAAGGTAGAAAACATGGCATAAAATGTTGAAAGCAATTTCTTCATTTGGCACAATGTTTTCCCAGTTATTTTTCTTGAGGGGTGTAAAAAAGCACCATTGCGTGAGAAAGGGTGAAATCTTGAATATACAAGGCTTACCAGGTAATTAACTTTAAACTCTGCTTATTAACTATCAAGGTCATTTGACATTTTTAAAGTCAGTTTCAATGTATTATCTACCCTTGGAAGTAATGGTTTCTTAAACAGTTTACCACCAATCAGGTATTTTAGCACTGAAGAAATATAAGAAAAAAGTAAGACAAAGTGAGAAATTGCTTGTAAGCAGGATTTCAATAAGTAAAAGCAATGTTTTCTTCCAACTTTGTTTTTTTATGATATGTCATTTACAACATCTTTCAACATTGATCATTCTAAAATATAGTTGTCTTCAAAAGCTCAATAGCATATTTGTTTCATTTTACAGAGAAAGACCCAAACTTTTATTACCGAAACTCGGTAAGTAAATTTAATGATGCTTCATCCATAGATCTGGGGTCTCCTTATCTATCTATTTTAGTACAGGGAACTATAACAAACAATTATTAGTAAAAATGAAATACAGGTTGAATTGCCTTGATAATTGAATATAATAGAATCATGTTACTTAGGCTCATCCTTTTAACCCTTTCCTGTTTCAAAATTTTGTGGACCTGTCAAAATTCAAAGGTTTTGCAGACGAAAATTTAAAGTGGATTTAATTTGAAAAATAACCATTCAGTAGGGTAGAAAATATTGTGGAAAAAGAAGAAATTGCTTGTAACAAGCAATTTCTTCTTTTCCCACAATGTTTTCTCAAGTATAAAATCACAAGGGCATAAAAACCAGTGATTGTGCAGGAAAGGGTTAACCCTTTCCCTGATAATCCCACTTTTTTACTACCGTCCCCAAAGAAAATAGCTTTGGAACACTGTGAAAAACAAAGAAATTATTTGAAATTAGAAATATTTCCATTACAATAAACTGAAATTACCATTTTAATCTTCATTGGCTGTTTTGATTAAAGATTGTTAGAGTTTTTAAGATTTAGTTTTCCTTAATGATGCTGGTTTATAGACATTTTGTTATCCATGTATTTAATTAGGATGATCTAAATCTGACATTTGTCTCTCACCAATGGATTGATAATTATAAACCTAAGTGGGATAGCAGCTGGAGGCTAGGAAAGGATGTAGCTGTAGTACTGGTGTGAGAAATATCAGAAACCCATTATGTTAGGCGCTCCAGCTGCAATGATATGACTGAAATACTGTTAAAAGCAGCATTAAAACTCATTCAATCAATAAAAATCTAAATATAAAATGTATACTTCTTTGTTTTGTACAAACTAGTGTTGTATCAACAACAACAACCACAATTTGTTATTTATTTCAGCTTCAAGTTGCAGTAAAGTACAAACAGTTTGACATCCTGACTCACCCAGTATTTATTGCTCTGATTGACACAATGTGGAGAAAGTTTGGAAGGTACTAATTCATCTCAACTATCACTATGGTATTTTGATACAAACAATATACATGTAACTTCTTGAAATGCACAAGAATTATTGCCAAGCCTTCTTGCTGTGAGAGAGAGAGACAGAATCTTATCCCATTATGTTGTGTATGAGTCTGTTTGTGTATGTTTGTGTCAATCAGTCCAGATCTTTGTCTCTGAAATTTTAAATGCATTTCAAATGGTTTAGCACAGATCTTCCACATCATGTGTGAATGTGCCATAAGGAACATTTGTTTATGCAGTCCAAAGGTCAAACCAAACTTTACCCCTTTACCAGATGTCAAAATTATAGACTGCTCCAAAGTGAAAGAAGGTAAAGATGATAATTTAAAGTTGATGGAATTTTAAAAATCTTTCTGGTAGAAAACATAGTGAAAAATGAAGAAAATGTTTTCTCAAGCTATTTTCTTAGCCCTTTCCCACAAAAGCCCTCCTTTTACTCCCTTCAAGAAAATAGTTCAGGAAAACAATGTGGAAAATAAAGACATTGCTTGACACAAGCAATTTCTTCATTATCCGCAATGTTTCACTTTTTACATTTCATTTATTTCAAATTGCAGTCTACAACTTCTTTGAATTTGGGCCAGTCTAAAATTTTGTTGTGTCTGAATGGGTTAAGGGGAGTCAGAAAGTTTGATTATTTGGAAATGGGTTGAGTTAAAGCTTTGTCCATGCTATATCACAACTTTGACAACCATTTGCAACCTTTTTAAAAATGCCCCCTTCCATTTTTGAACATCATTTCAGGTTAAGAATGATTACTCTGGATAAGAAGATATTAACCCTTTCCAACACAGTGTTGCTTTTTTAGGCCCATCAAGAAAAAAACATTTGGAAAACATTGTGGAAAATGAAGAAATTGTTTGCTTTCTACCCAGACAATTGAAAAATCCTAAAATATCATATACTTGTAAATCGTCATCTGCAACTCTTTTCGACTTTGACTGGTCAAAAGATTGATCTGGTAATAGGTTTTCTAGTACAGCTTTCTTACTGTTTTTTGCCATCCTCATAGGTGATGAATTTAGATGCTTTTGTTTGAAAAAGAGATTTCTTTCAGTAAGCCAGCATTATGAAAACAGTTGAGCAATTGCTTGCCATGCCAGCTACCATCCAACAGAAAGTTCAACTGTGATTTACCATTTCCCAGTCAATGACGCTTTTAGACACTCACAAGAAAAAAAAGCTTCGGAAAACAGTTTAGAAAATGAAGGAATTGCTTGTTAAAAGCAATTTCTTCTTTATTCACAATTTTTTTCTTTCCCAAAGCAAGAAAAAATCCAAAATTTTATCATCTTTAAATTGTTGCCTGCGCCTCCTTCCAATTTGGACCAGTCTAAATTTTGCCATCTGGTAATAGGTTGAATGTTGTTATTTTGCAAAATTAAGAATTTGTGAGATAATTAATAAAACAAGAAATTTATTTCTCCCTTTCCCTTTCAGACTAAGAGCATACTGGGCTATCATTTTCAACTTTATATACATCTTGTTGTGGACTATCTATGGTGTGACAGTGGAGGTAGATGAAAGACACGAGTATAAACTGCCTGAA
This sequence comes from Fragum fragum, assembly GCA_946902895.1. Taxonomy (NCBI): domain Eukaryota; kingdom Metazoa; phylum Mollusca; class Bivalvia; order Cardiida; family Cardiidae; genus Fragum; species Fragum fragum. Next base: position 24,369,806 of record OX336367.1, read on the forward strand.
CATTGGTGGAGAATCGTTCTTCTCGTAAGATTGTTTATCTTATCATTTACCCGGTCCTGTACAATCTCTGATTTTACGTCCCTGTGATGTTTATTTGAGAAAGATTGTGGGAAAAAAAAGAAATTGCTTGTAACAAGTAATTCCTTCTTTTTTCACAATATATTCTGTCATATAGGATGGTTACTATTTTAATTACACTTACTTTATAATGTCATCTGCTACCCCTTTGAATTTGGACTAAGTCTAAAATTTTGAAAACCAGTAAAAGGTTAACAAATTACTGGAAGACAATATTTTAGACTGGTCCAAATTGAATGAGATTGCAGACCTCAATTCAAATTGCATTTAGATGGAAAATTAAGAGCTGTATTTGGTAGAAAATATTGTTGGATAAATTAAGATTGCTTACAAACAACTTTTCTTTTTCTCACAATATTATCCAAAGGTTTATTTCTTGGATGCGTAATGTGGGATTGAGAGGTAACAGGTTAAGAGAGAGTTGCCAGTGGGGAGATAAGTGGTTTGGCAAGGGTAAACATTTTCTTGTTTGGCAACTCCACCTTCATTTCTTAATTTCACAGAATGTTTATTATTATGTGACCTAGTACATAATTGATGAATCACCGATTTCAATAAAAAAATTGATTGACCAATTAAATTATTCATTTGGACTTGAAAATGAAATATTGAACTCTGATATCAATATAATACATTTTCATTGATGGACAACTAAAAAGTGTAGGTGTAGGTGTTGGGTATCCTACGGATGATTTGCTTTTTGTTGGAGGTCAGTGGGCGTATCCCTTGATCGACAAATTATCAGGATATATAGAGGATAATCAACTGGTTATTCCAGATATGAAAAAAATATTTCACGAGGATGTGTTGTTAGGTGTTGAAAAAATGAGTGCGCAGCATGAATTTTGTTAACGCCTACCAACGCATCCGAGTGAAACATTTTTTCATATCTGGAATAACCAGTTGATTATTCTATCTAGTATATACCTTATCATTAGGTCACCTGACCGAATGGTCATGGTGACCTATTGCAATTATCGTTTGTCCGTCGTCGTGCGTTGTCCGTTGACTTTTAAACATTTTCATCTTCTTCTCAAGAACTACTGGGTGGATTTCAACCAAACTTAGTAGCAAGCATCATTGGGGGATGCCAATTCAAGTTTGTGAAAATAGGGTTTCTGGGGATCATAGGGGCCCCAATCAGGGGCAAAAAGGGGTAATTTTTGGTTCTTCTTTAAAAATCTTCTTCTAATAAACCGTTAATGCCAGAGCTTAAATATTTTGTGTGCATGACAACTAGGACAGGTATATTATACATTGTGAAATTCATGCCCCTGGGGTCATGTATGGGGCCACAACCAGAGGTCTAAGTTCATCATGTTAAAAAATTCACATTTTCATCTTCTTCTGATGAAGTACAAAGCCAATTTCAAATTAACTTGGTGAAAAGCATCATTTGGTAATGGTTATTTAGATTTGTGAAAATTAAAAGGCTGGGGGGTCAGGGGGCCCTAAAATGGGGACCAAAAGGGGGTAATTTTTGGTAACTTTTCAATATTTCATCTTCTTCTCAAGAACTACTGGGCGGATTTCAACCAAACTTGGTAGAAAGCATCATTAGGGGATGCCAATTCCAGTTTGTGAAAATAGGGGTTCTGGGGGTTTAAGGGGCCCAAATAGGGGACAAAAAGGGGTAATTTTTGGTACTTCTTTAAAAATCTTCTTCTAATAAACCGTTAATGCCAGAGCTTAAATATTCTGTGTGCATGACAACTAGGGCAGGTATATTATAAATTGTGAAATTCATGTCCCTGGGGTCATGTATGGGGCCACACCCAGAGGTCAAAGTTCATCATGTTAAAAGATTCACATTTTCATCTTCTTCTGATGAGGTACTAAGCCAATTTCAAACTAACTTGGTGAAAAGCATCATTGGGTACTGATTATATAGTTTTGTGAAAATTAAAAGGCTGGAGGTCAGGGGGGCCTAAAATGGGGACCAAAAGGGGGTCATTTTTGGTAACTTTGAAACATTTTCATCTTCTTCTCAAGAACTACTGAGGGGATTTTAACCAAACTTGGTTGGAAGCATCATTGGGGGATGCCAATTCCAGTTTGTGAAAAGAGGTTTGGGGGGCTTGGGGTAAAAGGGGCCCCAGTCGGGGGCAGAAAGGGGTAAATTTTTGTACTTCTTAAAAAATCTTTTTCTAATAAACCCTAAATCACTTGTCTTGATGCTCTTTTACTCAGGTGACCGTTAAGGCCCACTGGGCCTCTTGTTTATTTTCTAATATCAAAACCAATCTTTTTGATAGACTCTTTATAATGTCACTGGGTTGAAAAAAAAGTTCCTAAATTACGGGAGAGAGTGAAACTGAAAAGTGTTATCGTCACTCCAGTGACGTTATCAAAATTTATTACACTGAGAAATCCCAAGATTTCAAAGCAAGGTATATAATAAAGTGATTTATTCCTGCATTATTGAAAAGAGGGCTTGTCCTTGTAGGCAAGTTGTGAAAACCTTGTTTGAGGTAACTCTGCATTTGGTTTCACCTCCTCTCAATAGGACATTTATATATTTACCAGCACTAGAATATGATTTAACTCATTCCTACATGACAAAATTTTAGACTAGTCCAAATTAAAAGGAGTTGCAGACAACAATTTAAAGTTTATGATTTTTTCCCAACTTTCTGGGTAGGAAACATTGTAGAATGTAACAAAAATGTAGAATATTTGGTTCGCAACCTCAACGTCACAACAACAGCTTGAATAAACTGTAGCTACAAAGTTTATGTTGCTAAACCAACAATAATGCTTTATAGAAATGGAGGCCAATATTGAGGTTCAAAGTTAACTTCTAGTCTAAATGAATTATTTCATGGGTTGAACGATTAATTGATAGACAGCTGCGATTGGTCAATCTTAGCACAAAGACACCAAATTTTGACATTTTTTGTTTGCTCATTGCCTTTTTTATACTGATTTTTACTTTCAGTTAGCTGCTGTAGGTATAACACTGTGGCAAATTATTGAAGAAATCAGGGAGTATCGCAAGTTACAAACAGTACATGAGGTAACAAGCTTACTATTATCATTTGTTATATATGCCTCAAAAAAATTGGACGTATTAGGGGATCAACCCTGTTGTCCTGCCTAGTGGGAGTCTAGTTCTTTGTCTTGGGCATAACTCTGAAACCTGATGTCTGATTGACTTGTATTTTTGGCAGTTGCAGTCATTGCATGATTACAGAATGCAGTGCATAAGAACCATAACTCTAGTGTTCTTATTTTTTGAGTTATTGCCCTTCGTTGTTTTACAGACTTGAATTTTGTCAGTAGCATATCACATGAACATCACATGTTTTGGCAACTAAAGTTTAGCATTTTATTCAATGTTTAAAGTGACTCGTTTCTACTGGCATGGTAGATTTTGTCTGAATATTACTTTATTTTTAATTATGTTTTCTTTTTCAGAATTTTAAAGAAAACAGAAAAAAAGAAATTGAAGCTGATCTTCGATTTTGTCATCCACGTTGGCCTGAGGAAGAGAAATTTTTGAAAAATGAAATGGAGAGTCTTGATAAATCAAATGCACGCTACTTTAGTGATGCTTGGTTAGTTTGTTTTGCTTTGTTTTTACGAAGATGACAAAACCTTAAACTGGTCCAAATTCAAAGAAGCTGTAGATGAAAATTTCACATTGAAAGAATTGTAAAGGAATAGGTTTAACGATGTTAAGACAACATAGGATAACAGGCCTTATGAAAATTAATTATTGTTTTTTGATAAATTTGACAAACTTTAAGGAGTTCTCTTCGAAACTTCACAGGATAATTGTTAGAATTGTATCCTTTCAATAAACTGGTTCTGTTTTGAAATATTGGAAAGGGACTTGGTGAAGATGAAATAAGTGTATTTTATAACCAAAATGTTCAGTAGATTTGATTCAAATTCAAACAGAATGATTTTATAATTATAAGAATGTTTCTGTATCAAGGAGATCTGGTAACCAAACAAAGGGGTTTAGTAGAAATGTTATAGAAATATATTTGGTAAACTATACAAACAAATTGGATTTTCTGAAAATTCCTAGAATTTTTATACATTTGCATCATCCTAAGATTAATTCTTTACTTTATTTAACCCATTAACAGATGGCAATTTTTTTAGAATGGTAAAAAAAACAAAAACAACTCTACTCCAAAAGCTAAAGATCTTTAATAAAACAACATAAACTTTAAATTGTCATCTGCAACTCCTTTCGATTTGGAGAAGTCTAAAATTTGTCATCTTGTAATGTGTTAAAGCTTTGATAGCCAGTAAATTGTTAGCTGTGGGTCTCTTGTTAGTTTCATGACCTCCTGCAATGTATTTCTTCAGGAACATATTTGATTGGATATGTTACATTCTGCTGATAGCTGTAATTGCTACACATATTGCTGATATCATTGCACATTCTCTCGAGCTCGCCAGGGTACACATTCGATTGACGGCTATTGTGATTATCTTCCTTTGGCTTAGACTCATGAAAAATGTCAGAGCTTTTGCCTTATTAGGTAAGTATTTTTGAGAATCTTTCTGTAAGTTTCCCCCTTTTGTCAAGTAAGTGTTATTGAACAATGAAATAGGGGTCTTGGACATTCCTGGAAAAATCATGTTTCTGCTTCCATGATTTTTTTTCTGACATTTGACTGTAAATTCAAGAGTTGATTAATCTTTTATACAATAGCTTCTAAGGAAAATGGGAATGAATAATAGGTCTTTATGTATTCCCAAATAATTCCAGATTTAGATGGCCCTCAAGTATAGTCTCTTTCAAAAACATTGTGGAAAATGAAGAAATTTCTGCATTAATCTGACAATTATGGAAGCCTTTTTACAGTCTTAAGCATGCTTATGATCATAATTGTTCATTCAGATTTCTTTTGCGAGACCATGATGTATAACTTAAAGTTCCTTTGTTCACATAACAAACTATTTTCTGCTTATTTATTAAAGGGCCCTTTGTTGTGATGCTTGGAGCAATGCTTGCAGATGTGTTAAAGTTCCTGTTTTTGTATTTAGAGTTTTATATTCCTTTTGGTGAGTGATCTATTATCTTTTCACTGATTTACACTCTATTTGTACAGTAAAACCTGTCTAACCCGTTACCAGTCGACAAAAATTTAGACTGGTCCAAAATGAAAAGAGTTGCAGACAACAATTTAATGTTTATGAAATTTTATTTTTTTAAATTTCTTGATGGAAAACATTGTGGAAAATGAAGAAATATGCTTGTTAAAAGCAATATCTTCATTTCCACAGTGTTTTCTAAAGCTTTTTTTCTAGAGGGCGTCAAAAAGCGCCATTGTGTTGGAGTCAGTTAAAATGACCCTCCTCTAAGGACTGCCAAAAAGTGAAAACTCAAGGCCAAAAAGAATTAAGTTCATACAATCCCACATTTTGACACATAGAAAAAATAAATGTAGAAAATATTGTGGGAAAAGGTGAAATTCAAAGATTGTCATATCTAGAGTTTATTTCTCAAATGAAATGGTCTTTGAATAGTTGTCTCTTAATTTTTGAATTTAGACTGGTCTGAATTTTTTGTTTCTGGTTATATGTTAACCCAATCCCACACAACAAAGTTTTAGACTTTACAAGCAATTTCTTCTTTTCTCGCAATGTTTTTCATACATATATTTCTTTGGTGCATAAAAATGGAGGGTTGTGTGGGAATGGGTTAAGCAACCCTCTAAGAGACTTTTAAAGTCATTTTATAGTTGATGGAATTCCCTTTTTATTTTTTGTCACTTGGGGTAGAAAACAGTTTGGATAATGAAGAAATTGGTTGTATCAAGCAATTTCTTTATTGTCCACAATGTTTTCCCTAGCTTTTTTTTCTTGAAGGGTATAAAAAGCATGATTTCGTGGGAATGGGTTAAAGAAGATGAATGTGATTTTCGAATAAAGAAAATCACGCTATGTTTGACCCTATGCTGTTGATAATCATTAGAACTATCTCAATGAGAAAATCTGAGATAATTTACAATATAGGGGCTTGTTGAACTCTTACCTGTTCAATCCCAAGTTTTAATGTCCTGTGTTCTTATACCTAAGAAAACATCATTAGAAAAGAAGAAATTGCTTGTAACAAGTAATTTTTTTTTCCACAATATTTTCTACCATTTAGGTGGTTACTTTTCAAACCACAGTTTTTTTTGGTTTTTTATTGTCGTCTGCAACTTCTATTAATTTGGACAAGTCTGAATTTTTGAAAAAACAGAAAAGAGTTACTAATCGGATAGGGCAATCTCATTCTGATGTTTGTTGTTTTGTGATTCGTTTTAAGAAAAGGGCTCTAGAAAAACATTGGGGAAAGTTAAGAAATTTGCTGAAAACTTAACTTTGTAATATCCCTTCTATTACTGAACACATTTGCTTGAAACTCGGAATATACATTTTCTGTCAAAAGAACTCTATACCGTTAAGGGGGAATAACTCCAAAAGCTATTTTGAAAAAAAAATATGCTCCTTTTCAACTTAAGTTTTACCCACAATCAAGCACTTGAACAGCTGAGCATTGGCATCTGCATGTGGCGCTCTTGTTTTACTTAGGACATTTTAGACTTTTCATACCCTCCTTCACCACACAAAAAAATAAAACCACCCAACAAAAGACCTTGTCCTCACTTTTCTTAACTTCATCAAGTTCTGAAGGGGTGAGGGGTGTAACCAAACATGTAAGTGCTAGTAGCTTTGAATACATGAATAAACAAATAAACAAATGTTCTTTATTTAATGACCAGTATGTGCCTTTTGGATGTTGTTTGGCGGGTCCAAGTATCCAGAGGATTATTCCGGAGATAAAGGTGAAAGTGTCAGTGTGGATGGATTCCAGAATTTTGGTGTTGCGCTGTTTACGTTGTTCCGTATGACTCTGGTTGATGAATATCCATATGAAGTAAGACATAATTACAGTTCCTCCTCACTAATTAACATAGAAGATGTGGAAGCATTGTAGGAAAATGAACAAGAGATTACAGATAAGTTTTGATTGTTATGTATTTATACAAAATTTTAATACATGGGGTCAGTTATCCTTTCATAAATCATTCTATTTATATTTTACTTAAGCTTTGCCTATTTGTGAATTTCTTCAATTTACCAAAATATTTTCTAAAACTTTTTTGTGGGATGTAAAAAAAACGTCATTAAGTGGGAATGGGTTAACATATCTGCTATTCAACTTTTGTGATGTTTCTAACCTATTACCACAGAATGAAATTTTAGACTGTTGAAAACTTAAAAAAATTACAACTTAATGGAATTTGTCTTTGTCTTTTTATAAGTTATATGTATAAACATAGTGGGAGATGAAAAATTGCTTAGTACAGTCAACTTCATTATTTTTCACAACGTTTTCTGAAGCCTTTTCTTGACAGGCGTTAAGAAGTGGGATATGTGGGAATGGGATGAGTAACTGTTTTGTATTGAATTTTCAGCAAATGATTGAAATAGACAATGTAATGGCACATCTTCTAACTGTGACATGGCTTTCCATATCAGCTATTCTATGTCTGAACCTGTTCATCGCTTTACTATCAGACACTTTCCAAAGGTAAGAATAGTGCTTATTTATGCCTTCTGGACTCAAGACCCGAAATTGTCCGGGGCATATCTCTGAGAGGATTAAAGCTATCAGCTTGAAACTTCATAGGTAGATAGACCTCATTGAGGAGAAGTGCAGTGCATAAGAACCACAACTCTTGCTTGCATAATTTTGGAGTTATTGCCCATTGTTATTTCAAAGACTTACATTTTGTCCGGGGCATATCTCTAAAAGTATAATAGCTATCAACTTGAAACTTCATAGGTAGATAAACCTCATTGAGGAGAAGTGCAGTGCACAAGAACCACAACTCTTGCTTGCATAATTTTGGAGTTATTGCCATTTGTTGTTTTAAAGACTAAGATTTTGTCCGGGGCATACCTCTGAAAGTAAATAGCTATCAACATGAAACTTCATAGATGGATAGATGTCATTGAGGAGAAGTGCAGTGCACAAGAACCACAACTCTTGCTTGCATAATTTTGGAGTTATTGCCCTTTGTTATTTAAAAGACTAAGATTTTGTCCAGGGCATACCCCTGAAAGTATAATAGCTATCAACATGAAACTTCATAGATGGATAGACGTCATTGAGGAGCAGTGCAATGCACAAGAATCACAACTCTTGCTTGCATAATTTTGGAGTTATTGCCCTTTGTTGTTTTAAAGACTTAGATTTTGTCCAGGGCATATCTCAGAAAGTAAAATAGCTATCAACATGAAACTTCATAGGTAGATAAACCTCATTGAGGAGAAGTGCAGTGCACAAGAACCACAACTCTTGCTTGCATAATTTTGGAGTTATTGCCCTATCTTATTTTAAAGACTTACATTTTGTTCGGAGCATATTTCTGAATGTATAATAGCTATTAACTTGAAACTTCACAGATGGATAGACCTCACTGAGGAGAAGTGCAGTGCACAAGAACCACAACTCTTGCTTGCATAATTTTGGAATTATTGCCCTTTGTTATTTTAAAGACTTACATTTCGTCCGGGGCATATCTCTGAAAGTATAATAGCTATCAACTTGAAACTTCACAGATGGATAGACCTCACTGAGGAGAAATGCAGTACACAAGAACCACAACTCTTGCTTGCATATTTTTGGAGTTGTTGCCCTTTGTTTTTTTAAAGACTTACATTTTGTCTGGAGCATATCTCTGAAAGTATAATTGCTATCAACTTGAAACTTCATAGGTGGATAGACCTCATTGAGGAGAAGTGCAGTGTACAAGAACCTAAACTCTTGCTTTCATAATTTTGGAGTTATTGCCTTTTATTATTATCAAAGCTACCTGTGGGGGCATCTGTGTCCTATGGACAAAGCTCTTGTTTGTACTCAATTGAGAATTTACTCAAACCTCAAGTTTGGATCTGCTTCGATCCTATGGTAATTGCATGAAAATAAATGACAATATTTGTAGGTTGTTACTTATTACTCCTAATATTCAATTGAAATAAAAACAAGATATTTAATCAAATTTGAAGTTTGAGTAAACTCTCAATTGAGTTCGAAAAACGTTTTATAGTCTCAGGCCAAGATGACTAACCATCTTAACTTCTTGAATAAGTTGTTGTTAAGAGGTTATAGTCACCAAACAAACTACATCAAAAGATCAGATGAATTTAATGTTTGCATTGTCTGTCTCTATTTCTCTTTGCTTGCTTCTATTGTGTCCTGAAAGGGCAGTTGTATTAGACCAACACATACTTTTAACCCGATACCCGATAGACTTGTCCAAATTGAAAGAAGATGGAGAAGACAATTTAAATTTTATGACATTTGTAGATTTTTTTTTTCAAATTTCCAGGTAGAAAACAATTTTTTTTCATTTTGCACAATGTTTTCCCAACTGTTTGTCTTCAGGGGCGTCAAAAAGGGTCATTATGTGGGTATGGGTTAAAGATTTTTTGTGCACAATGCAGGTGATAATGAATTAGGAAGTTATACAAAAAAGATTGAAGTAATCCTACTTAGTATAACTGCAAGCAGGTTGGACACATCTTTCATCTTTATCTTAGTCTTCTAATGGTGAATAATCTAGGAATAGCAGGGAAAAGGTTAAATTTTCTTAACAACAAAGGGTTAATTTGAACGAAATTTATGTGCAGACTGATCTTTGTATATACCTTCTAATCAAAAAGAAATTATCTGGGCTCAGTTTTAATCAGCCTTTGACAAAATTTTAATCTTGATTCTAGAGTCTATGATAATGCCAAAGCCAATGCTGTGATGCAGAAAGCTCAGTTGATAATCAACTTCTGGGATGGTATGAGCAATGATTCATGTAACAAATTTCTCGACCACATTAAAGACGAATGCTCACCAAAGTCGGAATATTATGACGATGATATGACTGAGGGAGGAGGAGAAGATCTGAAGAAGGTCACCATACAAATAAAGGTGAGCACATGAAACATGAAACGAGAGCACCACATGGGGATGCCAACGCTTGGCTACAGGCATTTTATGACTTAGGTGGACATTTTTCTATATAATTTTTGAGGTCTATAAAGCACTACTGTAAAGGTCTTTTCACAAGTAATAGACCCGTGAAATATTTGTTCCTTAAGTAGTAGAGACATAGGAAAATGTCAAAGGTTTTTTTTGGCAATAAATATGCAAATGTGGATGCAAACAATATCAGGGCTCTAGCATTACCTAGGGTTTCCTGCAAAAACAGCCAAGCTAAAAATGTACATATATAACAAATACCTTGTTCAATCTTTCTCTCTGTTTGTAAATTTTGATAGTAAGAAGTTGAAGATGCTGAGTCATATTGAAAGTTTTTTAATGAAAGAGAATTTGGTTGTTAAGGGTTAAGTTACTGCAATATTTTCTTATTACCAAAATGTTTTTAGCAATGAAGTGTCGCACCATTTTTAAAATCCATGATATGTCTGAAATCAGTATACTGAAGATCATACTGTCAAATTCACATTCCATTAATATTTGTGAAATGTCAGTTGAAAGGAGCTTAGCGGGTGTTCTGTGTATACAAATATTTGAGAAAGTGATTGGATCTAGCAGAGGTCTGTCAGAGATAGTATTTTGAAAAAAGGCCTATATTGTGGTAGATTCAGATAATTTGCTGAAAATGCAGTAGTACTTGTTACAGTGACAACATCTATTAAACCAATTCCCACATGAAAGAAATTTAGACTAGTCCAAATTCAAAGAAATTGCAGAAGACAATTCAAAGATTTTGAAATTTAAAGAATCTTCACATTTTTGGATAGAAAACATGGTGTAAAATGAATAAACTGCTTGTATATGAAATCAATACTCAATTTTCAAAAGAAGTATTGACAACTGAACAACAAGTACTACCAGTGCTTTCGACCTTTGATTTTACACATTTCTTAAAAGGACCTTTGATTTTTACACATTTCTGAAAAGGACCTTTGATTTTTATACTTTTCTGAAAAGGATTTTATTCAGCATGACAAGGGTTAATAATCTTTGTCTTCCTTGGTAGTAAAAACTTGAAGAAATGAAGAAATTGCCTGTTACATGCAATTTCTTTTTTTTTTCTACAATGATTTCCCAAGTGTTTTTTGAGGGGTGTAAAAAGAGGTATTGCATGGGAAAGGTTTGAGAGTTAAGCTTGCCAACAATTCCAATTATTCATCTAACAGTATCTTATTGGTACTAATAAGGATAAGATGATTCATGAGAAATTTGATGAGTAACCTCATGAAAAGAGTTTGAGAGAAATAGTGGATAATGATGAAATTTCCGCTTGCTTTTCTACCCAGATAGACAAAGATGTTTAAATTCTGCTAAATTCAAATTACATCCTTCATCTTTGAGTTTGGACCAATCTAAATTTTTGTCATTTGGTAGTGGGTAAGTCAACCTTTTCTTTGCCATCCCTTGGGTTTTAACTTAACCAGTTCCCACACAATCTCACTTTCTTCACAATGCTCTAGGAAAAAATATATGAGATATGAAGAAATTGCGTGCTGCAATGTTTTCTACCATAAAAGATAAAGAAATTTTCAAACAAAACTCAAATCTGTCATTGCTGGCTTCTTTGAGTTTGGGCCATTTTATTTTTTGTCGTCTGATACTGGGTTAACCCTTTCCTGGGCAACCCGGGATTTTAAGTCACTGTGATTTTATACTTGAGAAAACATTGTGGGAAAAGGAGAAATTGCCTAAAATGTAACAAGCAATTTCTTCTTTTCCCACAATATTATCTACCACACAGGATGATCAGATTTCAAATTGCTTGTATTTTTCATTGTCGTCTGCAACCTCTTTCAAATTGGACCAGTCTAAAATTTCATAAAACAGGAAAGGGTTAAAGCAGGTTTTACCTTAGTTATATTATATTTTAGGAAGAACTAGATGTCCTAATGGAGAGATGGCAGGACCAGTTCGGTGAGGGAGATGGACGCACAGCTCTTGTAAGTGTTGTTTGTCCTTGCCAAGTAGTAATATGAAGTAAAAAAGCAAATTTGTAGTGGTTTTTGGTAACATGTTTATGGAGGGCTTTTGTTTTACATTAATCAAATAGAATGGTTTGGGGTCATACCTTATGTATTTTTTTATAAGGTAGTTCTGTTACTTTCTTAGAATTTTATGTAAAGCAACCTGAATGAGATAGTGTTAGGCAATTTTATCAGAAAGTACTTAGTTTTTGGTTTCTACTTTGTCCCTTTGGCATAGATTGCATGACATTTCCAACAATCTACTTAAGATATGAAGAAAGTATATCTGTTTTCATTGAGGTATGTACCTAAAGTGTTAAGGTTCAAACCTCAATGAAAACCAAAACTATCTCTCCATTTCTTATAACTTAATGCTACCAAGCAAAACAAAGCAAATATTTCACAAGTTTTGAGAAAAATTATATATATTTACTAAGCAAGCATACAAAAATGTTTTATGCTCATAATTTTATTCATGGAAGTATGAAAAGACAATTCAATCAATCAAAACTCTTGAAGCTTAATAGACAAAACTAAAATTGAATTATATGTGTATGAGGCATATATTGAGAAGCCTAGACATTCATGTAGTTCTGACCATCTGACCATTAACTTGATAGCTTTATTGCTTATTAAAGATCATATAGTGAAGACTGAACAGATTGTGCAGATACACAGGCTGATCTGAGTCTTTGCTTGACTCACTCTGATATTGTTGGAAATGTCATGCAAAGGCCTATTAGATATGTTATAAATTGCCTGTGTGAGTGCAATCACAGTATATATAGCTTTGATACACGCAAATATATACAGGGCTTTACAGTCACTGCTTCACTAACTCATCTTTTTTTATGCCTAACCAAGGGTGTGATGCTCATACCCACAAAATTCAAGATACTATTTCTCAAAAAGATAGCCTTTAATTTACATGTATTAATTAATTAATTTACAGGTATTTCTACCTTTAAGAACACAAAGATATTTCTAAAATGAAGTCTATTTATTTAGACGATGAAGAGAATATTTTTGTTTCAATGGAGGTATGAACCAAAAAAACTAATCCCACTGTATGAACACTCAAAGTGGATTCATACAAAAGTGTGAATAGGTTTTTCGGTACATACCTCCATGAAAAAAATATTCTCTTCATTTCTTATAATTTAATAGCATCGAGGGAAATATTCTACAAAATTTGATACCTTTTTGTATGAGACAATTTTGTGCGGAGGTATACAAACTTGTTGCATACTCAAACTTTTGTTCATGGAGTTATGAATATTTTTTTTTGACCAATCAGAACGCCTGTTTTTAGTTGACGTAACTAAAAATAAGATTATTAAAATACAAAAAAAAGAGAAAAAAATACAAATTAACATGCAATATTGAGTATGGCATTTTGTAAAAGTTTGCAGATATCAGAAGTTTTGTGAAGGGCTGTAGTTACTTAAGGCAATTTTTCTAAAATAAGTTTTTTCTTTATAAATTTAAGAACTTGAAATATGGTAAAAAAAATTACATATCAGAATTGCTATAATTGTAGTACATTGTCAATTATATAGCTTTATTGTAATGTTTTTTTCTGGTCTATCGAACTTCCTTGGTGGATCATTACATGAAAATTTCACGAACAAATCGACGGGTATTTTGATAGATTTAGCCCTGCTTTTTTCAAAAAGCCATTCTAAGCATCAACTCAGCGTGATCAATAATACTCATGACGTTTTAAGATTGCCATGTATATCCCTTGTAAAATGACAATTTTTAACCCTTACCCACACAGTGGTGCTTTTTGACGCCCCCAAAGAAGAAAAGCTTTAGAAAACATTGTGGAAAATCTAAGATTTGATACACTCTAAATTGTCATCCCCAGCTACTTTCAATGTGGACCGTTCTACAATTTGGCCATCTGGAGATATGTAAAGAATTTTCTCTGAAAAAGTTATATTTGTGCTCTTTTTTGTCTTTAAAGAAGTAGAATCATTCGCTTTTATGCAGGATCAATATATCTTTAATTTTGTTTAATCATAGTTCCTCCATTCTGCAATATAGCTTTTGTTGATCACTCAATAAAAGATAAATCATTCTTGTAACCAAAACAACATTTTGTCTGTAATGTGAGGTTTTGTAACATTCTGTAATGTTTTGCTTTGATCTGCTTGTAGTTAACTAAGGTAAGTACTCACAATGATGATTCACTGTGCCAAATAAGAGGGTTAAACTTCATGAAATATTTAAACTTATACAGTAAACTAGTCTATTACGACCTCTCACACTACTTTTAGAAAGTGGTTGTATTAGCAAGGTGATCCAAATTCTCAGCTTTGGTCCGATTCACCTCATTTGAAGGATAATTGGTGTTGTAGAAACAGCAACTTTACTACAATCAATGCGCAACCATTATTTTGCAAGAAGACCCTGTCTAAATAAATGTGATGATATGATGTAGAAATATAGGCCCTACTAAGTAGGAAATATTGCAACAAAACAAGGAATTGCTTTCCACAAGCCATTTCTCTTTCCCACAAGGTTTTCTGCATCCTTTTTTATTCAGAGGAATCAAGGTAGCAAATACACTTACAATCTTTGTACTTTCTTGAAAGCAATTTGTTTAATAAGTCAAAAATTATTGTGCATAAAGACATGCTTATGGAGTAAGTTTGTTCTAATTAAGGGCCCTTAATTATTTGATTGATAATAATATTGAGTCAATACATTGATCAATCTTCAACTCACACTATCGATATTATTATCAATAAATTGTCGTTTGGCAATCAAAATGTTGTAACTACAGCTTGAATAAAGGTGTAATTATGACATTGTGATCGCTCAACAACAAAATGCTGTTCAGTATATTATTTAATCCTTTCCTGTACAATCTCTTGTTTTCCCGTCCCTGTGAATTTACACTTGAGAAAACATTGTGGGAAAAGAAGAAATTGCTTGTAACAAGCAATTTCTTCTTTTCCCACAATATTTTCTAACCTGTAGGTTCGTTACTTTTCAAATTGCACCAACTTTTGCTTGTTGTCTGCAACTTCTTTTAAAATTGGACTGGTCTAAAATTTTGAAAAACAGGAAAGGGTTAAAGTGTGTGAGTGATATTGAAGATTGATTAATAATCTGACACAACATTATTGTCAAAAGTATTAAAAGTATATATCCCGTTATCACATGGGTGATTAGTAGGTATTCATTGAAGACAAACCCTTCTTATTTGGATCATGTTTGAATTTTAGGGATACATGCTAGTTTTTCACTTGATTTCATAAATGCATGGCACAAAGGTTTTGATACACTTCACTTTGGTAATGAACTGAAAAACAATTTTTACAACTTACTTTTGAGGTACTTTTGTGTTTCTGTATGTCCAATCATTCTTGTTCTGATTATTATCCCCCGCCATTACGGTAAAGGGGATATAGTAATGGTCTCCTTCCATCCTTCCATCATTCCGTCCTTCCCTCATTCCGTCATTTCGTACTTCTGTCACTAAACTTGTCCGGAGCAAAGCTCTGAAAGTATTATTGCTATAAAGTTGAAGCTTCATAGGTTGATGGATCTCATTGAGGAGAAGTGCAGTGCACAAGAACCACAACTCTTGCTTGCATAATTTTGGAGTTATTGCCCTTAGTTGTTTTAAAGATTAAGATTTTGTCCAGGGCATATCTCTGAAAGTGTAATAGCTATTAACTTGAAACTCCATAGGTGGATAGATCTCGTTGAGGAGAAGTGCAGTGCTTAAGAACCACAACTCTTACTTGCATAATTTTGTAGTTATTTCCCTTTGTTGTTTTAAAGACTTAGATTTTGTCCAGGGCATATCTCTGAAAGTATAATAGCTATTATCAAACTCATTGAGAAGAAATGCAGTGCACAAGAAGCCTAAATCAAACTGGCTGCAGTTTACTATCAAGCTTTCAAGGCGGGGGATGGCCATGTCTGACATGACTCTTGTTTCTTCTACATTTATGGATGGATTTCAAAACTCGTTCCCCTTAGTTTCTGGCCCCTATGACTGACTCAACTGGCAATGCCCACCAACTCTGTCAGGAAGTTCCATGTTGATATTACACAGTGTACATCTACAAAATTTATAGCTAGCACCATGTACCAAAAAAATCAAATGGTTGGTTGGTGACATTAACCCATTAACAGATGGCAACATTCTAGACTGGTCCAAATTGAAAGGAGTTGCAGACGACAATTTAAAGTTGATGAAATTTTAGATTTTTTCAACTTTCTGGGTAGAAAATATTGTGTAAAATGAAGAACAATGTTTTCTTATTTTATCATCTACCAGGAAATTATTTTTCTTTTTTGCTCAATTCTGTGTATTGCTATAACCATTGTTGGCTAACTGATATAAATGTACATAATTAAGAGAAAAGATATTGAAATAGCCTTTGCATCAATGATGTCATGCAAGAATTTTTATTGTTTCTATTATTGCATAATATATTCACTTAAAACTCATGATATAGCGTTGTAACCTATTACCATGGGAGGTGAAGAAGATGCTCTTTGAAGAAGAATGCCCTTGATTTCTTTAACCCTTGCCATGCTGAACCCTGAATATTCCTGTCTATGCAGGAGGTATATACAAAGATCAGACTGCACATTTGCAGTCTAATCTTAGTATACACCACCTGCTTGTTTTTTTGAACCCTTGTCATGCTGAACCCTGATTATTCCTGTTTATGCAGGAGGTATATACGAAGATCAGACTGCACATGTGCAGTCTGATCTTTTTATGCACCACCTGCTTGTCCAATTCAAGTCAGAATTGTTTATAAATTTATTTGTCAAACGAAATATTGACCAAAATTAATGCCTTACAGAGCTTTCAGTCCCTTGATCTTCATGTAATTCACAAAATAGATTTTATACAGCAAGATAAGATTAACTGTCAAGCACCGAAATTCTTGATGTCAATGGATGTGATGCTTTTGTCCTTCATTCAGTTTGTGCTGGTATTTTATCCTTTCTATTTATTTTACCAGTATATTGATCCTTTTCACAGTTTTTGTAATCACCACCCTTTGGTCCCAAAGGGCAGAGCCTGTGTGGAGGGGCTATATTGAATTAAAGAAGGAATATTTTTAACTCATTCCCAGAGGGCAAAATTTTAGACTAGTCCAAATTGAAAGGAGTTGCAGATGACAATATATAATTCATGGAATTTTGGATTTTTTTCAATTTTCAGTATAGAAAACATTGTTTTCCCCATTGCTTTTCTTGAGGTGCATCAAAAAGCGTTACCGCGTGGGAATGGGTTAAATGATATCTCTGGAACTACAGTGCCTTTTTAACTTTTTTTGTTAGAAATGTTCCTTATGTGGTCCTTTTGCAAAAAAAGCAAAAGAATTGAAATCTGTATACAAACACTTGTATTATAAGAGTTAGGCCCACTTGTACGATAACCCCAATCTATTATAATTTTACTGTTGAACAAAAAGAACCTTTATCTCAGGCTAGGTCATGGGGCCAATGGCCCTCTTATTTTGTAGAAAACATTGTGGACAATAAAGAAATCGCATGTAATCAAAATCCACAGTTTCCATAGTTTTTTCCTAAGAGGCTAGACTTATCATGATTCAAAGGGGTAAAAGATGACATTAAAAAGTAAGTAATAATAATAAAGTAACCATCGTATGTGATAGAAAATATTACAAGCAATTTCCTCTTTATCAAAAATGTTTTCTCAAGTATGATATCTCAGGGATGTAAGAATTATGGATTATGTAGGAAAGGGTTGATAAAGTGGGATTTTGTGCGAATTGGTGTGTTGCTATTCTTATGTGTAAGTTCCATACCTGCCATATTGTACCAAATTATCTCTCCTTGAACTTCTTAATTGTACCAAATTATCTCTCCTTGAACTTCTTAACCCATTCCCACACAGTGACGCTTTTGGATGCTCCTCAAGAAAAAAATTGGGAAAACAATGTGTGAAATGAAGAAATTGCTTGTAACAAGCAATTTCTTCATTTTATACAATGTTTTCTACCCAGAAAGTTGAAAAAAATCTTAAATTCCATCAACTTTAAACTGTCATCTGCAACTCCTATCAATTTGGATCAGTCTAAATTTCTATCGTGTGGTAATGGGTTAATTGTACCAAATTATCTCCTTAATTATCTCCCCTTGAACTTCTTATTTGTACCAAATTATCTCCCCTTGATCTTCTTTTTTGTACTGAATTATTCTTAGTAGGGGCAATAATCTTACAGCACTGAACTCGAATTTTCATGCAATGTCACAGTTTATCCATTACCACACAAACTAAGTTTTAGACTGCTCCAAATTGAAAGAAATTGCAGACGACAATTCAAAGTTGAGAAATCTTAAAATTTCCTAACTCTCTTTTCTTTTGGAGGTTCTAGGGTGGTGCATCAAAAAGTGAGATTATTTGGGAATGGATTAATATGAAGTAGTGTACTGTTAGTACAATTTTGATCACTCACGAACAATCAACCCTTCAATCCATTCCTACATAATGCCAGTTTTTTAATGCCCCTAGAGAAAAAAGATTTGGAAAACTTTGTAGAAAATGAAGAAATCGTTTGTATCAAGCAATTTATTCATTATTCACATATGTTTTCTATCCTTACAAATAATTGTAAAAATTCATTATCAAAAAATTGTCAACTGCATCTTCTTTGAGTTTTGACGGTCTTAAATTTGGGCTTTTGGTAACGCGTTAACATCAAACTGTGATCACCTACAGAATTATCACCCCTTGAACTTTGAAAGTGTTCCATGTATCTTTCGACAAACCTTGGCTGAGAAAATGCTCAAAATATGAGTGCTGTTATAGGAACTAACATAATATGACAGGTTTTGTGATTTAACTCATTCCCACACAGTGACGCTTTTAAACGCCCCTCAATATCAAAGCTTTGGAAAATATTGTGGAAAATGAAGAAATTGCTTGTAACAAGCAATTTCTTCATTATCCACAATGTTTTCTGCCCCAAAAGACAAAGTTTTTACAATTTTACCAACTTTGAATTTTCATTTGCAACTTCTTTCAATTTGGACCGGTCTAAAATTTCGTCATCTGGTAATGGGTTAATACTGCATCATTGTAAAATGAGTATAAAACAAAATATTTTATACATATATTTTACCAGATCTAATTTGATCAAATGTTCTATCTTAATTTCTTATTCACAGCAATCAACCAATTGGTCTTTACAAATTGATTTGCCCTATACTTTGTCAAAGAATAGGCTTTAACCCATTCCAACACAGCAAAATTTCAGACTGGTCCAAATTGAAAGAAGCTGCAGATGACAATTTCAATTTGATGGAATTTTGATTTTTTTGTCTTTTTGGATAGAAAACATTGTGGATAATGAAGAAATTGAAGTATCTGTTACTACAACCAACAATTTATAATTTGATTTGCTGTCAGCAGCTTCTTTAAATTTGGACATATCTAGAAAATTCATTGTCTGGTGATAGGTTTATCCACAAAGTTTTCTTCACTACCTGATGAATAAATCTAAAATTTCACCTACATTGGTGTGTGCATTTTTCTTTCAATTTGGATCAAATTGTCTAAATTTTTGTTATCTAGTAATGGGTAAAGTGTATCAAAATTTGATTATTAACCCTTTCCTGTACAAACCTGAGATTTTATGTTGCTTTAGTTTTATACTTGAGAAAACATTGTGGAAAAGGAGAAATTGCTTGTAAGATGAGCAATTTCACCTTTTCTCACAATATATTCTACCAATTAGGATGGTTTCATTTTAAATGGCATTCAATTTTCATTGTCACTTGAAACCCCTTTCAATTTGGACTAGTCTAAATTTAAAGAAATGGGAACGGGTTAATGACATGTATACATGAGCTCTTGATGCAGTATGTCTTTGAAAGTGTCCTCAACAAGAAGGTGTAGTTTGAATTGACCAATCATGACTGCCTACAAATAATGGGTTGACCAATTAAATCATTCATTTAGACTGGATGTTCAGTTTGTACTGTGACATTGGCCCATTTTGGTGATTTTTTTTTGTTGGTTTGGTGACTTAAATGTCTTAACTATAGATTATTCAAGCTGTAGTTACACTGTATAGGTCACCAGCCAACCATTCGACTTATTTGTAACATGCTGCTGGCTATAAATTTTACAAAATAATGCTGTTACAAATGGAGGCAGAACTTCCTGTCTGAGTCAATGGGTGGGGCCAAGTCAATCAGTGGGAGGGGCCAGTGATTGGTCAATTATTGTAACAGAAAGTCATGTCATTTGATAATTGGACAGTCTGTAATTTGTGTGTCTGACTTACAGGAAGAACTTATAGGGGAAGATGGTGACACAACTAGAGCAAGAGAAGATAAATCAGGAAGGATGATTACAACAACAAAGTTCCAAACAGAAATTGAGGCACTTCGGGAGGAAATTCGTATGGGAATGCTGGAATTGCAAAAACAACAAGCCCAAATGAACTCAAAGTTTAAACAAGATTTGAAAGTTGTGAAGAATCTCTTGCTAGATCTGACCAATGGAAGTGCAGGAAGTCAAGGAGGGGGCAGGGATGTCGTGGTTCAGCCAATGGTATTGCCTGGATATTTCCAGCCAACAGCAGAACCTCCAGATAGTAGTAGAACCCACCCTGGGGAAAGGTTAGTATTTCTTTTCTTTCAATGGGAGTAGAGGTAGTCAAGGAGAGGATGGATGTTACAATGTTTAGTAAATGGTGTTTCCTTGATATTTCCAGCATATCAGGTTCGATCCCCCGTGGCGGCAGATATTCTTTCAGACATTTGTCTCTCACCAATGGGTGGATAATTGTAAACCTAACTGGGATAGCAGCTGGTGGCTAGGAAAGGATGTAGTGGTAGTACTTGTGTGAGAAATACCAGGAATCCATTATTAGGTACTCCAGCCGCCGCAATATGCATGAAATACTGTTAAAAGTGGCGTTAAACCCCATTCAATCAATCAACCAGCATACCAAACAGATCCTCAAGAAATTGTTAGAACCCGTCTTTGGGAAATGTTAGTACTTTATTCTAGCCTAAAGGAGAGCATGTAGTCTTGGAAGTTTGGTAAATGATGGTTCAAGTATTGGTTATGCCTACAATACTGTAAGACTATTACAGAGCCTCAAATAGTGTATGAATGGGGGGAGGGGCGGTAGGAAGACTCTTATCAGACTGTGTGGATACACAGGAAGATCTGAGACTGTACATGATGCGCATGTAAAATGGTTACAAAAGTCACTCAGATTAAACTAATAATTGTCATGATTGATGAGAAATTATCCCACCTAAATCTATGTAAACTAGCCCTCAAACTTGCTTTTTTAGCTCTCTTGAGCACAACAAGCTCAGGATGAGCTTTTGTGATTGCTGAATGTCTGTCATCATATCCATTGTGCTTGAACAATTTCTTTGTTTATAGTCTAGAGGCCACAGTTTTATCTCAATGTTTATGACACTTGTTTAGAATAATTTTTAGGTCATATGAATGAATCCTATCAAAAATGAGAAGCTTCAAATGGGAAACACGGAAAAAAGTGGGCTTTACTGATAATTTCTCTGTTTACAATCTAAGGGCCATGTTTTTGGCCTGATCTTGAAGAAACTTGGTCAGAAGGATTATCTCATCATAAGGATGAATCCTATTGAAAATAGGAAATTTCAGCATGAAAACATGGGAAAACAAGCTTAAATGACAAATTCTTTGTTTACACTTTAGGGGCCACAAATTTGGCTCAGTCTTGATGAAACTTGATCTGATTGTTTGTACTCTAATAAGGATGAATCCTATTCAAAGTGAGACCGATTTGTTTGAAATCACAGAAAAAGGGCATTAATGACAACTTGAAAAATTTCATAATCCTTTGGTACTGCTTAACCCTTCATAAATAAGACCTGCTTTGAAGTTTCATACTCTTGTTGCTTTGTTCAATAAGGAACTCAGATGAATGATCTTGGGCTATCTTTGCCCTCCTGTTTCTATCAACTAACCTAAATTTTACTAAGCTGTTTTGAATAGTTCACTCCTAAGACATTAAGTCCATTAGCTAACTTTTCTTTTTTTAGAATAGTCTTAATTGAAAGATGTTGTAGCAAAGGTTGCTTTTTGTCGAGCCCACTTACGGTGAGCGAGACATAGTTGTTGCTATGTCAAGAAGGTGTATGTGCGTTAGTCCCTCCGGCCGTCCGTCCGTCCGTCCGAATTTGACAATTACTCCTACATTTATGGATGGATTTCAAAATAACTTGGCACAATTATTCTCCATCAGGAGTAGATATGCCATTTGAAAGAATTTTTTGATAGCTTCAAGTTCAAGGTCACAGAGCCGCCGCCATAGCGCAGTCGGTAGCGCGCCAGACTCCTAATCTTCAAACATGGGTGTCATGGGTTCGATCCCCGGCGGCGGCAAATATTCTTTCCGACAATTGTCTCTCACCAATGGGTGGATAATCGTAAACCTAAGTGGGATAGCAGCTGGAGGCTAGGAAAGGATGTAGTGGTAGTACTGGTGTGAGAAATACCAGGAATCCATTGTTAGGTGCTCCAGCCGCCGCGATATGACTGAAATACTGTTAAAAGCGGCGTTAAACCCCATTCAATCAATCAATCAATCAAGGTCACAGCTCAAGGTCAAACGCTAAAATTGTGCTTGTCCGGAGCATTTCTCCTACAATTATTAATGGATTTCAAATTAAATTTGCACAGTTGTACTCCATCTGGAGTAGATGTGCCATTTGAAAGAAATTTTTGGATACCCTCAAGTTCAATGTCACAGCTCAAGGTCTAACACTAAATGTTTGCTTGTCTGGAGCATTTATCCTACAATTATGGTTTGATTTTAAAATAAATTGGCACAATTATTCTCCATCATGAGTAGATGTGCCATTTAAAAGAATTTGTTGGATAGCTTCAAGTTCAAGGCCACAGCTCAAGGTCAAACACTAAAATTGTGCTTATATGGAGCATGATGCCTACAAAACTTTGCAGGCTAGACAGCAGTTGTCCTTGGACAACTGTCTAGTTTATTTATAGTTTTTATATGCCTGTCGATGATGGAACGTATTATGGGATCACCCTTGGCCTCCGCTGTACAATATCCGATGTCCGGGCGGTGTCCACTTCTTTGTCCAGAGCATAACTCTATCATCTTTAGTCCGATTGACTTGAATCTTGGCAGTTATATTCCTCTCATGATTACAGAGTGCAGTGCACAAAAACTATAACTCTACCTAGCTTATTTTTGAGTAATTTCCCTTTGTTGTTTTTCATACTTGGATGTTGTCCGGAGCATATCTCTGAAATCATTATTAGCTTTGATCATGAAACCTTATGGATGGATAGATGTCATCAAGGGGAAGTGCAGGGCACTAGAACCCTAACTCTTCCTTCCTTTTATTTATTCCCTTTTGTCTTTTTCATACTTGGATTTTGCCCGCAGCATATCTCTGAAAGCACATTAGATATGATCATGAAACTTTATGGTTGGGAAGAATGTCATCTAGGGGAAGTGCAGTGCACAAGACCTTAACTCTACCTTTTTTTTAGTTATTCCCCTTTATTGTTTTTATAGTTGGAATTTGTTCCGTGCATATCTCTGAGAGTATAATAGCTATGATCATGAAACTTGTGGATGGGTAGATGTTATCAAGGGGAAGTGCAGTGCACAAGAACCGTAACTCTACCTTGCCTATTTTTTTCGTTATTTCCCTATGTTGTTTTTTCATAATTGGATATTGTCCGGAGCATATTTCTTAAAGTGTAATAGCTATGATCATGAAACATTATTGGTGGATAGATGTCATCGAGGGGAAGTATAGTGTACAAGAACAATAGCTCTTCTTTGCCTGGAGCATATCTCTGAAAGTACAACAGCTATCATCATGAAACTTTGTGGGTGGATAGATATCATCAAGGAACATATCTTTTTTTCAAATCTCTTATAGTTTAACAGCCTATGGCTTTCAAAACCTCATGATAACAAGAAAATACATCAGAACCATAAGTTATCATTGTGAATTGTTACCCTTTCTTGAATTTAGACTTAAATTTTAATCCCCTTCCCCAGTCAACATCCAGCAGTGTGATGGGTGTATCTTGTGACAATATGCCACCTTGTTTCTTCATATTAAAAGGGGTATCATGTGAGAATGGGTTTTACCTAATCCCACACAATGACGCTTTTAAACGCCCCTCAATATATAAGCCTTGGGAAAAAGTGTTGAGACTGAAGAAATTTCTTGTTACAAGCAATTTCTTCATTATCCTCAATGTTTTCTACCCAAAACGACAAAGATTTTGAAAGTTTCATTAACTTAAAACTGTTGTCTGCAACTTTGAATTGGGACTGGTCTAAAATTTTATCATCTGGTTATTGGTTAAGGAGATTGCTTCATTATTATAGATAATTCGTCATAATTGTTTTATCAAGACTATTTTTTTGTTAAAGTTCATTATCTTACAATAGCTGAAATCAAGTTTATCATTCATTAAGCAGAGGAGGGTATATTGGTTTCAACATGTCTTTCTGTCTGTCTTTCTTTCTATCTGTCCATAGACTTCTAAGTTTCCATGCTCTAACGAAAGAACCAATTGATCTACAAAATTGAAACTTGCCACTTGTCCAAGGAAGTCCCCTATCATTTATGTTTCATGTAGGTCAAAGGTTAAGGTCACAAATGAACTTTGATTGAAAACAGTTTCCCTGCTCTAATTCATATGCCATTTGACCTAGGACCATGAAACTCTATACATATGTTATCCATGACCCATGGACGTCTCCTATTGTTTTGGAGATAATGCCGGTCAACAGTGCTACTTGAGTGAGGAAGTACTGGTGGGCATTATGAGTCTGCTTTGTGACAATTCTAGTTTGCTATTCCAGTATTTTTATGATGTTTTTACAGTGGCAGTATCGTATCAAGGTCATCTAAAAGGTCAAAGAGTAGACAGGCTGTACCAGTTGAAGCTCCCCTTGTTGATGCCCCTCTTCCAGGAGAAGTTACTTTTCCAAGGAGTAAGTACAGTGAACTTGTCTAAAATGCAACCATGATGATTTGCCACTGATTTTATGCACAAGCATTAGATTTAACCCATTCCCACACAGTTGAATTTTAGACTGGTCCAAATTGAAAGAAGCTGCAGACGACAATTTCAAGTTAATAGAATTTTGAATTTTTTGTCATTTTGGGTAGAAAACATTGTGGATAATGAAGAAATTGCTTGATACAAGCAATTTCTTCATTATCCACAATGTTTTCATAAGCTTTTTTCTTGAGGGGTGTAAAAAGGAGGGATTGAGTTGTAAAGGGTTAAAGAACAAATATCTCT
Source organism: Fragum fragum (assembly GCA_946902895.1). Classification (NCBI taxonomy): domain Eukaryota; kingdom Metazoa; phylum Mollusca; class Bivalvia; order Cardiida; family Cardiidae; genus Fragum; species Fragum fragum. The sequence continues at coordinate 24,395,178 of OX336367.1, forward strand.
TATTAATAATCTACATAGGGAGACATATGTTTTCTTTAAAAAACAATTTTAATTTAAACATTGCTGTGTCAAAGAGGTTAAATGAAGACATTAAGCAATTAGACCCATTCTAAAACTGAAGAAATTTAGATTGTACCAAATTCAAAGAATTTGTTTGTTTGTTTGAATGGGGTTTTACGCCGCTTTCAACAATCTTTCAGTTATATCGCGGCGGCTGGAGCACCTAACAATGGAATCCTGGTATTTCTCACACCAGTACTACCACTACATCCTTTCCTAGCCTCCAGCTGCTATCCCACATAGGTCCACGATTATCGACCCATTGGTGAGAGACAAATAGTCAGAAAGGATGAGTGCCGCCGTCAGGAATCGAACCCGGGACCTCTAGAATGATAGTCCGACGCGCTACCAACTGCGCTATGACGGCGGCTCCAAATTCAAAGAAGATACAGATGGTAATTTGTAGTTGATGAAATTTTGGGGTAGTAAAGATTGTGGATTATGAACAAATTGCCCCTTCTGGTAATAGGTAAAAAATCTGGATTGTTATGGAATCTGTTAAGCTGCACTTTTAGGGGCTTCTCCTTTTAGAGGAGAATGATCCTCCAAGAAATAAGTACATGTAATCAGACTTGGCTCAAGTCAGGATCACTTAACATTTAAAAAATACTTTTGCATTCTTTGCTTGTGCAAGATTCATTTATAGTTGAAACCATTACTCTCAAGAAGTAAAAATTTCATACCTGATTTGCAGAATTAGAATAAATGCATATTTGTACAAATGGGGGTAGTGTTTCTTGGTTCTCTCAGAAATGTAATACCCTCCTGCATCTGTCCACAAGCCTCCCTATTTTTGGGTTTTAAAATATGAGAAATTTATTTTGACAGCAGCTTTTGTCATGGATAATTTCTTTCAAAGATTCTTATTACTATTGGTTGGTACATGACAGCTACTAATTTACATAGAAGCAACTTGAATAAATCGTTTTGTAACCAACCTAAAATATACTCATGCTTTCAATTGATTAATTGCTGGCCCTGCCCACTTACGTCATTTGTCACACCCATCGACTCAGACAGGAAGTCCTGCTTCCATTTTTAACGGCCTCATTTTGCAAAATTTATGGCCGTAGCATGTAACAAAAAAGTAAATTTGTTTTTTTGGTGACCTTAACGTTGTAACTGTGTTGAACAAGCTGAAGTTATGACGTTTGAGTCGCCAACCCAACTCAACCCAACGAAAAGGTTAGCAAAAATAGCGGCCAATGTAGGAGTTTAAAAGCTCAGGTCCAGACTGAATAGATTATTTGATTGGTCAGTTCATTCCTTGATTGACAGCAGGGATTGTCCAACCCAGGCTAGTCTTAACATTTTTTACACTTAGTAAAGTAGCTTATATTATTATGTTGTAAATTTCCAGTCCCACATGTTTTCATGTACATGTATTTATGATAAATTGCATTGTTGATGAAGATTTCATGCTATGCTAATTACATTTCAGGATTTGTGCCAACCCCAATGCTTGAGGTTCTAACCCAAGACCCACAGGATGACTACACAACAGAAGTAATACCCAGCGCAAGATCTGTTAGTTCTGATACTTCTATATTGTAGGAAATATCATCTTTAATATAGATGTTGCCTGATTTGGTACAAGCGTGATAGGTTGTTTACCTGCACTTCTAGATCATGCTTTATCTACTGCTTTCAACAATCTTTCTACAATCCAATACCAAATGGCAAAACTTTAGACTGGTCCATATTGAAAGGAGTTGCAGATGATTATCAGTTTTATGAAATTTCAAATTTTTTCAACTTTCTGGGTGGAAAACATTTCGGATAATGAAGAAATTGCTTGTTACAAGCAATTTCTTCATTTTTCATAAAGTTTTCAAAAGTCTTTTTTTCTTTTAGGGGTCAAAAAGTGTTAATATGTGGGAATGGGTGAAAAACTAAATCAAAGATGATTTCCTTTTACTTACAGATGGAAGTTAATTATATTTGCCAGTACTATAATTCTTATAATAAGCGTTCCTGTAATCCATGCAAAACGCAGAACAGAGCTTTTATATCTGGTTTACTATGTAAATATTTTTTCAACTGAATATTTCTGTTTTGTTTCCCCTCTAATTTTGGGGTTATATCCTGTAAACAGTCATTTAATGATGGTTTAGAAGGAATAATTTTCAAATAAGGGGGAAAATCTATGTAATTATAACATTGGGGACTTCTGGTTGGGAGTATCAGTTATTTTAAGAAATACAGTATTTGAGTTGTAGTCACTTCTTATCAATATGTTTTTACTTATGGAAAAGTCCCCAAACATGGACATGTTTATGATCAAGGTATATAAAAAAAATTAGTTCGAGGATCGATTTTAATACTGTACTGGGTGTGTATACTGGGTGTGTATAGACACTTAAAATAGTCTGACAGTGAACCTTTGGCTGTTATTATAAAGGAAATAGTGTATCATATATGCATAATAAGAATTCTTTAATGATTTTCTTTTTTTTTTTTTTTGATCTCCTTATATAATCTAGATCTCTCTGAAAGCCTAAAAATCAAAGAAAGTTTCTTACAAAATTAAAGGGTTACCTGCAAGGTAATCATTCAGTAAATATTTTGGGAATTTTTATGCTCCCCTAAGGGAGAGCATATAGCAGCCACTCTATCTGTCTGCTGCGATTTCTTCGCAACTTTTGTGCTAAATTGGGTGAAACTTCACATGTGATTTCCTTATGATATTGTCCAGACGCGTTTATCCCGTTTTTAGCTCACCTGAGCACAAAGTGCTCATGGTGGGGTATTTTGACAAACCTTTTTCCGGCGTGCATCGTCTGTCGTGTGTCAACAATCTTAAAATGACATCTCCTCCGAAACTGCTGGGCAGATTTCAACCAAAGAATTTTAATCAGTTGAAAACTCTGATTGCTATGACAACAAGAGTAAAATTGAGAAAACTATAAAATGAAAAAAAATCTCCTCCTGACCCAGAAGTTGAAGAATCTTGAATTTTGATTGAAGCATCAGGACATTGACCTCTTTCAAAATTGATAAGATTTCAGAGCCACAGGGCAATTAGGCTTAAATAGAAATAAAGAAGGCAACCCTTTCAAAACTATTTGGCCAATTTAAACTATATTGGGCAGAAATACGTTAATTTGCGCCCTTTTAATAATTACTAAAGTATTTGAAATCAGTTGAAAGCATTGGTTGAAATGGTAACATAAGTTGACTTTAGTTAATGTTAAAGGAGATCTTCTCCCGACCCAGTTTGTATTAGGCCTTGAAGATAAAAAGAGCCTTATCTCAGGTAGGCCAGGGCCACTTGCCCTCTTGTTTGATAGCTCCTAGGTCAAAGTTCAAGGTCAAATATTTAAATAGAGCTTTTCCAGACCATAGCTCCTCCAATTATGGGTGGATTTCTATGTAACTTGGCACAATTGTTCTCTGTCATGAGTAGCTGTATCATTCTCATTCATGATTAAAATTTAATGTGCCATTTGAAACAAATTTTCAGATAACTCCAAGATCTAGGTCACAGTGTTCAAATAAAACATTTCTTAAGCATAGCTCCTACAATTATGGATGGGTTTCAAAATTTCCTCATTTATCTTATACTTTCTGTGACAGGGCTATATTTGGGCAGCATAATCTGTCTCTGTTTGCTTTTATTTAGATTATTTTTAATACAGAAAAATGGTATTACAACTATTAGGGTCTGCAAAATTTTGGGGAATTTATCATATTATCATTGTTAATTGATGCATAAAGGTTCTTTTCAAAATTGCACATTTTTAATGTTCTCTCTGGTAGTTGTTAAAGTCATCACATAGTGATTGTTTGCTCACAAAAAATAAGAAACTGGGATTTTAAGGGTTTTCTATTAGACTTGTTTGTTTGAATATGGTTTTTCAATTTTTCAGTCATATAAAGGTGGCTGGAGCACTTTTTCTATTTGAGCTCTGGACACCTTCACCATAGGGTTTGAAAGAGAATTAACCCATTCCAACTCAATCCCTCCTTTTTACGCACTTCAAGAAAAAAGCTTTGGAAAACATTGTGGAAAATGAAGAAATTGCTTGTATCAAGCAATTTCTTTATTATCCACAATGTTTTCTATCCAAAAAGGTGAAAAAATTCAAAATTCCATCAACTTGAAATTGTCGTCTGCATCTTCTTTCAATTTGGACCAGTCTAAAATTTTGTCAAGTGGGAATGGGTTAACCCATTCCAACACAATGACCCTTTTTTGATGCCTGCTAAGAAAAACTATTGGGAAAGTATTTCAAAGATGCGATTTTCTCATTTTACATAATGTTTTCAACCCAGATAGTTGAAAAACTAAAATTTCTAATTGTTGTCTGCAACCTCTTACAATTTTGACCAATCTAAAATGTTGACTTCCGGTAATTGGATAACACATTGCCTTCACTCCCTCTGATCTGGATTTCTTATTTAGCTTTCATGGTACACCAACAAATCATAATTTAGTGTTGGTTCTAGCTATCAAATTTTGTTTAGCCAAAATATTATATGCTTTACAGAACTATCTTGGGTTCTTACACAAGTCAGTTCCTTAAAACTTTCCTGTTCAATCCCTAATTTTTTGTGTCCTTGTGATTTTATAATTGAGTACAAATGTAGAAAATGTTGAAAATTTCTTCTTTTACCACACTATTTTCTACCCTACTGATTGATTATTTTTCTAATTAGATCCATTCTAAATTTTGTAAAACCTTTGAATTTGGATAGGTCTAAAATTTTGCGAAACAGGAAAGGGTTAAATTGGTAAATCTTTATTCGATATTTCTTATGGTATAAGCTTCAGTGATACGAAGTTACAGGAGATGGAGTGAATGTTTTGTTGTCATTCCAGTGAAAAGCCTAATAACTTATGTTTGTTTTTGATAGTGCTATTTGTGATAAATTTTTGGTCAGTAGATTAATCCATTACCAGACAACAAAATTAAAGACTGGGCCAAATTCAAAGAAGTTACAGATGACAATTATTAGTTGATTGAAGTTTAAAAGAAAATTTTCTTTTTTCTGTAGAAACATTGTTGAAAATAAAGAAATTGCTTGTAACGAGCAATTGTGCAACTGCATCATTCTCCGTAGTATTTTCCAAAGTTTCTTCTAGAGTGCTGTAAAAAAGTAATTGTGTAGGAATTGGTTAATGTCAATCTTCCTAGATTGATTAGAATCCCTTCTGATGTTTCAGAACAGGATGTTTTGGGATTTTTTTGCAAATACCTTATAACCTTGTCTTAAATTTTTTTAGCTCACCTGAGCATAAAGTTTTCAACATAAGCTGTTGTGATACCCTAAGGTCTATTATCTGATGTCCACAATTACTTTAACCAATTTCAGCATGGCAACATTTTTGACCGGTCAAATGTAAAGGAGTCGCCGAAATAATTTCAAATCGCCTTGAAATTTGAATTAAGGACCCAGTTGAGTACGAAACATGATGATTAAAGGAGAAATTACTTGTTTCAAGTTAATTCTCTCTCTCAATGTTTTCATTAATGTAATTATTCAGGTGCGTAAAAAAGCGGGATGTGTGGGAATGTGTTTCTTCATTATACACAATGTTTTCCACCCAGAAAGTTAAAAAAGTCAAAAATTTATTAAAAGTTATAATTATTGTCTGCATTTTTTTCATTTTGGACAATTCTACAATTATGCTGTCTGGTAATGGGTTAAAAATCTTCTCATCTGAAACCAATAGGCTGACAGCTTCTGTATTTGGTATGTCACATCACTTATATCAGCAGACTTGTACCAAGATTACTCATGTGATGAATCTTTTGTCATATTTTGACTTTGGCCTGGAACATTGGAACAAAAAAGGATATCTACAAGCAAAGGTCTAGAGCTTGGGTATTTGTTAAGTCATTCCTACATAAATTTTTTTAGAAAAGCTGCAGACGACAATTTCAAGTTTATGGAATTTCAAATTGTTTCATCTTTTGGAATAGAAAACATTGTGGATAATGAAGAAATTGCTTGATATAAGCAATTTCTTCATTTTCCACAATACATTTATCAGTTTTTTCTTGATCGGTGTATAAAGGAGGGATTGTATCAGAATGGGTTAAGTGCCATCAACCAGCTGATTTCTTCAAAGTTTATTAATGTGATGTCCAAGGGGGTCATATATGGACTCCATTATTCGGCTCACTCCATTACTCATACAAACAAAGAGGGAAATCTTAAAAATATCTATTCCCTGAAACCAAAAAGCCTCAAGCTTTGATCTCCTAGTGGACATTCAACCACCTTTATGGATATTATGACCCAGGGGTCATACAGAGCTCTGCCATGATGTACCCTGTTTTAACCCATTCCCACACAATCCATCTTTTTTATGCCCTTCAAGAATAAAGATTTGGAAACCGTTGTGGAAAATGAAGAAAGTGCTTGTTACAAGGAATTTCTTCATTATGCAAATCTAAATTCACAATTAATCTTGTCTAAAATTGTGTCGAAAAGTAGTATTTATTCAATTATCTTTTTTCTGACACCATAAGGCTTAGAGAATTTATATTTGTAATAGAATTCTTATTCACTTTCGAGATTTGTTCATTTCAAGCCCTCCTGGGCCTATTTTTGCTCTGTATGGTTTCCTCATTTTACATAGTAACAAAGATAGACATATTAAGAAATCTTCTCTTAAACAAGAAGATTAGGTGAAGGATGCATGAAAAACTTAAAATTTTGTCAGATCTCAATCAATACTATTATCCCTATAATTATTTAAGATATTAACTGAAAATTTGGTAAATGTTTTCTCTTTTAACTCATTGACACACTATGACGCTTTTAAACACCCCCCAGGATGTAAGCTTTGGAAAACATTGTGGAAAATGAAGAAATTGCTTGTTACAAGCAATTTCTTCATTATCCTCAATGTTTTCTACCCAAAAAGACAAAGGCTTTAAAGATTTCACAAACTTAAATTTGTCATCTGCAACTTCTTTCAATTTGAACTGGTCAAAAATTTTATTGTGTGGGAACAGGTTAAATAAGCAATCAACACCAACAAAGCAGATAACTCTTATGTCTTTTGTGTAGGAATTATGTCCCTTTTTGTTAACAATTATTATCGCCTCACAGCTGTTTGGCTGGCATCCTTTGGGTTGCTCTTACTTAACCAATTTCCACATTAATCCCACCTTTTAACACACCTCACGAATAAAGGTTTTGAAAACATTGTTGGCAATGAAGAAATTGCTTGCAACAAGCAATTTCTTCTATGTCAACGATGTTTTCTACCCTAAAAGGCAAAGTTGTGTTTTTTTTTTATATTCAATCAACTTGAAATTGCTTTCTGCAGTCTCTTTAAATTTGGACCAGACTAAAATTTTGTTGTCTGGTAGTGGTTTAGTTACATGTAGTACTGGTGTATTTTTGCAATTAAATTAAATGTTCTTGCTTCATTACAGAAACATGACGAAGATCAATCTTTTGCATGATTGAAGAAGAGGATCAATGGAACAGCAAAGATAACCCATATCTGACTGTCTCAGTGACACTTGGGACCAAATTTTTATCTGTGATATTAAATTTTTACATTGTATGTTATATCTAGAATGTCTTTTTCATATAAAAAATACAGTAAATGCATCATTTGATAACCAAGCTTAACCCATAGCAAGATGATACAATTTTAGACTGGTCAAAATTTATAGAGGTTGCAGACAAAAATTGGAAGTTAGTATGATTGAAAGAATTCTTGTTTTAAAGTGTATGAAATATTTTGGATAATGAAAAACTTAATAATTAACCTTTTTCCACACAATCCTGCTTTCTGATGCCTGATTGGGAAAACTTTGCGGAAAATGAATACAATATTTTTCTTACCTGATTCATGAGGGTCTTAAACGGGATTGAGTGGGAATGGATTAAACCGAGCTTTCACTGCAATCAGGCTTTTTCTTGAATTACTGGAAAACTCTCATAAACATTGAGTTAAATAAATTTCAGCAAAATCAATATCAAAAGTTCCTCATTTCTAGGGCTGTGTTTTAACATTAAACCTAAATGAATTCTCTGGATGTTTAGGTTTATATGTAGGTCTTGCAATTCTCCTTAAAAACTTTGTATAGTCTGTTTACTTCTAAAACTTTGTTATTACAGCTTAAGTAAAATTGTAGTTTAAAGGTTTTAGTAGTTAAATAACAATATTTGATATCATTTGTAGTGGATGATGATTATTCAGTACCCAAGTGCCTTTTGTAATGAGTATGAAATAAAGCATTTACTCAGCATTTTGAATATCTTTATTCCAGCAACAAAACGTTTTTTCTGTGACATGGAGCTTTTGGGGGGTTATTAACCCTTTCCTGTTTTTTTTCTTTTAATTTCAGACTGGTCCAAATTGAAAGAGGTTGCAGACAACAATGAAAATTGCATGCAATTTGAAATGCAACCATCCTATGCCGTAGAAAATATTGAGGGAAAAGGATAAAATTGCTTGTTACAAGCAATTTTTCCCTTTTCCACAATGTTTTATCAATTATAAAATCCGAGTGACTTAAAATCCCTGGTTTGTACTGGAAAGGGTTAATCTCTTTCAGTAATAGTATCTACTTGTTATAGAATTGTGGGATATATATGATACTGTTCTAAGTTTCTATAAATTATAGACACAATTAGATCAGTATTCCAATTAACCCTTGGAATGAGGCGTCCTTTTATTTTTTTGAGTAACTTAGGTCAAAGGTCAACCATGCTACTTGAATGCTGGTGGGGGTATATAAGTCTGCTTTGTGACAATTCTGATTGTTTCTACAATCTTATATGATGATGACTGTGTTTTATTCCCAAATCAAATATGATTCGAGAATTGTGTAAACTTTGACCTTTATATTTTTCTTTCAGAGAAGATTATTATATATGGCCATCTTTAGGTCACCTGAGCACAAAATGCCAGACATTGCATCCACATAGGATGCTTTTGTATCATTTTAACCCTTTCCCGCTTTTGGTAATTTTAGACTAGTCCAAATTGAAAGAGGTTGCAGACGACAATGAAACTGGATGCCATTTGAACCATCCTATCTGGTAGAAAATATTGTGGAAAAAGGAAAAATTGCTTGTTACAAGCAATTTCTTCTTTTTCCACAATGTTTTCTTGAGTAAAAAATCACGTAAAACCCCGTATTTGAATGGGAAAGGGTTAAAATGTTGAATTATTTTGACGGATTTATTTCTACGCTCTAATGTGATGAATAGAAATATGTTTATCTTAATCATATTTTATACCCAAATCAGATATGATTTGCATAGTTGTGTAAACTTTGAATTTTATATTTTTCTTTCAGAGAAAATTTATCATATATATATTTTTAACTAGGCTGTTTGGAGAAAGCCAAAGTATTTCTATGACAAGGTCTTTGTCAGCCTCTGGGTCAGTTTGTATCCATGATATCTTGGACAATTTTTGATAATGGGTGACAGGGTCAAAAACAAGTGAGCACTCTTGGGCAACTGAGTGTGTTCTTATATTTTTGCCAGGTTGATTATTTGGTCACATATGAGGTCCATAACTAGGCCATTGAATCAAATTTTTGATAAAGCTTGTGTGTGTTTTGGTACTATACTTTGGCTCAAAAGTATCAAAATTTGGTCAGAATGTTTGTCTCGATTATGTCATAGCCAAGCTGGTTTTTGAGTCACATGATGTCAAGGACAAGGCCGTTATGTAAGATTTTATAGATACATTATGTGCAACATGGATGCCACTAATTTTGATCAAATGTCCCAATATTCATTAAGAATGTTTATTTCAATGAAAAAATAATCAAGGTTGCTTAATGCTATTGGAACACTTGTGGTTATAAACCAGGTTACAATCAAATTCTTAAAGATGCCTTTACTGCACTCTAGGGTCACATGTGTGGTCCAATTCTCTTGATTCTTCATCTGTAAATGTACTACCATGATATCTAAGAAAAGTTTGACCAAAAACCTTTGTGTCCCAGTCCTGTTAAAAGTGGTGTTAAACACATTCAAGCAACCGTATCACAGTCAGGTTTAATAGTCAATCCTTTCAGGCCAAAAACCAATTCATTAAGTCAGATCTAAAGGAAGTGCATACTACAGGGTATTTTCTGGCTTTAATGGCTTAAAGCACAGTAAGATTGTTTTTCTTTTTTTGACATTCAAGATAATATTTTGATACTGGCTCTCTTTGGATAAAAAAAGAAAACAAAATTAATTTTCCCATTTGAATTTTACCGTAATTTATTCAGGTGAACGTTTTAACACAAATAGCCCTTTAATTTTGATTGACTTCCCTCACTGGTTTCTTAACTCTATGAGTCGGATGAAATATTCCTTCTCTGTCAGTCAATATTTTCTTAAATTTTTTCTCTCTAGTAAAAGAGTAGTTTTAAAGTAACGCTATTATAGTGGATATATTTTTAGTTTAGCTGTAATCTAGTCCATGTTTATTGTGCACCAGAGAAAGAATTAGCCAATCGCTGGCCCGCCTACTGACTCCTTAGGCCTTGCCCATTAACTCCGATAGGAAGTTCCCCTTCGATTTTTAACGGCGTTATTTTTCAAATTTCATGGCCAGTAGCATTGACAAGAAGCAAAATAGTTGGTTGGTGACCTAAACTTCGTAACTACAGCTTGACTAAGCTGTAGTTACAATGTTTAAGTCGCCAAACCAACAATAAAGGTTTACAAAAACGGCGGCAAATGTTGGAGTTGAAAAGGTCAGGTCCGGGTTGAATGAATAATTTGATTGGTCGGTTTATTCCTTGATTGACAGCCGCGATTGGTCAATTGTGAGGTGATGTATTGAGAGTTTTTGTTTGTTTATATTTTTGTCATCTGTTTACCTAGTAATGACAACTGGTCGGAACTGAAACAAGCTTCAGACAAAATTTTAAAGGTATGCCAAATTCATAAAATAAGCATCAAACAGAGTAGAAAACATTGTGAGAAAAGGAGAAATTACTTGTAACAAGCAATTTCTCGTTTTCCAACTAAGTTTTCCACGTCCATATTTCTTCAGGGCGTCAAAATGCTGGATTGCGTGGTAATTGGTGAACTCATCTGTAGTGCATTCTTTAACAAAGATTTTTTTGACTGGTTATGTGTTAATAATTACTAAATTCAGGTTCTTTGATAGCTGTATACAGTCCAAGCACGTAGGGAACATTGAAATGTGTTTGCATGAGGCAGGTTAATTTCTAACATCATTTTGTAACTAAATAACCGCTTCCTTAACCTATTCCAACACTATCACTCCTTTTTACGCCTCCAAGGAAACAAGCTTTGGAAAATATTGTGAATAATGAAGAAATTGCTTGTAACAAGCAATTTCTTCATTATCCAGAATGTTTTCTATTGTAAGAAAAAGATTTTTTTGAAAAAAAAAATCTTACACTTTAAATTGTTGTCTGCTACTTCTTATAATTTTTACCAGTCTAAAATTCTGTTTATTTCGATTTTTGACCAATGAACCTTACCATGCTAAAAGGGGGCTTGATGCCATGTAGCTTTCCATTTTGTATATTTCCTACTCTAAAATAAATCAGTCTTTTGTTTCTGCAAGACTACTCAAATTAGAGTCTTCATTTTTTGTGTGGATTCATTTTTCATTGATAACTTTAATAGTCAAGGTAAAATATTTAATTTCCTTTATTGTATAATGATATTAAATTTTACTAATTAAAATTTTTAATTAATCAGGCCTGTGAAGCCAAACAGATTCCTTCAATGTTTGTCAAACTACCAAATTTCTTGTGAACTGAACTCTCAAACTATAGTTGCATTCAATGAAAAGTTTTTTGTCCAATAATGGCATACTGTTTTGTGACAAAAGCCTCATTCGGGGAGCATAATCCGTCTCCGACGGCTCTTGTTTGAATTTGGACCAATATCATTTTTTGAGTCTGTTAATGGGTTAAACTGTATCGTTAAAAATCCCCGTATACGGTGAAACTAATGTATTTTCAGGCTTAGAATTGAGACTAGCACTAGGAGGCATATAAAAGTATAGAGTCCACTTTAACCCATTCCAACACAGCAAAATTTTAGACTGGTCCAAATTGAAAGAAGCTGCAGACAACAATTTCAGATTGATGGAATTTTAAATTTTTTCACCTTTTTGGATAGAAAACATTGTGGATAATGAAGAAATTGCTTGATACAAGCAATTTCTTCATTTTACACAATGTTTTCCTATGCTTTTTTATTGAGGGGTGTAAAAAGGAGGGATTGAGTTGGAATGGGTTAAGTCGTGCACTCTAATGAGAACGTTTGCACGCTTGTACACACACACTCACGCACTCAATCCGTGCACTGATAAGATTAGGGAGATGACTGCTTCGGGATGCGCGCTCAAACATTGAGCCTGCAAGCGTTAATTAACGCCTGCACGCCAAATTTTTGAGCGCACGCGCTTAGATTTTACAGATGCACCTGCATTATTGACTCGTGCAAGTCTTCTATGCTTATACAGCTAAAATAGGAGTTTGGACCCAAAATGTACACCATAAAAAAATCCCAAAAGTAAAACTGTAAGCGCAAAGGTCCTTGTGTTAGATGTTTATCTAATCAAATGTTTACAACGGTACAGTTTTTCTCGACGTGCACGTGCAGGCTTAGAGCGGTTGAAATGAGAATTTTGATCGTTCTGACATTGCGAAAGACGCATATTGCTTTTATGAATTACTTAGTTTCAACGTTTTGGATGTTAAAGACAATTTGGACAGATAATGCTGTCTCACAGTAAATGGATGCTAGTTTAAGTAGGGTACGGAAGTGTCAAAGATGGACTGGATCAGGTTACCATCTGTCTGTCGTGTCGTAAAATGAAATGTGAAATTCAGCCGCCGTCATAGTCGGTAGCGTGTCAGACTCCTAATCTTCAATCATGGGATGTCACGGTTTCGATCCCCGGCGGCGGCACATATCCTTTCCGACAATTGTCTCTCACCAATGGTGGATAATCGTAAACCTATGTGGGATAGTAGCTTGAGGCTAGGAAAGTATGTAGTGGTAGTACTGGTGTGAGAAATACCAGGAATCCCTTGTTAGGTGCTCCGGCCGCCGCGATATGACTGAAATACTGTAAAAAGGGGCTGTAAACCCCGATCAATCAACCCATTTGAAATTCAGACGCAACATATGCAGTACAACAAATAGTATACTGAATATATTTAATACTTCGATAAAAGAAGGTTCTGTGCGTTTGGTGCCGCATCTTATGACAAATGGGCAGAAGATAAAGCGTGTTGTGAAAGCGACAGATCTACGTATTATATACTTGAATTGTCACTCAATGAGGTGAGATAAAGAGTTTCAGGTGATCAAATATGACTGTTTTTTTTAAACTGAAATAAACTGAAATTAAAGAGAATAACTGAATTTGTATTAGCGGGAAAAGCAATAGGTATCGATTTGGCCATAGAAGTAGGGGTGTATGTCCTATCTTTTAATTCTCTCAATGCATCAGTGTAAGAGAAGTATTTTACCAAAAAACAAGAATGCACTTTTTAAGACTAGTGAGAGTCAATGCAACAGAGTACGGTAATACCTCTGTGTTCCGTCATAAGGCAATAGTTAATAGCTTCACTATCATCACTTTGCAACTTTTGCATATACTAGTAGTCAAGACCTCTCTCTTTGTGACTTTCGCCAGAACCCTTGCATCACGAAGTAAATGTGAGGTCGCCATTCTGAAGGTAGTGCGCTGTTCCAGTGTAACATCATATCGCAGCAAGCGTTCAAAAAAGCTTTTCGTGGTTAGACCAGACGCACAGAAAAGTATTTGAAGAGCAATGGATAGTACTTTGAAAGATTCTTTTAAGTGTGTACACCATTAGTTTTATCATGTTAATCCATTAGTTAAGGACAATTTTAAGAAATGTCAAAAATCAAAGAACTTCGTCAAGACCTTTCTCTTTGTGACTTTCGCCAGAACCCTTGCATCACGAAGTACATGTGATGTCGACATTCTGATGGTAGTGTGCTGTTCCAGTGTAACATAATATCGCAGCAAGCGTTCAAATAAATCTTTCGTTGTTAGACTAGACGCACAGAAAAGTGTTTGAAGAACAATGGAAAGTACTTTGAAAGATTCTTGTACCCTTAGGTTTATCATGTTAATCCGTTACTTGACGACAGACTTAAAGATTGATAAAAAATCAAAGAACTTAGTCAAGACCTTTCTCTTTGTGACTTTCGCCAGCATTTTTGCATCACGGAGTACAAGTGAGGTCGCCATTCTGGAGGTAGTGCGCTGTTCCAGTGAAACATCATATCGCAGCAAGCGTTCAAAAAAGCTTTTCGTGGTTCGACCAGACGCACAGAAAAGTATTTGAAGAGCGATGGATAGTACTTTGAAAGATTCGTGTAAGTATGTACAAAACCCTTAGATTAATCATGTTAATCCATTACTTGACGACAAACTTTTCGATTGGCCATAAATCAAAGAACTTGAAGGCGACCTTTCACTGTGTATGTAATTTGAAAGAAAAAAACGTGCTATATGATGTAGAAAACAATGTGAGAAAAGTAAAGAAAAATGCCTTTATAAGTATTTCGTTGGTTTCCAACAATTTTTTTCGGACCTATTTTCTTCAAAGGGCCTATATGCAAGATTCTGGTAATGGCTTAATTACATGATTCACTTGACCCATTCCCAAACGACTCAATTTTAGACTGGTCCAAACTGTAAGAACTTGCAGACGACTTTACAAAGTGTAATGAAATTGAAAAATAACTGTCATATTGTGACAAGGGGAATTTGCTTGTTACAAGCAATTTCTCCTTTTACCACAATGTTTTCCAACGCTTTATTCCTTCAGTGCGTATAAAACGGGATTAAGTGGTAATGAGTTAAAGAACTATAGAAATGCCGCCAGTAAATTTACCAATCGCTAGGCCCGCCCCCTCACTCCTTTGGCCGAGCTCACTGACTCCTACAGGAAGTCTCGCTTCGATATTTAACGGCGTTATTTTGAAAAATATATGGCCAGTAGCATGTTACAAAAAAGAAGTATTATAAGTTGGCGACCTATTTGTCGTAACTACAGCTTGAATAAGCTGTAGTTACGACATTTAAGTCACTAAACCAACAAAACAGGTCAACAAAAATGACGGCAAATGTTGGCGATCAAAACTCGTTTCTGGTCTCAATGAATAATTTCATTGGTCGACTGATTATATTCGTTTTTGTTGGTCCTGCAGGTCGGTGTATGTGCGTTCGTCCGTCTGAATATGGCCGGACCATTATACTTGCATTTTCCGAGGAATTCTGAAATGACTTTGAATACTTGTGCTCAATCACTTGCAGATGTTCAGAAAGGTCCAAGCTCAAGTTTTGCCAATGTCCAATACAAGTACATTTATGGGTAGATCTTCATAGTTAATAATAATAGCTTTATTTCATGAAGGTAGAACATGAAGACATTTCGAATTAGAATATATGAATAGCCTATTTTACGATGTTGCCTTCGCTATTACAAAATGATTAGTGTAATGATTTAAAAGATAATGATGAAATGATGCAAACATGCGTATACTAGTAGTATTATTAACAACAAAGGGAAAATGCAAAATAGGATATAAGGATAGTAAATCTACGGACAGATAAATCTTTAGGTAAATAGCTTAGGTATATTCTGGTAAGACTTTAGAATTGTTTCAGTAGCAAATATTGTTTACACTGACTTTTAAACTGGATAAAGATGTTGCATCTCGAACTGAAAGAGGAATTTCGTTCCATACACTCATGCTGTAGTATGAAAATGAGTTTTTCTTGTACGATGTATTAAACTTTGAGTTAGTTATGTCATGATAAGAAATTTATCGTAATATAGAAATGATGTCTGTCATACACACTGGTAAGAGGTTATTTCTACATTTAATTGTAAAAAAATACACGTTTGGTAATTACATGGGTTATCGAAAGTTTACCAATTAAGTGTAGAGAAAAGTTCAATCGAACGTGTTCTTATTGAAAGACCTAGTATAACACGAGCTGCTCTTTTCTGGAGCACTCACAGTTTAGAGATCCTACATTTAGCACTTTTCCACCAAACTCTACAGCAAAATTCAAAGATAGGTAATATGTAAGAATTGTAAAACAATTGTTTCATTTTTTAAACGGAAGATAATTCTTCTTAGAAGAGAGATTTTTTCTATTCATTTTAGAACTAGTTTTGTCAATATGCATATTCCATGATAAGTGTTTGTCAACGTGAACACACAAAATTCTACGATTTCAATACTAACGGCATTTATCTTTAAATATAATTTTTACCCCTTTAATCTATGTTTGGGTCCAATAAGCATACACTTTGTTTTAATCGCATTTGCAAGCAGTTGTTCTCCGTTGTGAGTAGATTTGCCTTTAAACGACAAATTTTTAGACTTACCCAAACGGAAAGAAGCTGGATTTTTTCTTCGTCTTTTAGAGTAGAAAATGTTGTTGATAATGAAGAAATTGCTTGATACAAGCATTTTCTTCATTTTCCACAATATTTTCCAAAGCTTTTCTTGGGGCGTAAAATGGAGGGTTTGTGTTGATTGAATGACTGAATGGGGTTTGACGCCGCTTTTAACAGTATTTCAGTCATATCGGGGCGGCTGGAGCACCTAACAATGGAATCCTGGTATTTCTCACACCAGTACAACCATTACATCCTTTCCTAGCCTCCAGCTGCTATCTCACATAGGTCTACGATTATCGACCCATTGGTGAGAGACAAATAGTCGGAAAGGATGAGTGCCGCCGTCGGGGATCGAACCCGGGACCTCTAGATTGACAGTCCGACGCGCTACCAACTGCGCTATGACGGCGGCTAGGAGGGTTTGTGTAGGAATGGGTTAAAGCATTTATTCAATTAGGTCCACAGTTGGGGCTCATTTTGTCTCAGGCCATGGTTTCAACCGACTAGTTGGATATACTGATTTTAATGGCACTGGCCTAACAAAGCTTCAATCGCTATTGGAAACACCGTCTTGAAAAAGGGTCGGACATAAGAACTTAACGTTCTACCTCGATGCATGTTTATTGAATAATGATACAATAAAATAGGAACATTGGCCATTGAACATACAGAAACTTGTCGGTGAGCGAGGAAAAGTATCGTAACTACAGCTTTAGAAAAAGCTGTAATAACGACATTTTGCTCGCGCACTGACGAACAGTTTGAAGTGGAAAGTTTGAGTTATGTTCATCCTGTGCCATTCACGCAGTTTGGCCAGGCAAGATGATGGTCCTGCAATGACAATTCGCTATCCTCAGTGAAAAAAATGAAGTTTTTGCGAAACTTAATATTGTTTACTGTTTTCACTGAGTACATTCCAAAATCTGGTACAAAAATTGAGGCCTACAGGATGGACGCGCCTTTCAATAGAACTTTGCCGTGAGTTTAAGGACAATTGACCACAGCAAGAAATTCTACCTCGATTTTAAACGGCGTTATTTTGCAAAATTTATGGCCAGTAGCATATGAAAAAAAAAAGGAAAACGGTTGGTTGGTGGTTTGATTTTTGTTCCTGATTATAAATTATTTTAACTTGCGTAGATTGCCTTGTCGGAGGTGAGTGGGCGTTTCCATTCTCCAACAGAACTTTTTCGAAACCCGATATCCGAACAGCTGGTTTCTCGAATTTACGGGTAAAGCGACCTCGACTTTGCAAAATACATAGGCTTCTGAGGACCGCAAAATTTCATATAACTCATCCCCACACAATCCCTCCATTTTATGCACGCCAAGAAAAAAAAGCTTTTGAAAACATCGTGGAAAATGATGAAATTGCTTGTATCAAGCAATTTCTTCATTGTCAACAATGTTTTATATCTAAAGAGCGCACATTATTCAAATTCCATCTACTTGAAATTGCCTTCTGCAGCTTCTTACAATTTTGTATAGGAACGGGTTAAGTAGACTTTCTGAATGTGGAAATAAGGGTAACGGGATCTGGAGAAAGGACACTCTCATTTTTGTAAGAAATGAGGAGAGTATGGTATGTCTTCACTGAAGAAATGAAGATGGACGAAATTAAAAAAATGAATTAAAATATGAAAATCAAATATAATTTTTATGAATTTGTTAGAGAGAAAGGAACTTCTCGGAATACGAGTTATTTCTACCGTTGAAAGATATTATGTAGGCTAACAGGATAATCGTTTCGTAATACGCATGCAAATTTTCATAACTCGTCTGCGTTTGCTCCAATGATGATCTCCCCAATTGAACTGCTTTCTTAACCCTTGTCATACTGAACCCGGAATGTTCCTTCTTTGGCAGGAGGTACAAACAAAGATCAGCCTGCACATATGTGCAGTCTGATCTTAGTCTACACCACCTGTTGTCCTGTTTAAGCTAGAATTATTCATAAGTTTAATTCACAAACTAAATATTGACACTGATAACTATAGACCTACAGTTCTGACAGACATTTTGATTTGACTGTTTTCATAACCCTCCTGCGATTGCTTAGATGATGATCTCCCTAATTGAACTGCTTTACAGTTAATCTAACCAAGATTAACCAATATGTAATTGTAGACCGTGGCTACAATAGGTATTTATAGGGTTTGGGTCACAAAGGGTGGTTTTTGTGCATTACCCTAACCCTTGTCATGCTGAACTCGGAATAATCCTGTTTTGGCAGGAGGCCCAGACAAAGATCATCCTGCACATATGTGCAGTCTGATCTTTGTCTAGACCTCTTGCTTGTCCCTTTAAAGCTAGCATTGTTTATACCATTATTTTTCTAAATAATAACCTACCCAAAAGAGTGTTTTCTGTGCTTTCACATAATTTTGGAGATAATTTTATTCAGCATGACAAGGGCAAATATCTATTTAACCACAAACTTTACCCTATAGTAACGTAGATGATATTATGAAGTGTCTAGAAGGAAAAGAGTTACTAGGTGGGCCGCCGTCATAGCCGCAGTCGGTAGCGCGCCAGACCCCTAATCTTCAATCATGGGTGTCATGGGTTCGATCCCCATCGGCGGCAAATATTCTTTCCGACAATCGTCTCTCACCAATGGATGGATAATCGTAAACCTAAGTGGGATAGCAGCTGGAGGCTAGGAAAGGGTGTAGTGGTAGTACTGGTGTGAGAAATACCAGGAATCCATTGTTAGGTGCTCCAGCCGCCGCGATATGACTGAAATACTGTTAAAAGGGGCGTTAAACCCAATTCAACCAATCAAGTTACATAGGTAAATGGTCAAGTTCACAGATTTACTTCCTCTAGCTCAGCAGCTTTCAGCATTGATTCATTCAATCAGCGTAAAGTGGCCTATATGCCCGCTGTATTTATGCCATCGCTTTTATCCTGTATTATACTGTATTCTGTGAAAGAACAGGATGTCTTTTAGATTGGTCTTTGTTTTTTTGTCTTGTTGTTGTTTGTTTATTTTTAGCTTGGCTGTTTTGGGAGAAAATCCGAGGTGTTTCTTTAAACGGGCTGTCCACCGCGGGTGCGTCAGCGTTGTCGTCCGAACACTTACACATTTTCTGAATACATTCACTCGAAACTTGGAATATATGTTTACTGTCAAAAGACCAGTCTTTAACAACAATGTGGACAACTCTAAATGCATTTCGAACGAACTATGCCCCTTTTTACACAATATCAAGAATTTGAACATCCTAGCGTTGGCATCCGTATTTAGTGCTGCTGTCGAGAGGTTTCTATTGGGCGTACGATCGTGCGTGTGTGTTTTTGCGAATCTTATGGCCAGTTACATGTAATAAAAAGTAAAATAGTAGATTGGCGACCTAAACGTCGTAACGACCACTTGCATAAGCTGTAGGTACGACATTAAAGTTGCCAAACCAACAAAATTCATATCCATTGTAAGGTTATCCAGCCGCCGCGATATGACTGAAATAGTTAATAGACGCGTTAAACCCCATTCAAATAAACATACAAAAAATCCATCACATCCATGTCGAGCATTGTCGCAGTTAAAAGTTCTCTTCCGGTCTAAATGTAATATTTGATGGGTTTATCCACTTTTAATGACATTCGCAGTCCATCATTTGTCATCGGGATTTTTCGGACAACCCCTTTCCATTTAACGGATCTAATATGTATTTACAAGGCTCAATGGTGTTCACTTTCTGTGGGACGAACCACAACTGTTGTGAAAACACATCACGCAAATTTAAACTTTCAATGATTAAAAAGGAAATGTATCTGAACGGAAATATTAAGTAGACTAATGACGTAGTACTGCTTGAAGTGTACTTGCACGCGACCCCTTAGGTCGTAATTTCGTTCGGGAAGTAGGACAGAGAGCAATCCGTTGGTTTTTGTTTATTTACGATCCTAACCTAGGTTATAGATAGAATGTAGAAATAGTGTTTACAGCCTAAATTCGTCTGTTTTGTCACAGGCACCTTTGTACAACGACATGTTCGATCATACAAAGTAGAACAAAGAAAAGTCGTAAGTTGCACCATCTTTTGCATAATAGAGTCGCCTCAGCGCCTGAGTCGCTCGGCAGGCTTAGATTTACTGTTTAACCCATTCAGTCTCTATACTACTTTTTAATTACCTTAACCCATTTCCACATGTCAAAAATATAGACTGGTCCAATTCGAGAGAAGATGCAGACGAAAGTTTTAGGTTGATAAAATTCTAAAATTCTTTTGTCTTTTGGGGTTGAAAACATTGTGGACATTGAAGAAATTGCTTGAAACAAGCAATTTCTTCTATGTCCACAATGCTTTCCAAAGTTTTTTATTTTTTTGAGGGGCGTAAAAAAGGAGGGGTTGGTCGTGAAAGGATTAAAAGAACCAATTACAAAACATAACGGGGTAAAGAACTTTTTCTTTCATTAGACGAACATTTATTTTCACTGTCGTCTTTAACTTTTTTAATTTGGAAAAGTATAAAATTTTGTCATATAGAATTGAGATACAGGAGAATTATAGGAATTAAGCTTTGCTAGTCGAGGGCCAACGGACTTTTGTCGGGATATTATGTCAGTCATGCGTTTGACCGTCCGTAAACCTTTTCTTTGAGGATCTTCTTCTCAGAAACTACTTTGTGGAACTCAACTAAAATAGAGTGATCCTATGGCATTTATTACCAGATTCTCCCCCAAAAATTGATCGGATGAAAGGCATAATTTTTATAGGCGGTGCTAATTTGTAGTGTGAATTTTGAAGATAGTGCTAATTTGTAGTGTAAATTTTGAAAATCTTCTCTCTCAATGTCTGCAAGTTGGATTTCAACTAAATCGTACTAAAATTATCCTTGAGTGACTTTGATCAGATTCCTCGAGATCGGTTGAGATACTTGGCTTTTTGGGGAGGGTCATGTATGTCTATATGAACAAAATGTCTCATAGGATGCAAATGCTGCTGGGGCAGACGTTACTTTCTTGCAGGACTATCTCCTGCCTAACTTCTAAAAATTCCTGTTAAACAGTAGCTATTTTCGTTCATTAAAACTAGAGACCCAATTCGAACGCAAAATTAGTCTGTCGAGAAAAAAATCAAGGGAAGCTTGCGATATTCAAGCGACTGTACGTTCAGAATACAGTCAGTTTGTGCCGGAGTCTAGTAGTTTCGTTCGAGTTAAGTTTGAGTTTGAATTTGGTTTAATGACACTTTAAACAGTATTTCAGTCATATCGCGGCGGCTGAAGCATTGCTGAAACCGAGTTTGTATAGATTTATAATAATAATGCTATTTTTATTACAGGAAGATTTCTCATTAAGATTTTATACAGTAAAACACGATAAAATACTTTATTTCAATGAGGACTTCAAACAGAATTCAAAATTTAAGTTTGATTTTAGGTTGTGGAAAACCATCCTTAGGTGGAGGATCTTCCACAGTAATGTCCAATTATGTTTAGCATGAACTACTTTTAGGATGACAAACTAGTAATGGCCCTGGACTTGTGTCACTGTCGGAAAATCGACAGGTTTACACCGAATCACTCCGCGGCCATAGCGCAGTTGGTGGCGACTCGGACTCTCAATCACGAGGGCCAGGTTTCGATCCTCGGTCGCGGCAAATATCCTTTCCGACAATTGTCTCTCACCAATGGGTGGACAATCGTAAACCTATGTGACATGAGCAGCTGGAGGCTCGGAAAGGATGTATTGGTAGTAATTGTGTGGAAAATACTTGTTTGGTGCTCCACCAGCCGCGATATGACTGAAATACTGTTAATAGTGGCGTTAAACCCCATTCAAACAACAACAACAAAAACCTATACCGAAATACACGGGTAGTCTGGTCCGTAATTTACCGATCTCGACTGTTAATCAAAGGACCAATCGACCAATCAAATCAATTATTTAGACCGGAAGTGAACTTCTTTGAAGTCAGAATTTTGCAGACATTTATGTGAAGCATTTTGTTGGTTTGGCGACTCTTTTGTAACATTGTTATGGCTTTAAATTTTGCATAATAACACCGTTTTATATCGAAGTTGAACTTCCTGTAGGAGTCAGTGGGCTTGGCCAGCTGGGTAATTTGACGTTGCTAGCGAGTCGTCATTTAAACTGAACCCCGCTTTTCTGTGAGTTCAGTATACTAAGGTTTCGGGATAATTATCTGGGTGGCCCATGCGGGGGTTATCTTTTTCTTAACCCTTTCCTACACAACTCCCCTCTTTAAAGCTCCCCCCCCCCAAGAAAAAGCTTCGGGAAACATTGTGTAAAATGAAGAAATTACGTGTATCAGGTTGTTTCTTCATTATCCATAATGTTTCATAACCAAAGAGATGCGTCAAGAAGCATGGGGAAAGGGGCCTTATGAAAATTTAATTTAAAAATCCATTAAAATTCCTCGTTAACACCCTCGAGTCTTTAGTTTTCATCGGATTCTCTCCAAACCTTCTTAGAAGGATTGTACCATCATAAGGATCGTCCCTTTCGAAATTCGGTCAGATCCGTCAAGTAACTTGAGAAAAGGGGCCTTATGAGAATTTGATTTGTAAAAACCTAGTTAACACCCTAGAGTCCTCAGTGTTCAACAAATTGTCTTCAAACATTCACAGAATGATTATACCATTAAATGGATCGTTCCTTTCGGAAGTGGGTTTGATCCATCATGTATCGTGGGAAAAGGGCCTTATGAAAATTTAATAAAAAAGTCTTAGTTAACACATCATGGCCCCATTTTCACCTGATTGACTTCAAACTTTCACAGAATGATTATACCATCATAAGGATTGTTCCTTTCAAATTTGGTCTGATCCATCGAGAAACATAGGAAAAGGGGCATTATAAAAATTTAATTAAAAAAAATCTTAAATAATGCTTTAAAGTCCACAGATTTCATTGGGTTGTCTTCATACCCAAACAGAATAATTATGCTTTTGTAAGTATTCTTCCCTTTGGAATTGGTTCAGATCCATCAAGTAACATGGGAAAAGGGGCTATGTGAAAATGTAATTTAAAAGTCCCTGTTAACACAATGAAGCCCACAGCTTTGATCAGATTTTGTTAAAACTTTCACAGAATGATTGTAACGTCATAACAATCATTCTTTTCATGACAGGGTTTGAACTGTCAAGAAACACAGGAAAAGGGGCCTTATGAAAATTTCATTTATAAATCCTTGTTACCAAGTCCAGAGCTTTCATCGGATTTTCTTCAAACATTCAAAGAATAATTGTACAATAATAATGATTGTTGATGTTCGCATTAGACCTGAGACCTCAAGTATCACAGGAAAAGGAGCATTATGAAATTTAATTTTGAAATCCTTGTGCCATAATAAAGTCAACAGTTTTCATCAGATTCTGTAAAAACTTTCACAGAATGATTGTTCCATCATGAGGAATCTTTCTTTTCAAAATGATCTGTCTAGTATCATGGGAAAAGGGGCCTTTTGAGAATTTTATCTATAATCCTTGTAACCAAGTCCAGAGCTTTCATTGGATTTTCTTCAAGCCTTCACAGAATCATTGTACAATAATCACTGTTGATGCTGACATGAGCCCTGATCCTTCAAGTATCACAGGAAAAGGAACCTTATGAAAATTTTATTTTAAAATCTTTACACCACTGCAGTTTTCATTGGATTCTGTTCAAACTTTCACAGAAAGTTTGTACCATCATTAGGATGGTTTCTTTCCAAATTGGGCCTGATCTGTCTAGTATCATAGGAAAAGGGGCTGTATGAAAAATTATCACCAAATCCTCATAAACATAAGAATGTCCTCAGTCTTTATCAGAATCTCTTCAAATTTTAACAGAATGATTGTACCATCATTTGGATTGTTCCTTTGTAAATTAGGCCTGATTGGTTAATTGACACAAGAAAAGGGACCTTATAAAATTTTTATTACAAAACATAATTATTACAATAAAGTCCTCAGTCTTTATCATTTTCTTCAAACTATCATTAGGATTGTTCCTTTGTACATTGGGTCTGATTTGTTAAGTTTCACGGAAAAAAGGGGTCTTATGAAAATTTTATGACAAAAATTCTTGACACAATTCAGTCCATTGTTTTCATTGATTCTCTTTAACTTTCAAAGAATGATTGTACCTTCATTAGAATTGTTCCTTTTGAAAATTGGTTTGTTTTGTAAAGTATCATTAGAAAAGGGTTCCTATGAAGATTTCACTATAAACTCATTAACACAATAAATTCCACAGATTACACAGCTTGATTGTACCATCATTCCAATTGTTGATTTTGACAGTGGATCTGATTATGGCAAAAGTCCCAATATTTCATCGGATTCACTTTTGACTTTCACAGAATGATAAAACCAACAGTAAAATATCACGGGAAAAGGGGCCTTATGAGAACTTGATTTTAATATCTTTGTTAACACAATAAAGTCAACAGTTTTATCGGATTCTCTTCAAAGATGCATGGAATAATTGTGGCATTCGAAACACAGGAAAAGGGGCCTTTCAGATTATCATTCAAAACATTCTTGTGTATGTGATGAAGATCAAAATCATTATCAACTTGTCTTTTAAATTTCACAGGACAATTGTAGGGGTGTAAGGAAAGTTCCTTTTGAAATGAAATTGATCCATCAGAAAACACAGGAAAAGGGGCCTTATGGATTTTCATTCAAAACAATCCTGTTTATGTGATAAAGTCCACAATTATTGTCAGATTCTGATGAAAATTTCACAGGATGATTGTAGGGTCATAAGGTAACTTTCTTTTTGAAATGGAGTGGATCCGTCATGAAACACGGGAAAAAGGGGCCTTGAGGATTGTTGCTCAAAATAATAAAGGGGATAAAGTCCTGTTTTTTGGTGTTTTTTTTTTCTTTATGCATTCTTCTTTGAGTAATTAACTTCCTTAAATATCAGATTTCTTTAACGGAAAACTTGGTAACCAGTAGAGCGTCTCAGGTCCTCACGGGCTCTTTGTTTGAAATGGTTATATAGTGGAATCCTCTTAATTGCAACCCTGATAACAGCTATTCGATGCTTAATTGCAACTGGCTCCATGCACATAGATTAGATTTAAAGAACAAATAGCACCTTGTAATCGCAACGTTTGATTAATAGCAAGAAAAGTGTTGACAAATTACTGCAGCAATTAGCAGGATTCTACCGTAATAGTTATTATAACAACATTGGATCAAAAAATTAAAATAATGAATCAATAAATAGAATGAGAAAGTGTCTTACACATTTACATTTTCAATCTCGGAATGGTCAGAAGGGAAACGCTTTCGCATTGAAATAGCAAGATAAGGGGCTGTAATCAGCTGTTTTCTAGCCGTCAAGTGGTTTCTGGCAGGATTTTGTAAATAATTCTTTAACCCAGTCAGACGGGCTTTTTGGTTTCACGTATTAAAGGATTTTTATTTCCAACAATTTTGTGGTTTCCAAACTTGAATATGTGTCTATTGTTTGAAAAGAAATTTGGATTTATCCAATAACATATGAAGTCATCTATCTAATATTTTTTGTTTTCTTCAACTGTGTGGTTATGTTGGAAACGAATTTTGGATTTACCCAATAACGGCAGTTGAGTCAGTTATATTAATAGAAATCTTGGGAATTTTGAGTCAAAACTGAGTCACAAAATGTCAGCTCCCTCTTGACTTTCTACTTGAAGGACTGGTTTAAAATCACGGACATGCCTCTGTGTTTGGCCATTTTGCTTCTAAACATGAACGAAAATTGACTAAATTATGAGAATAATTTCCGTTCTGATATTTTTTGCTCAAGCTTGGATAGTAACTAACATGGGTCTAAATGAACGCTGGTGCTCCTTTGAAAGAAGACTTACACGAATATACAGTGAACGATTACGTACAACACAGAGTCCTTTAGCGAGTAATATAAGCTCGTGGATGACTCAATTCTCAAGGATGGTACCCGTAGTCCGAAGAAGACTTCGTAGGAAGAGATTTGCCGTTGGTTCGATCCCCGATCCAAGACCGACTGTACCTACTTCCAACGAGCAAGAAAGGTCTTTATGCTCGTGGTCTTGGGAGCCGGACTATGATTCCACAAGGATACCGATGAGAATGTACAAAGCTGTGTGCAACCACAACGGGGGAAACAACGTGTGTGATTATGGATTTTCTATCGTGAACAATTTTAACACCTCGGCCTTAGACCATCTGCGTATAGAGACTGAATGCGCGTTGCTAAAGGTACCTCGTCAGGTTCAATATGAGTGCTGTATTAACGGAACTTTTGTGAGACGCTTGGAATGGATTGATTGGCCAACGGCCTGTATATGTGCTAGACGGAGAGTTCGTATTGTTTAACCCATTACCACATACTCCCTCCTTTTTACGTTCCTAAAGAAAAAAATCTATGGAAAACATTGTGGAAAATGAAGAAATTGCTTGTATCAATCAATTTCTTCATTATCCACAATGTTTTCTATCCAAAAAGACGAAAAAAAAAAAAAAAAAAAAAATTAAAATTCCATCAACTTTAAATTGTCGTCTGCAACTTCGTTAAATTTGGACCAGTCTCAAATTTTGCTGTGTGGGAATTGATTAATCCCTTGTCCGATGACAGAATTTGAGACCAGTCCAGATTGAAAGTGGTTGCAGACGACATTTAAAATAAATGTTTTTTTTATATCATAATCCTATTGAGTGGGAACATTTTGGGGAAAAGAAGAAGTTGTGTGTATAAACATTTACTTCTTTTCTCGCATTATTTTCTCCCATAAATATTTGAGGGAACGGGAAAAAAACGGAAATAAGTTGGAATTGGTCAACCCGGTACGAGATCACAACATTTTCAACTGGCCCAAATAAAATGAAGTTTATCATTTTAAGTTCATAACATTTATTTATTCATGTACATTCTTCAGAAAAGAAAACATTGGGACAAAAGGAAGAAATTGATTGTTAAAGGAAATTTCCATATTTCCATGATGTTTTCGAAAACAAATTTCCTTGGTAGTTGGAAAAAAGGGTAGTGTGGGAAATGGTTTACCCTCTTAACCCATTCCTAGACGACAAAATTCTAGACTGAACAAAATTGAAAGAAGTTACAGACGACAATTTCATGGTAATTGAATTTAAAAGATCTTTGCCATTTCGGTTCGAAAACCTTTGTAGAGAATGAAGAAATTACTTGTCACAAGCAATTTCTCCATTCTTCACTCTGTTCTCAAGAGGCTTTTCTTAAGGGCCGTTAAAAGAGGGATTGTGTGGGAATGGGTTAAAGACACATCTGGTTGTAATCTGAAATAATTTAATTATTAGTTCCGTCTATCAAAAACGAGCGTTCTGATTGGTCGAAAAATTTAATTCATACCTCCATGAACAGAATTTTGAGCACGCAATGATTTTGTATGCTTCCGCACAAGATAGTCCCATACGAAAAGGTATCAAAAGATGTAGGGTTTTTGCTTTTTTCGCTCGATACTATTAAATTATAAGAAATGAAGAGAATATTTTTTTGTTTTCATGGAGGTATGAACCGAAAAACCTAATCACACAATGTATGAATCCGCTTCGCGTATTCATACAGTGTGATTATTTTTTTTTCGGTTCATACCTCTATGAAAATAAAAAATATTCTCTTCATCTCTTAAATAGAATGCAAACGGCTTTTTGAGGAGAATAGTTATTGGAAAACAGCGTTTAACCCATTACTAGATGACAAAAATTTAGACTGGTTCAAATTCACAGATGTTGCGGACGACAACATTTACTTAATTAAATCTTATTATTACTTTTACTATTTGGTTTTTATTAGAAATCCTATGGATAATGATGATATTGCTTGTTTCAAATATTTTCTTTAATTTTTCACAATGTTTCGTGAACTTGATTTCTTAAGGGCGTAAGAAAGCTCGATTGTATGGGAATACCTTATTTTGAATTAAATGGTGTGTGGAAACGGAGATAAATTTGGTATAGTAATATTTTTTCTTTTTTAGTTAGAAATCATTTTTCTTCTCCAAAAATATTTTTTTAGTAATCCATAATATGTTAGTGAACGTTTGTATTTGATTGAAAGGTTGGTGTGAACAAAAACTGATTTAAGAGGCGTGTTTTAGATAGAAAGAAGCTTTAATAAGATGAATTACCTGGTTGAAGGAAATCTTATTGTGTGCTAAAAAAATTGACTCGTCAAGTAAAAAGGGACTTCTTTGAAACTTCGTAAAAAAAATATTTGAAAAAAAAAAGACTGGATTGCACGACAAGAGAATGCTCACCTGGGTCCAAACTTTTTGTCTTTTTTGTATAGATTTCCAGGCTATTGAATGGAAATTCTATCTCACTGTTAAGTCCTTTTTAAAAAGTTAATTGACCTATCGCGGTTGTCAATCAAATAATAAATAGAATCAAACCAATCAAATCATTCATTTACAGCGGAAAGGACCTTTGAACTCCAACATTGGTCGACGTGTTTATTCAGTTTTTTTGTTGGTTCGGCGACTTAAAGGTCTCAGCGATAAGCTATAGTTATGACGTTTTGGTCGCCAACCTAACATTTTTCCCCATTTTGCTTCATATCACTTGCCGTAAATTTCGAAAATAACGCCGATTTATATAGAAGTGAAACTTTATGTTGGAGTTCAGTGGGCTTGGTCAGCGATCCTTTAATTCTCAGATTGACCTGTGCAGAATCCCTCCATTTTTTCGGCACGAATCACAAATGATCACGACGAAACAGTCGGAAACTACGGGGAAGTAGATATGTGTCGTGGTTTTCCCTTACTTAATTAACAGGAAGTTCGTGACCCGAGGAGTCGAAATATTTTGTTTCCTCACAATGTGCCACGTTCATCACATTACGAGTATCGTTGAATTTAGCTTTGTTCTTTTCTTAAAAGTCTCCAGTCGGAAACGGGAACATTAAAATCACCAAAATACTTAGACTACGGGCTACAAGAAACCCTGTACCCCCTCCCAAGCTTTCAGAAAACGACCCAGGTCAGTTCTCGTACCTTCGTCGAAAATTCTGTTTTCCTAGCCCTTGGTGCCTATTTTTTATGTTTTGATACGTAATATCACCATACAAACCGGAACAATTAACAGATGTTAATTTCTTAATAGTTGAAAATAACACTAAAAGAATGAAATGGTCCCGTTGTTGAATAAAATCGGAAATATTTATAAAAATATTATAATAATAAGAAAAACTAAAACAAAATCTCTTTGATCGAGGCTTTGTGCTAATCATGAAGTATGACTTTAAAATCTTTGTCAGTTTTGTTTAAATGATCAAAACACGTAAAAAATACCCTGCATAGAGGTATTAAAAATACAAAACAAGACAAAGAATTCAAGCGAGTTAGAAGTTATACGTGGACAGCCTAAGTATTACTACTTATATTAGAATTGTTATTCAGAACATGGGCGGAAATTACTCTTTTCAAGGCAATTCCCTTATGACTGCAACGACACTTTAAGCCACCTAGAAACTTCCTGACAGATAAACGATGGTAAACGCATAACAAGGGAGATTGGTAATTTCATGTGTTATTTTGTGTATTGTTTTGAAAAATAAAATTAATGTGAAAAGAAAATGGAATCTAGTTTCAAATTTTTTGTCATGTTTTATTACAGATCTATTCAGTATCGATCTTTTGCACCCTTTAAACGAATTCAGTGGGTCGGTCAGTTAGTCGGTCTGTCGATCGGTCGTTGGTTGGTCTTTCAAAGTATCAAGTACCGATGTGCACAACGTAATTTGGTTGCAGTCCATTTACTTTACTAGAGTTCTGGTCCTTTGATGAAAAATCTTGTCCGCTCGTTTATCCTGTTTAATCCCTGGTTTTTACGTCTCTTTATTTTTATACTTGAGAAAAACATTGTGGAAAAAGAAGAAATTGCTTGTAACAAACAGTTTCTTTTTTTCTACAATATCTTCTACCCTACCGAATGATTATTTTTCAATTTAAATCGACTTTTAATTGTCGTCTGCAAAATGTTTGAATTTGGACCACTCTAAAATTTCAAAAAACGGGAAAGCGTTAGTTGATTTGACTCACATTTCACATGTGCACTCGGTATCAACCAAAGGTGTGCCTATTCCATCTGTGTTACGGTCCATTGATTTTTCTTAGAATTAATGAGTCATTGTTTAAAAAGGCTCTATTCGAGTGAGAGGAGGTGTGTGTGGGTGTGGGTGATATGAAGCTGTTTTTCGGGGGTAGGGTGGGAGGGGATGGTTTATATCACATTTAGTGAACTCATTATTAAACAATCCGCAGTTTAAAAAGCTGAGGAAAACTGCTTTTGAAAACATCGTGAGAAAAAAGGAATTGCTTGTTTTGGGCAATATCTCCCCCGAAATAACGTTTTCTACCCTATCTGGTGCTAATTTCGAAATTTAAGCGAACTTTGAACTGTCGTCTATTTCCTCCTCCAATTGACCAAACGCTGGCGCCACCCACTTACTTGTTTGGTTCCGCCCACTGACTCCGACGGGGAATCCCTCTAAGACTAAAAACGGCGTTATTTTTCAAAAATGTGGCCAGTTACACGTAACAAAAAGTAGAATGGTTGGTTGGCGACCTAAACGTCGTAACTACAGCTTGAATAAGCTTTGGTTACGACGTTCAGGTCGCAAAACCAACAAAACCGTTTCACTCAAATGGTGGCCAAATCTCAATTTGCGGACTGAATGAATATTTTGATTGGTCGATCGATTCCTTGATTAACACCCGCGACTGGTCAGTTTATCAGCAGGAACTAAGGTTGTATGGAGCCGCCGTCATAGCGCAGTTGGTAGCGCGTTGGACTGTCAATCTAGAGGTCCCGGGTTCGATCCCCGACGGCGGCACTCATCCTTTCCGACTATTTGTCTCCTACCAAAGGGTCGATAATCGTAGACCTCTGTGGGATAGCAGCTGGAGGCTAGGAAAGGATGTAAGTTTAGTACTGGTGAGAAAAATACCAGGATTCCATTGGTAGGTGCTCCAGCCGCCGCGATATAACTGAAAGATTGTTGAAAGCGGCGTAAAACCCAGAACAAACAAACAAACAAATCAGGTTGTATGGATTCTTTGTGGGTGGTCGTTTTTGAGCTGTGATAAAGAATTGAAACCTAGTAATTTTTTTCTTATTTTATTTGGAAGGAAAAAAGAAGAGAGATCCTTCCTTTAGCCGGAACCCTTAACCAATAACCAGACGACAAAATTTTAGTCTGATCCGAATTGAAAAAAATTGCAGACGACTATTTACATTTGATGAAATTAAAAAAATCTTTGTCTTTTGGAGTTAAAAACATTGTGAATAATGTGGATACTGAAGAAATTGCTTGATAGTGAAGAAAAAGGTTGCAGACGACTATACATAGTTGATGAAATTCTAAAAAATCTTTATCTTTTGGGGTGGAAAACATTGTGGATAATGAAGAAATTGCTTGTAATAAGCAATTTCTTCATTTTCCACATTGCTTTCTACCAAGAAAGACAACGTTTTTTTTTCAACTTTCATTAACTTGAAATTGTCGTCAACAACTTCTTTTAATTTGGAATAATTTAATTGTCAGTTTCTTCTATTTATAACGAACGATCTGATTGGTCGAAAAATTTAATTCATACCTCCATGAACAAAATTTTGAGCACGCAGCCATTTTATATGCTTCCGCACAAAATTGTTCCATACTAAAAGGTATCAAAATTTGTAAAGTTGTTTCATTTTTTGCTCGATGCTATTAAATTATAAGAAATAAAGAGAATATTTTTTGTTTCCTTGAAGGTATGAACCGAAAAACCTAATCACACAATGTATGAATCCGGTTCGCGTATTCATACAGTGTGATTAGGTTTTTCGGTTCATACCTCCATGAAATCAAAAAATATTCTCTTCATTGGTTGAAATTAAAATAGAAGTAAGCCAATCCGTGACGCTATAGAGAAGCAAGGGGCGGCTGGGTCTGATCCAATATTACTAAAGAATCCAGTCTTTGTTTAACATATGTTTTCCGTCAATATATACAGAAAGGTTACAGAAGATAAACTTTGTGAAACCCTTCTGTTAGCACACATAAAAGTACAAAAGTTTCTACACAGAAGATTCGGTGCAATTGAAGTGATTGGTGATTGGTAGACCGCGATGTTAATCGAAGAATCAATCGACCAACCAAATTTTACATTTGAAACTGTAGTGAACTTTGGCTCCGACATAAGCAGCTATTAATATCAAGCATTTTGGTTTGCTTGGCGACTTAACCAATTCCATCATGAGAAATTTAAGACTTTTCCAAACTGAAAAAAGATGCAGACGACAATTTTAGTGTAATAAAATTCTAAAATTCTTTGTATTTGGGGTAAAAACATAAAAAGTGCTTGAAACACTATTTCCACAATGTTTTCCTATTTTTTTTCTTGAGGGGCGCAAAAAGGAGGTATGGTGTAGGAATGGGTTGAACGTCGTAACTACTGCTTTTATGAAACCCTTCTGTAGGCAAATATACAAGTACACTGTTTATTGAGTTAAGATTCTTTGCGATTGAAATGCTCGGTAATTGACGGATAGCAACTATCAATCGAAGAATGAATCGGCCAATTTAGTTTCACATTAAGACCGGAAGTGGATTTTGAGCTCGAACATTAGCTGATATAATATGACGAGTTTTGTCTGCGTGCAGCGAATGTATCTTTTAAAGAAATAAAGATATTTAATCACGATCAAAATGAAATATTGCTGATGTATAAAATGTGAATGATTTTGCTAATTTAAATGAAACACTTTTTTGGCAGCTGTAGGTTCGGAAAGGTTGTAGTGGTAGCACTTGTGTCAGAGATACAAGGAATACATGGTTAGGTGATCCAGCCGCTGCGACATGACTGAAATACTTTTAAAAGTGGCGTTAAACCCTAATCAAGCAAGTCAATCATACATTGGACCAAAGTCAAAAATAAGTTTTTGTTCATATTCACATGCACAGTTGATTGGTTACAAAAATGGAGGAAAATTGGTCCATAGAAGAATAGGGAAGGCTTATTTAACTTATCGATGGACCAAACAAGGTGCCAAATTGTCACAAGATACGCCCGTCACACTGCTTAATATTAACTGGGTGTTTGAATAGAACTGAGGTTATTTTGAATGAATATTTTTTGTCAAACAAAGTATGAAAAACAACAAAGGACAATAACTCAAAATATACGCTAGGTAGAGTTATGGTTCTTGTACACTGCACTCCCACTTGGTGAGCTCTATCCATTCATGAAGTTTCATGATTCTAGCTATTATACTTTTAGAGATATACTCCGGACAAGATTCAAGTATGAAAAACAACAAAGGGCAATAACTCTAAAAAAGGCTAGGTAGAGTTATGGTTCTTGTACACTGCACTCCCCCTTGGTGAGATCTATACACCCATGAAGTTTCATGATCCTAGCTATAATACTTTTAGAGATAAACTCCGGACAAGATTCAAGTACGAAAAACAACAAAGGGCAATAACTAAAAGAATAGGCCAGGTAGTGTTATGGTTATTGAGCACTGCACTCCGTATTGATGAGAAGAATATAACTGCCAAGTTTAAAGTCAATCGGACTTACGGTGTCAGAGTTATGCTCCGGACAAAGAAGTGGACACCGCCGGACGCCCGGACGCCACGGGTGATTCCATAATACGTCCCGTCTTCGACGGGGGTATAAAAATTATGGTTGAAATTTCGAAATTGAAAGATGTGGTAGAAAATGTTCGTCTAAAAGGATAAATAACATCATGGAAAATGAACTACATTCTGTAAATAAACATATTTCAGCCAAAGGAGCGACATACGGCCTCTTGAAAGTTTCTTAGGTTAAGGATCGTTCCTTTTGAAATTGGTATGATCCGTCAAGTGTCATGGGAAGAGGACCTGAAAAATGATTAAAAATCCTCGTTAACACTCTAGAGTCAACAGTT
The DNA here is from genome assembly GCA_946902895.1 of Fragum fragum. Classification (NCBI taxonomy): domain Eukaryota; kingdom Metazoa; phylum Mollusca; class Bivalvia; order Cardiida; family Cardiidae; genus Fragum; species Fragum fragum. Next base: position 24,429,485 of record OX336367.1, read on the forward strand.
TTCCTCGGATTCTCTTCAAACATTCACAGAATGATCGTACCATCGTAAGGAATTGTCGCTAGATTTTATCGGATTCATTTCAAACTTTCACAAAATGATTGTACCATCGTAAGGATTTTCCTTTCGAAATTGGATCTGATCCGCCAAGAAACACGGGGAAAGGGGTATTAAGAAAATCTAATTAAAGATATTTAGTTAATGCAATAAAGTCAACAGATTTCATAAGATTGTCTTCATACTCTCACAGAATTATTATAGTATCGTAAGGACCGTTCCTTTTGAAATTGGGTCTGATCCATCAAGGAACTTGGGAAAAGGAGCTGTATGAAAATCTAATTTAAAAAAAACTCGATCAATAGAGCCCGCAGCTATGATTGGATTTTGTTGAAACTTTCACAGAATAATTGTTAGGTCAAAAGCATCATTCTTTTCAAAATGGGATCTGAATTGTTGAGAAACACGGCAAAGGGGCCTTATGAAAAAATCAGAAATAATCAAAGTCCTTGTTACCAAGTCAAGAGCTATCATCGGATTTACTTCAAAAATTCACTGAATGATTATACAATAACAGCGATCGTTGATGTTTATATTAGACCTGATCCGTCAAGAATCACAGGACAGGAGCCTTATGAAAAATTAATATTAAAATCCTTGTTATACAAGAAAGTCAACAGTTTTCATCAGATTCTCAATTGTTCGCAGAATGATTCTACCATCATTAGGATTGTTCCTTTACAAATTCAGTCTGATCAGTCAAGCATCATACAAGATGGGTTGATAGGAAATTGAATTCAACAAAATAGTGTCACTGACAATTAAAAAATTAAGCAAATAAACAACAGTACAGGACCATAACTGATATTCTAGTTTTAAACTAGTTCTAATTGACACAAATTAATTAGGAAAGTTATCTAAAATTTATAAAAAAACATTTAAAGCAATAAAAAGTGACTTACAAATACCTTTCTCTATTTGCGTTCAACATAAGATACCGTTGCACCATGAGAAAATATATTTATTCATATATGTAGAGAAAGACCCAAAGAATAATATAGGAGCCATGAATATAGCGAACACATATACAATTAACATTCTCAATTTGAAACTGACCAATTTCTAAAAGGTGAATTGCAAATGGCAGACATAATGTTTGTTTACATTTACTATTCCCAGTCAAAACAATGTTTCAATGATGAATTGAAAATAGGACAGACTATGAGGTATGGTGGCCCAGGCTTTCTCGAATAGAAAACAATTTGTTTGAAATTTCTCATAGCATTTCACAAATGAGGAAAAATATGAAAACCTCAATGCTCTGCAATCAATTCTTCTCACATTATTTCAAATAAAATACCTAAAACGGTTAGAAACTTCAGAAAAAAGGTATGGTATCTTTTGACCATCATACGTAACAAAATGCCAAACCGATGTCTTGTGAAAACTTCCGGAAACATGTACTTTTAGCGTAAATGCACCACAAAGAGCATAATGTCCGGGTTTAATTTAAATTGTACAAGATTATCTGGTCGAAATGTATTAATGTTACCAAAACAGACTAATATTCAACCAGAAATACCTCGATCTGTCTTTACATGTCGATTTTTTCTGCTTTCAGTTGGTTCTCGGAACTTCCGGAAGTGCCTTAGAACACCCAAAAATGTGTTCACTATGATTAATGTAGGTCGATATCAATTAATCATTTAAAGAATATTTATTTAATAATTCAAGTTCAATATCTTTTTGACAGTATTGTAGAACCAAAGTCTTCACCAAACAGTAGACGGTTAGCTTCAAATAACACATTAGAAATTATAGACTGGGAACTTACACTAATTTAAGTCGGACTGGGCAACTCGGCCCCTTTATCAGTGTATTAAGTTTTAATACCTGCAAAAAGTATTAAGAAAAAACTCTCCATTGAAATTCGTTTTAATTACATGAACATTTATCAAATTTTTCACAACCGACCTAAAATATAAGTATGTTATCGTGATGGTTTAGTAAAACAAGAGGGCCAGAATGGCCCTAAAATCGCTCACCTGACTAATGTAAGATGATTCGAAATTTTGCCAACACTTTTGAAAAGGGTCACCCAAGGAATATTCATTTAAGTTTAGTTGAAATTGGCCCAATGGTTACTGAGGAGATGTTTAAAGATTTCAAAGTAAAAAACTGTCCCGCCCTGCCACGCCCATATTTGGGAGTAAATCAAAATTCTGCAAACACCTTTTAAATAGGGTCATCAAAGTAACATACATGCCAAGTTTTGTTGAAATTGGCCCAATGATTACTGAGAAGAAGATATTTAAAGATTTCTAAATGAAAAACTGCCCAACCTGCCACGCCCATATTTGGGCGTCAATCAAATTTCACAAACAACTTTTGAAAAAGGTTCACCCAAGGAACAATTCATGCCAAGTATGGTTGAAATTGGCCCAATGCTTACCGAGTAGAAGATATTTAAAGATTTCTAAATAAAAAAACGGCCACGCCCATATTTGGGCGTCAATCAAATTTCCTAAACTCGATTTGAAAAGGGTCACCCAAGGAATATTCATACCAAGTTTGGTTGAAATTGGCCCAATGGTTACTGAGGAGAAGATGTTTAAAGATTTCTAAGTCAAAAACTGCCCAACCCTTCCGCACCCTTATTTGGGCATCAATCAAAATTCTAGAACAACTTTTGATAAGGGTCAACCAAGGAACATTCATAACAAATTTGGTTGAAATTGGCCCAATAGTTACTGAGGAGAAGATGTTTAAAGATTTCAAAGTCAAAAACTGCGACGCCCATATTTGGGCATGAAACAAAATTCTGCGAACAACTTTTGAAAAGGGTCACCTAAGGAACATTCATGCCAAGTTTGGTTGAAATTGGCCCAATGGTTATTGAGGAGAAGATGTTTAAAGATTTCTAAGTAAAAAACTGCCACGCCCTGCCACGCCCTTATTTGGGCATAAATCAAAATTCCAGGAACAACTTTTGAAAAGGGTCACCCAAGGAACATTCATGCAAAGTTTGGTTGAAAATGGCCCAATGGTTACTGAGGAGAAGATGTTTACAGATTTCAAAGTTAAAAACTGCCACGCCCATATTTGGGCATAAATCAAAATTAAGCAAACAACTTTTAAAAGGGTCACCCAAGGAACATTCATACCAAATTTGGTTGAAATTGGCCAAATAATTACAGAGGAGAAGTTGTTTACAGATTTCAAAGTCAAAAACTGCCACGCCCATATTTGGGCGCGAAACAGTTTTCTGCGAACAACATTTGGAAAGGGTCACCCAAGGAACATTCATGCCAAGTTTGGTTTAAATTGGTTCAATGGTTCCTCAGGAGAAGATGTTTAAAGATTTCAAAGTCAAAAATTGCCCCACCCTGAAACGCCCATATCTGGGCATAAATCGAAATTCCAGGAACAGAGTCACCCGAGGAACATTCATGCAAAGTTTGGTTGAAATTGGCCATATGGTTACTGAGAAAAAAATGATTAAAGATTTCAAAGACAGAAACTGCCACGCCCTGCCACGCCCATATTTTATGGGTCAATCGAAATTCCGCGAACAACTTTTAAATAGGGTAACCAAAGGAACATTCATGCCAAGTTTGGTTGAAATTATCCCAATGGTTACTGAGGAGAAGATGTTTAAAGATTTCAAAGTCAAAAACTGCCACGCCCTGCCACGCCCATATTTAGGCATAAATCAAAATTCTGCGAACAACTTTTAATAAGGGTCATCCAAGGAACATTCATGCCAAGTTTGGTTTAAATTGGTTCAATGGTTACTGAGGAGAAGATGTTTAAAGATGTCTTAGTAAAAAACTGCGACGTCCTGCCACGCCCATATTTGGGCATAAATCAAAATTACACGACCAACTTTTGAAAAGGGTCGTCCAAGGAACATTCATGACAAGTTTGGTTGAAGTTGGCCAAATTGTTACTTAGGAGAAGATGTTTAACAATTTCGAAGACAAAAATTGCCACGCCCTGCCACGCCCATATTTGGGCATAAATCAAAGTTCCACGAACAACTTTTGAAAAGGGTCACCCAAGGAACATTCATGCCAAGTTTGGTTGAAATTGGCCTAATCGTTACTGAGGAGAAGATGTTTAAAGATTTCTAAGTCAAAAACTGCCACGCCCTGCCACGCCAATATTTGGGGGTCAATCAAAAATCCGCGAAAGAACTTTTGAGAAGGGTCACCCAAGGAACATTCCTACCAAGTTTGGTTGAATTCCGCCCAGTCGTTACTTAGGAGAAGATGTTTAAAGAATTGTTGACGCCTTCCGACGCACGACGCACGACGGACAAAAGGTGATACCAAAAGCTCACCTTGAGCACGTTGTGCTCAGGTGAGCTTAAAATACTTTCAACAACAGGTTTATGGCATATTTCCCAAAGAGTAAAAAGACGGAATCAAGTTATAACGTACCTATAAAAAATGATTTCGGTTCAGAATCGTCCTTAACAGGAAGGCGTTAAAATAATGTGATATCTCCCGATTTCATCGTATTCTCCCGATATGTCATTTGCCCTCACGATTGAACGATCCGGAAACAAATTGTCCTGATCTGTAGAAAAATTGAGGTGAATAAAAATGGGGGTCAAAGAGATCGTCAAAAAATGAAGAAATAAATGTCAATATAAATTACTTTACTGTTATGTCCATCAAAGTTTACCCAACAGACTATCTATTGGTGGCGTTTCCTGTTAGTTGGGCGTCTTATCAAACATCCTACAATTAAGATCACTGTATGGTGATTTCAATAGTCGTTCTTAGTGGACAATAGTTTTTTTTTTACAACGGTCAAGTATATGGGCTAAATTTAAGTTATAAAAAAACTTCAAGCAACTTTAGACCATGCTTAGCCGTATTAGTAGCTTCTTTAAGAACCTATGCTGTAGGTTATTTCTGTATAGACATCAAGCTTTAAAAATGTTTTTTTTTCTGTTTTTATTTTCTTCTGTAATATTAAATGAAATTATAGTTTTGCGTTTTATTATCAATACTTGGAGGAGAATGAATCAATAAATGACGCATCAACAGCTGTCATTTAGTACGCTAAATACAAATACAATTTCTATGTTTTTTGAAAATCAAAGAGATAAAACTTTAAAGCAACGAAATAAGTTTTTGGGTCCCTCACCGCTGCAATTTACATTTATTTACCTTATACTCTTAGTTGCTATAATGTAACAATAGGTAAATACATCTATTATACTATAATTACGCATAATAATTTTGCAGTCATCTGTTAAATGGAATGTGAACATGTTGTTGGAAAACTTTTACGGCGATTTTCAAAAATAGGAGAGATCACCAATGCTAACTAAAGTTCGGAATAGGAAGAATGGTTTGCAAACACAAAATGTGTTTATATTGCAACTGTATTCAAAATACTGAGTGTAATCTACATTCACAACAAGGTATGTCATGATTTAAAGGTTTACCTGACAAATTTAGTCATTGGATGGCAGGGTTTTAATTAACTTTGGATAACTCCATTTTCCACTTCAAAGGACAATGTCACTTCTTAACCCCTTTAACAGAAACATATAAAGGCAAATACAATGCATCATCCAAAATATTGTCGGAAATTAATATTTTATCACAAGCCATTTGTCTTTATTCACAATGCTCTTTTATATGTTGTTATATTAATTTATTGTTGAAAAATATAATATATTAAATATCATATGTGCGGAAGTGTGTGTGTGTGTGTATTTTATCATGATACATATATATATATATATATATATTGTAATTGTGTCGGCAGAGTGCCGAGAGAACTTTTTTCGGAACCACCATTTCCTTTTATTTAGATTAAATATGAACATACCATTTATTCGTATACTATAAAGAGGTAGAATTTAGTGCGAGAGGGTTTTTCTTATCCTGGATTGATTTTGTTCGGGAGGCAATTGTTTAAAATGCATAGATATTATCGTTATTTTTTTCTTACTGTTCGTTTTATGAGTCATTCTGGTTCATTTCAGGATTCAGTTTCCTAATTTATAACATAATCAATTTATCCTCTGCAAGAGAAAATTAAATGAATGATAGGAAATGAATATTTCAAATTCAACACACTCTTATGTATTACTCATGTGCCAAAATCTTACCAAAAGAAAGCATTTAAGAGTTAATTCTTTCTTTGTTTTTGTATACTTTTGGCATTTTACCTATTTGATATTTTTCTATGCCACTTTTACCATTATATGAGCCAACCTTTATCCACATTTAAACTGAATTTAATACCGCTCTGTTATATTACAGCAAAGTTCACTAGTTCATGTGTTATCTGGAAATCCCCTGTATTTGGCTGGGGCTCCTAAGTGTATTGCTCGAGGCCGTTTGGCGACCTATTCTAGTACAGGTAATATCCAAGATGCAAAACAGTAAGATTAAGTGAACTTGGCTGTTCATTGAAAGCTTTGTTAAAATTATGAAACTATTCTGAAATCAATTTAGAACAATTTAAATTGGTGGTTTTGGTTTTATAAAACTTGAATAAAATCGAAACTATCAATTTTGCTCAAACCTTTTAAGTATATTGTAAGGTATGGCAAATTGGTCATATATTTCCCTGCGATCGTTTTCAATACAGGTCGAGAAGACCGACGGGCCGAGATTGCAACTGAAAAAGTAATGCCTCCCAGTCTAATTCTTACGTGTAGTGATATGTTAATTCCAAAGCGGCGCAAATAAAAATTCTTACGATTACAGCTCGCTTACAGACAGATTTCATTGCTATATTTTACAGATAAAGAAAAAGAGATCAAGGTAATTGTTATGATATCAATGAAGTTTAAACTCTCTCGACCGTTACGCAAGTTATCCTTTTGGTTGTCCACGAATACGATCGTTGTAGTCAGCCCGAACGTATCCTCGAGTATTCAAAGTTCGTGTCCTTAAGCAAAAAAGAGCATTGCCGACTTAAAATCGTATAGAAAGGGCAGAAATGTATTTCTTACCTGTTAGTGAAATTCTTCTTCTTTTGTTTAACACTAATTTTCTAAAATAAAACACACAAATGGTCACCATAACAGTGTTAAAATGTCAAGTCTATACAACAACATTGCAGCCATCTTGAATATCCTAAGTTCGTGATGTCATCAGTAGACTTTGATGACGTCACATTAAACTCTGATCATTTGGCCAAACTGATTAAAAATTGGTTTCTGACAAAAAGACAAATCAAACAATTGTCATGAACAAAAACAATGTTATTCATTAAAAACAGATAAAAAGTCCAAGCAAAGTATGATGAAAGACCAAAGATTGTTATTCTTCTTTAACAGTGAATGCAGAAGAAGGTGTCACCCTTCTATTAACAGAAACGTCTGTGCAAAATTTTAAATGTGTCCAGTAAGGACACCCAAGTCCATCACACTTATTCCATTTTGTGAATGTAACTGACAGACTGCATTGTACCTCAAGGGTGTAAATTGTTTGCAGACACAGCATTTATCTTCATCAGTTATGTCCATATCACTCTCGCTCTCAGATAAATAACAGCAAGATTAATATGTAATGGACCTCGGTCATTTTCTTTATTAAAATTAACATTGTTTTTCTGTTTAAATAGGGTTCTCTCTCTCTTTATCTTATTTGATTCTTTTGTAATAATAACATGTTTACCACCTTTGGTTTTTTCCTCCAACCTTATATGATTTAGATCTGTTAAGCTCAGCCTTGTGTTCCATGATTTTGTTATTGATATTTGTTTCTGTGATTGCCTGACCAGACAAAATTTTTCTCAAGATATTTTCTTGGTGATTTATTGTGTGTTTTTTACATTTAAGACATTGCTTAGCCTTACAGACAAAACACTCGACGGAGAATTAGCTCTTTGGCTATTGCTATTAGTAATACTAGATATTTCATTTTCCAAAATATCAGATACTTCATCTTCTATATCATAAAATACTTCAGCTGGTGTGGTAGACTCTTTTGGGATAACATTTTTGTTAAAAGGAAAAAAACCCGTTTTCATGATAGCTGAAAAAAGATTTTCGGCAGACAATGCTCTTGCATATACCTTACATGCCAAGCCACAAATGTTATAACGTGTCACAGTATTATAACTGTCGCGCATAAACTTGTGGCACTCATTATAATACATCTTGTGGAACTGGGTACAATCCATCAAGTATCATGTAGAAAGGGGCCTTATGAATTTTTTTAAAATATTCTAAAAATAATTAAGTCCCCATATTTCATCGGATTCACTTTTAACTTTCACAGAATGATAAAACCAACAATAAAATATCACGGGAAAAGGGGCCCTATGAGAACTTGATTTTAACATCTTTGTTAACACAATAAAGTTTTATCGGATTCTCTTCAAAGATGCATGGAATAATTGAGGCATTGGAAACACAAGAAAAGGGGCCTTACAGATTATTATTCAAAACATTCTTGTGTATGTGATGATATCATTAGCAAATTGTCTTTTAAATTTCACAGGGCTGCCGTCACAGCGCAGTCGGTAGCGCGTCAGACTCCTAATCTTCAGTCATGAGAGTCATGGGTTCGATCCGCGGCGGCGGCACATATTCTTTCCGACATTTGTCTCTCACCAATGGATGGATAATCGTAAACCTAACTGGGATAGCAGCTGGAGGCTAGGAAAGGATGTAGTGGTGTCACCCAGTAAATATTATTGTCATTCTTTGTGGAAATACGAAATTGATGATTAAGGAATTTAGAAATAAATTTAAAACATGGAATTTAATAATGATTGTCAGTACATCTATGTTAAGGTCTAAGGTTTATTATATATAGAATCTGATATGCAACATATGATACAAATTTGAAACCCTAGGTATCTGTCTGTACCATCAGCTAGTGGAACTATTCAGTTAGAGCCCTGCTGTTTATCTATCTTAGCAAATTATTACAACTTGGTGCTATATCTCTTTGATGTTAAATGACCCCGTATGAAAGGAGGGAAACTGAATGCTTCATGGATAAATTAAGTTGTACAGATGTAAGAATAGTTTTGGTTGGTTGAGGATTGAGTAGGAGGTCACATGATGTCTGAGATGTTTAGAGGGAAAATTAAGTATGAGAGAGACAGAATGAGCTTAGCTTCTGAAAGATTAACTTTGGCTTTGGATTAATTGGAATGTTACTGTTTTAGAAACTGTGGGTTAGGATTTGAAATTGTAGACAAAAGGTGAAATATTAAAGTGAGAAAGATCAAATAGATGGGCAGTATTTGTGAAAAATTGATATCAAATTATAGAAATCGAGCTTTGGATTTGTTTGTTTGAATGGGGTTTTACGCCGCTTTCAACAATCTTTCAGTTATATCGCGGCGGCTGGAGCACCTAACAATGGAATCCTGGTATTTCTCACACCAGTACTACCATTACATCCTTTCCTAGCCTCCAGCTGCTATCCCACATAGGTCTACGATTATCGACTCGAGCTTTGGAAACTGAACATTGACTTGAATTATTCAATCCGAAATTCCCAACCACACAACCGAAGGAACGCATGAAAATCCCCCGGTGATAGTGATAGTACTGGTGAAAGAAATACAAGGAATCCATTGTTAGGTGCTCCACCCGCTTGATATGACTGAAATACTGTTAAAAGCGGCGTTAAACCCCATGCAATCAATCAATCAATCAAATTTCACAGGACAATTGTAGGGTTGTATGGAAAGATCCTTTTGGAATGAAATTGATCCATCAGAAAACACAGGAAAAGGGGCCTTATGGATTTTCATTCAAAACAATCGTGTTTATGTGATTAAGTCCACAATTATTGACAGATTCTGATCAAAATTTCACAGGATGATTGTAGGGTTATAAAGTAACTTCCTTTTGGAAATGGAGTTGATCCGTCATGAAACATGGGGAAAAGGGGCCTTGAGGATTTTTGCTCAAAATATTAAAGGGGATAAAGTCCTGTTTTTTTCTTTTTTGTTTTTTTTCTTTATGCATTCTTCTTTGCGTAATTAACTTCCTTAAATATAAGATTTCTTTAACGGAAAACTTGATAACCAGTAGAGCGTCTCAGGCCCTCATGGGCCTCTTGTTTTATGATAATTATCTGGTAAGTGGTTGCAGTTCTATGCAATTATAGGTTTTAGAAAAATGTTTTTTGAATTTGCTCTATTAGAGTATTACGAAGAGTTGAATTTTGTCCTAGGTGGCATTTCCCCCAATTTGATATAGATTAATCGCATGACGTATGTAATAGGGCCTATTGTTTTATACTAGAAAATTACCATATTTTTTAAATTTTTAGATCTAAGACAGGGTAATACCTTGCTCTCAATACAATTTCTTCATTTTCCACAATGTTTTTCAAAACTTTTTTTTCTTGAGGGGCATTAAAAGGAGAGTTTTATTGTGACTTGGTTTAAAGTTTTATAAAAGTGAATCGACATATTGAATAAAAGATAGCTCGGAAAGTAATGTCTTTTTAGTCTGATCGAGATTCTGTTTTATACGTCGCTCATATTGAGCTTTTTTCTAGCCTTGAACCTCTAAACCTAATTACCACGTACACGATAAACATGGATATTTTTTAACATTTAATGTTGTGAGATTTTCTCCTGGTGTTAACAAATACATGTAACATACCCTATTCAAATAAGCCCAGCAAAACAAATCAAACAATGGAAGTACTGATGATTAACGTCCGTGTTGGCATAGTAGAGTGATATGTCCGATTTGGTGTACAAATATCAGATTATTATAACGGAAAACTTGATACCCAGTAGATCGTTTCAGGCCCTCATGGGCCTCTTGTTTCAGTTTGTGGCAGTAATCCATGCACTTTACGATAGCTTTCTGTCATTTCTCACACAAGTAAAGTCCGAGGTACATTCGGTATATATGTAAGCGCATCTTAAGTGCCATAAGGAAATATGACCGAATCGATTTTTTTATTCAATTTTATGGATAAGCGCAACCGGAGTTAAGGGAGTAAACCCGGTCATACGAACTCATACAGCGGGCATTAACCGATGACAAACCTGTTTTAGATATGTATCTAACCTGTTTTAGATATGTATCTATACCTATGCCTGTATATACAGAGTAATATTGGGGTCATTTATTGAGAATTCGTCGATTTAAAAACTGCGATAGTCGAAATTATGATTTCGCGAACAAAAAGGTCGATAGACTAATTAAGTCAAACATTTAGGCTGGAAGCGAATATTGAACTCAAACATTGGTCGACACTTATTAGCTTGTTTAGACATTCAGTCCGCCAACCAACAATGTTACTATTTTACTACATTTTACTGATCATAAATTCGGCAAAATATTGTCGTTTAATGTCTAAGTCGAGCTGTCTAACAGAGGTGAAAGGGCGTAGCTAGCGATTTGACGATTCTAGCCTATACTATAGTGATATAAGTGTAAACATTATCCTGCTGAATCGTCCATTCTATTGTGCAGACTTAGATCAGATAACACATTTACATATTCTGGTATTCGTATATATCCACATAGTGGGCGCCACTCTTGGCTACAGAATGGGAATTATTTCAGGATCATCAAGAGAAGCGTTAGAAGCCATCATCAGACGACAAAAGTAAGATCAGATTCCATGGAAGTTGAAGACGACACTACAAAGATAGTTTATTTATAATGATAATGATGATTTTAAGTGGTTGGCAGAAAACATTTTTATAATAATGTGAAACAATTTTCTCGATTTCGCACAATGCTATCACATGTTAACTTCAAGACGTCAAAATTTAGGATCGTGCGTGAATGTGTTTATTCAACCTTACCAGTGGTGTATTTCATTGACCTGTATATCATCTAAATACAAGATTTAATAATCCGTGACGAACTTACGACTCATGTATCACCCTTCTCCAGTTAATGTTTGAACACTCGATAGAAAAACATGGCATTTGACTTTAGTGGAAAGAAGATTCTGATAACCGGTGCAGGACGAGGTCTAGGTAAAGCACTTGCGATAGCAGTTCATAAAGCCGGCGGTGTTGTGTATGCGTTGAGTAAAAGTCAGGAAAATCTAGACGTACTTGTGAAAGAATGTGGTGGAATAAATGTTCATCCGATACAAGTGAACTTAATGGATTGGGATAAAACTCGTGAAGCACTAGAAAACCTGGAAGCTATGGATGGATTGGTTAATAACGCTGGTATAGCGTGTGAATGGGTATCCTCGCTGAACGTAAAAAAGCAAGTCATTGACGACACGTTCAGCGTTAACGTTATGGCTGCCGTTAACGTCACGCAAGTGATTGGACGTAAAATGGTAGAAGCTGGGAAAGGTGGGTCTATTGTTAACGTCTCGAGTGTAGCAGGTATCAATCCCTTGAGAGAAACTCTTGCGTACAGTATGTCCAAGGCAGCGTTGGACATGATGACAAAGCAGTTTGCACTGGAGCTCGGTCCCCACAACATACGGGTCAATTCGGTGAACCCTACGGTCGTGCTAACTGATATGGGTCGAATGTTTTGGAGCGAACCAGTGAAGGCCAACAAACTAAAGGGACACACACCCCTAGGGCGGTTCTCGGAGGTAGACGAAGCCATTGGACCAATGTTGTATTTACTCAGCAACTACTCTTCAATGGTTACAGGAACGATTAACATAGTTGATGGAGGATTGTTATCAAACATATCTGTTTAACCCATTACCATAAAACCCCGCAATTTTACGCACCGAAGAAATATAGTTATGGAGACATTGTGAGAAAAGAAGAAACTGCTTATTACAAGAAATTTCTTCTTCTCTTGCGATTTTTTTCTATATTCCTCATACTCCTATAGATCCTATTTTTTTCAATATAAACTAACATCTATTTTCCGTCTGCAACAACCTCTTTCATTTTAGACCAAACAATTTTTTTCCGTTTTGGGTTAAATCCATTGAAAATAGCGACATCATGAACAAGTGCAGATTAAAGACAGTTTCAGACGACAAATTTGAGATGAGGTTTCACCCGAAAATTGTAAATTAATGGAAATATAAGTGATGGTTGTTAATAATCATGTTTTTGTTGTTGTTTTTCTTGTTTAAATGTTGGGAGAAATCTCCTTCGGTGTTTACCAAACGCAATTTGAACAGTTTTGAGCCGCTTCTAAGTGCACATTTAAAGGTTCATTGCATGCGACACTGTTCTAAGTTTTAATACGATGTATAGACACTTAGAACGGTATGACAAATAACCCTTTATATGTAGTTGTTAGAAGATTTCTCGCACAGGCTCAATTATTTTCTCCGGTACTTTCCGGATTGTCCGTTTTTTCGCTTGACGGCCCTAATGTATATGACTCGTAGAGAGAAAGATACCTTCCGGGTGTTCCGTAAAACAAATAGTTGAAAAGGATATTTGATCCAGCACCGGTGAACTAGTGGTATCAATTCAAAATAAGCTATATTGTGAGGTAGAATGGTCATTCTAGATTCAGAAAATCATCGAAAAGCGAAAAGTTTCATCACTGATCAGCCTGCGCAATTCGCGCAGGCTGATCAGGGTCGATACTTTTCGCACTTTTAAGAATGCCCTCTTTGGTCTGGGTGTTCGTATGCATATTTCTAAATTGGCGATTCTCATTGGCTTAAAACGTAGAGCTCATTCTCCTTGAAAATGGATAAATAAGTACAGACGATTTCGATTTTTTACACGAAGTAGTTCCAATAAGAATTATTTAAGTTTAGTTAGATCTTTGGTATTTTGACAACATTTTAAATGACATTTACTTCTGAGAAATGAAAATAAATTTTTGTTGTTTTTTTTTTCATATATGGTGAAAGCTTTGAAAATCTTCTTTTCAGCAACCAGTTTGTTGATTTCAACCAAACTTTACATGAATTATCCTCATGTGACCTTTTACATGTATCCGATTCCTGGAAAGAATTTTGATCAGATGAAAAGTATAGCTTTAATGGGCAGGGCTAGTTTCCATATATGGTGAAAGCGTTGGAAATCTTATTTTCCAGAAACCATTTGATGGATTTCAATCAAATTTTACAGAAATGATCCCTTCGTGACTTTTTATTAGATTATTTTAAAGAATTTTGACCAGATGATCATTAGCTTAAATAGGCGCTGATTGTTTCTATATTTAGTATATAACGAAAAATTAAAACATCTTCTTTTTTCTCAGAGACTAGTAGATTGATTTCAACCAAATTTTCAATGAATTATCCTGTGGAGATCTTTTATCAGATTTCTTCAATGAAATTGATGAGATAAAATACACGACTTTGGGCGGTGGGTGGTGGCTAATTTCTATACATGGAACATATTCTGAGAGCTTTGAAAATCTTCTCAGAATGCTGTTAATGAATTTCAACCAAATTTCGAAAGAATGATCCACAGGTGACTCTTAGCCAGATTCCTTCATATCATTTTGATTAGTTGAAAACATGGCTTTTTTTTTCGTGAATTATACCCATATGTGGAAAAAATTCAATACCATTTTAGCTGACTGAGTAAAAAAGTTTTACTTGGCTTTTGTAAAACAGTGAAAAGTTTGAAATACTTCTGTAGAAAAATTCCAAAGATTTCAGTGACATGACTTATTTGCCAGATTCGGCAACGATGATTCAGTGTGTATTGATTGATTGATGGAATGGGGTTGAACGCCACTTTAACAGTATTTCAGTCATATCTCGGCGGCTGGGGCACCTAACAATGGATTCCTGGTATTTCTCACACCAGTGCTACCACTATATCCTTTCCTAGCCTCCAGCTGCTATCCCACTTAGGTTTACGATTATCCACCCATTGGTGAGAGACAAATGACGGAAAGGATATGTGCCGCCGCCGGGAATCGAATCCATGACATCCAATGATTGAAGATTAGGAGTCTGATGCGCTACCGACTGCGCTATGACGGCGGCTGTATATTGAATTTTTATATAACACAATGTGTGTTATCTAAGTATATTCAGGCCTTTAGGGCTCAAGCGCCTCTAGTTACAGCGTCTTCTCTTTCGAATTTAGTTTGTTAGCACGATTTCATAGACTATTCGGAGCAGATTTGTTATAGTGATACATTAGACTATAGTGTAATTGGTCCCTCGGCCCAATCCATCGCTTCTCTAGTTATTAGGATGAAAGGTTAAAATAAGGCCACTTCTCTACATGGCCATAGTTTTTGATCGAGGCGTAATACGATACAATGGACTATTCGTACAGATATTCAACACAATCGTAAATTGTGTAATCAAAATTTATTAGTTTTTTACCAGTATGTCCCGCATCGATAAGATCAAGGGTATATTGTTTTACAGATGTTCAATTTGTCCTTCTGTCTGACTGTCTGTCCATCTGTTCCCGAGTTTTAAAATTCACCCAAAACTTAACATTTTTGCTCTTATTCAAACACCATTGCAGATGCAAGGCTTAAACTTTGGAAATAGCTTCATTGCGCGGATAGGCATCAGTTGGTTGTAAGATCAGGGCCATCCAACAAGGTCAGGGTCACTTATCAAGGTCAAGAATATTATAAACTTAACATAAAAACTTAACATTTTGCTTTTATTCAAACACCTCTGCAGGTACATGGCTCATACTGGTGGTTAAGATTCCTTCCATTTATAAATATCAGCTGGTTTTAACGTCAATGTCATCCGTTTATGTCAAGACTTCTTATCAAGGTCACATTTCCAAAAAAGGTTGTTACGGGGACATGGTTTTTCACAAACATATCTTGCATTTATATAATCAATGACTTTAAGTAGACATATATGACTGTACCAGTTAAGAGTTAATCACACGACTGGTCAAAATTGTAAGGAGTTGCAGACAACAATTTAAAGTTTTTGAAATTGTAGATTTTTCAACTTTCTAGGTAGAAAACGTGGGAAAGGAAGAAATTACTTGTATCAAGCAATTTCTTCATTATCCACAATATCTTCCACCCAAAAAGACGAAAAAATTGAAAATCAACCAACTTTAATTGTCATCTGCAGCTCTCTACAATTTGGACCAGTCTAAAATTTTGTTATGTAGGAAAGGGTTCATCACGTTTTTTTACACAAAGAAGAAATAAAACTGTGGAAACATTGTTGAAAAAGGAGGATATGCTTGTAACAAGCCATCTCTCCGTTTATCGCATTTAAGCTCTGCTGGCCGAAGGCCTTAGAGCTATAGCGATGGCTTTTTCCCGTCCGGCGTCCGTCCGTCCGATGTCCGTCCGTTAAACTTTTCCTTGTTAACGCGATAGAGTCCACAGTTTTCATAGGATTCTCTTCAAACTTTCACAGAATGATTGTACCATCATAAGGATCGTTCTTTTCGAAATTGGGTCAGATCCGTCAAGAAACACGGGAAAAGGGGCCTAATTAAAACTTAATTAAAAAATCCTCGTTTACGCGATAAAGTCCACAGTTCTCATCGGATTCTCTTAAAACTTTCACAGAATGATTGTACCATCATAAGGATCGTTCCTTTCGAAAATGGGTATGATCCGTCAAGAAACACGGGAAAAGGGGCCTTATGAAAATTTAATTAAATATTCAATTAAAAATCCTCGTTTACGCGATAGAGTCCACAGTTTTCATCGGATTCTCTTCAAACTTTCTCAGAATGATTGTACCATCAAAAGGATCGTTCCTTTCGAAAATGGGTATGATCCGTCAAGAAACACGGGAAAAGGGGCCTTATGAAAATTTAATTAAAAAATCCTCGTTTAGGCGATTCAGTCCACAGTTCTCATCGGATTCTCTTCAAACTTTCTCAGAATGATTGTACATTAATGAGGATCGTTCAATTCGACAATGGGTATGATCTTTCTAGGAACACGGGAAAAGGGGCCTTATGAAAATTTAATGAAAAAATCCTCGTTTACGCGATAGAGTCCACAGTTTTCATTGGATTCCCTTCAAACTTTCACAGAATGATTGTACTATTATAAGGATCGTTCCTTTCGAAATTTGGTATGATCCACCAAGAAACATGGGAAAAGGGGCCTTATGAGAATTCAATTTAAAACTCAGTTAAAAATCCTCGTTTACGCAATAGAGTCCAGAGTTTTCATTGTACCCTTTGATTTGATCAGATTTTGTTGAAACTTTCACAGAATGATTGGAAAGTCTTAACTATCATTCTTTTCATAACAGGGTTTGAACTGTCAAGAAACACAGGAAAAGGGGCCTTATGAAAATTTCATTTATAAATCCTTGTTACCAAGTCCAGAGCTTTCATCGGATTTTCTTCAAACATTCACAGAGTAATTGTACAATAATAATGATTGTTGATGTTTGCATTAGACCTGATCCGTCAAGTATCACAGGAAAAGGAGCATTATGAAATTTAATTTTAAAATCATTTTACCACAATAAAGTCAACAGTTTTCATCAGATTCTGTTAAAACTTTCACAGAATGACAATTCCATCATGAGGATTCTTTCTTTTCAAATTAGGCGTGATCTGTCTAGTATCATGGGAAAAGGGGCCTTTTGAGAATTTAATCTATAATCCTTGTAACCAAGTTCAGAGCTTTCATTGGTTTTTATTCAAACCTTCACAGAATCATTGTACAATAATCACGATTGTTGATGCTGACATGAGACCTGATCCTTCAAGTATCACAGGAAAAGGAGCCTTATGAAAATTTTATTTTAAAAAATTTACACTAAGATAAAGTCTGCAGTTTTCATCAGATTCTGTTCAAACTTTCACAGAATGTTTGTACCATCATAAGAATTGTTTCTTTCCAAATTGGGCTTGATCTGTTTAGTATCATAGGAAAGGAGGCTGTATGAAAAATTATTACCAAATCCTCATAAACACAACAATGCCCTCAGTCTTTATCAGAATCTCTTCAAACTTTAATAGAATGATTGTATCATCATTTTGATTGTTCCTTTGTAAATTAGGTCTGATTAGTTTAGTGACACAAGAAAAGGGACCTTAGTAAATTTTATTACAAAACATCATTATTACAATAAAGTCCTCAGTCTTTATCATTTTCTTCAAACTATCATTATGATTGTTCCTTTGTACATTGGGTCTGATTTGTTAAGTTTCACAGAAAAAGGGGCCTTATGAAAATTTTGTTACAAAAATTCTTGACACAATTCAGTCCACTGTTTTCATTGATTCTCTTTAACTTTGAAAGAATGATTGTACCTTCATTAGAATTGTTCCTTTTGAAATTGGGTTTGTTCTGTAAAGTATCATGAATAAAGGGGCCCTCTGAAGATTTCATTATAAACTCATTAACACAATAAATTCCACAGATTAAACAGATTGATTGTACCATCATTCCAATTGTTGATTTTGACAGTGGATCTGACTTTGGCAAGTGTCACATAAAAAGGGGCCTTATGAAAAACTCTCTTAAATATTCTGGTTAACACAATGATGTCCCTTGATTTCACCGGATTCACTTCAAAATTTCACAGAATGATTGTACAAATACTTAAATGGCTCTTTTCAGAACTGGGTACAATCCATCAAGTATCATGTAAAAAGGGGCCATATGATTTTTTTAAAATATTCTAGTAAACATAATGAATTCCCCACATTTCATTGGATTCACTTTTAACTTTCACAGAATGATAAAACGACCAGTAAAATATCACGAGAAAAGGGGCCTTATGAGAACTTGAATTTAATATCTTTGTTAACACAATAAAGTCAACAGTTTTATTGGATTCTCTTCAAAGATGAATGGAATAATTGTGGCATTCGAAACACAGGAAAAGGGGCCTTACAGATTATCATTCAAAACATTCTTGTGTATGTGATGAAGATCACAATCATTACCAAATTGTCTTTTAAATTTCACAGGACAATTGTCGGGTTGTAAAGAAAGTTCCTTTTGGAATGAAATTGATCCACCATAAAACACAAGAAAAGGGGCCTTATTGATTTTCATTCAAAACAATCCTGTTTATGTGATAAAGTCCACAATTATTGTCAGATTATGATGAAATATCCACAGAATGATTGTAGGGTCATAAGGTAACTTTCTTTTGAAAATGGAGTTGATCCGTCATGAAACATGGGAAAAGGGGCATTGAAGATTGTTGCTTAAAATGATAAAGGGGATAAAGCCCTTTTTTTCTTTATGCATTCTTCTTTGAGCAATTAACTTCTTAAAATATCAGATTTCTTTAACGGAAAACTTGATAACCAGTAGAGCGTCTCAGGACCTCATGGGCCTCTTGTTTGGTACCAAATGTGGCAGTTAATTTTCATATCATACGCAAGTTGAGATTACAAACTCTTTCCATGTGGACACCAAGTCTACCTTGCCGACTGGTAATGGTTAATGAGGATAATTTTTACTTCATATAGTTTATATTCACGAACATTTACATCTTTCTTAACCCATTACCAAGATTTTTAGACTTGTCCAAATTGAAAGAAGTTGAAAAATACAATTTGATGCTTATGAATTATATTTCTTTAACTTTCTGGATAGAAAACATTGTGGAAATTTTGTAACAAGCGATTCTTACATTTTACACTATGTTTCCCAAATTATTTTCTTCATCAATTAGTTTTCAGCATCATTTTCAACTTAAATCTTCGTTGGTCAATCTTTATTCATTTTATCGAAACAATTTTGATTACATGAAAAATATAGACTTTTATTAGCTCGGCTGTTTTGGAGAAAACCCGAGGTATTGATTGCTATAGCCTTGGCGTCGTCGTTGTCGTCGTTGTTGTCGTCGTTGTTGTCGTCGTCGTCGTCACTTTGACTTTTTCTTTTTTTACTTTGACATTTTTGGTATCTCTGGTTCTACTAAAGGCATTCGCTTGATATTGGCACAATTGTTCACTCTCAAAAAAGCAACCTATACTATCAAGGGGGATAACTCTAGATGCATTTTGTCCACTATCCAGCACCCAATAGCCGAGCGTAGGCACCCGTAGGCGGTGCTCTTATTGGCGGGTCTAATTTCTTTTAGATATTTACTAGTATTAAAAGAAGGCAATTGACGGATCGCTGACCACGCCCACTGACCTCAAAACAGGAAGCTGGTCTTAGAGATTAAACAGCATTATTTTGTAAAATTTATTGATAGTAACTGTTGACAAAAATACGTAATGGTCTCCAACCATTGACTTCAACAGAAAGTTTCACTTAGATTTTGAACTTCGTGATTTTACAAAAATTATTGCCAGTAACATGCAACAAAAAAAGGAAAAATGGTTCGTCAGCGACGAAAACGTCGTAGCTACAGCTTGATTAAGCTGTACCTACGTCGTTTAAGTCGCTAAACCAACGGAAATGATTCAAATTGTCGAAGTAACTTTAAGTTTAATTGAATTATTTGATTTGTCGATTGATTCTTTAATTGACAGCTGCGGTCGGTCAATTCGGGATCGTTGGGTACGTGTTTTACAACATTGCAAATAAGGTATTTCATTGACATATATATCATCTATATATAAGTTATCAGTTTAGGTTTGATAGTCCGTTACCTTATGACACTGCCCGAGATAATTTTTGAACATTTGATAGCAAAATAATGGCGTTTGATTTTAGTGGAAAGAAGATTCTAATAACTGGTGCAGGACGAGGTCTAGGTAAAGCACTTGCTATAGCAGTTCATAAAGCTGGCGGTGTTGTGTATGCATTGAGTAAAAGTAAGGAAAATCTAGACGAACTTGTTAAAGAATGTAGTGGAATAAATGTTCATCCGATACAAGTGAACTTAATGGATTGGGATAAAACTCGTGAAGCACTAGAAAACCTCGAAGCTATGGATGGACTGGTTAATAACGCTGGTATAGCGTATGATTGGGTATCCTCGCTAGACGTGAAAAAGCAAGTCATTGACGACACGTTCAGCGTTAACATTATGGCTGCCGTTAACGTCACGCAAGTGATTGGGCGTAAAATGGTTGAAGCTGGGAAAGGCGGATCTATCGTTAACGTCTCGAGCATAAATGGTATCAATCCAATGAGAGAAACCCTGGCGTATAATATGTCCAAAGCAGCGTTGGACATGATGACAAAGCAGTTTGCACTGGAGCTCGGTCCTCATAACATACGCGTCAACTCGGTGAATCCTACAGTCGTGTTAACTGCTATGGGTCGAATCTTCTGGAGCGAACCTGTGAAGGCTAACAAGTTAAAGGGACACACACCCCTAGGGCGGTTCTCGGAGATAGACGAAGCCATTGGACCCATGCTGTATTTGCTCAGCGACTACTCTACCATGGTTACAGGAACGATCAACCCTGTTGAAGGAGGACTGTTGTCAAATATATCTGTTTGAACGAAAGAAAGGCGACATTATAGACTTTTACCTGTAAATCGTAGATACCCGTTGAAAATTACAAGTGATTATTGTTCTTGATATTTTTGAAATGTTAGGAGAAAACTCCTTCTTGTTTACAAAAGTACATAACGACCACTGATTTGAACAGCTTTGTGTCTTTAATTGACGCACGTGTGCAGCTGTTGTGGGATCTCTCGCAAAGACTCGGTTGCAACGATTTGCACGTTATTCTATGCCCCCCAGAATAATTTTCAGTCGAACGTTGAAGGACCACAAGCGTGATCAGCAAACCGTTAATTATAATTGTGTCTATCAAAAAATGATGACTTCTTAGTTATCTGATTTTTTAATTCATACTCCATGAAATATAAAAATGGAAAAACAAACAAACAAACAGACAAACAAACAAACAACAACAACAACGAATACATTATTTTGTGTTCTTTCTAACAAATGTCCATGAGAAAGAATAGTAAAAATCTATGTTTATTTCATATATTTTTATGCCAAATACATTAATCACATCATATTATAAGAAAACTGTTAGAATTCTTATATTTTTTTCATAGAGATGAGATAATTAATCCAAAATGCCTCTTAACCCCTTTCCTTGCTGTGATTTTATTCTTGAGAAAACATTTCGGAAAAAGAAGAAATTGCTTGTAACAAGCAATTTATTCTTTTTCCACAACAATTTCTATCACAAATGATGGTTTCATTTCAAGTCGCATCCAATTTTCATTGGCGTCTGCAACCTCTTTCAGTTTGAACCAGTGTAAAATTTCAAAAAAGGAAATGGTTAATGAATCTGCTTTGTTTGTGTCTTAACATAGTTCGGCCTATGCCTCAAACATCTCTTCCTTCTTTTTTTCATTTGTTGGTTTGCACGATTCTATCGACTGTTTAAAGGAGTAAGTTGTATATAGATTGTCAGTCCAATTATCTAAGTTGGTAGAGCACTTCACATCAAACCTCGAGATCATGGGCTCTAGCTCTAAGATGACGATATCAACTTTCGGATGAGACGTTAAACCGGGGGCCCTGTGTAACGATGCTATCCACCGAGCACGTGAAAGAACCAGAGGGAGCTCTCAGTAGTTTCGTCTTGTATTCCCCGTTAACAATTTACCATCTTCATGGGGCGCCGCTCATATGGACATGTGTTACGGTAGCGATAAACGGAATACACACGTTATATAAATTCTCAAAACGATCATTCAACATCGAACCAAAATTTATCGCTTTTCGGTTATATAATCAGTAACTTATCTCAAATCCCCATTTAAGATTAAACCCATTCCCACACACGAAAAATACATTTAGACTGGTCAAAATTAATTTGCAGACTATAATTTTACGTTTGTAAAATTCTAAAAAATCTTTGTCTTTTAGGGTAGAAAACAAAGTGAACAATGAAGAAATTGCTTGCAACAAGCTTCTTTATTTTTCACGATAATTTCTACTATGAAAGTAAGAATAAATCTAAAATTTCATAAACATTAAAATTTTCGTCTGCAACTTCTTTCAATTTGGACCAGTCTAAAATTCGCCGTTTGTCATAGGTTAACTTTGTTTTAGATGTTTTCAAAGGGGTATCTTTGGTGTAAGGATCTGAGATTTTGGTATAGTTCTCAAGTGAAAAGCTTTTGCTTTTTTATTCATCGTTTACTGGTTTGTTTTTTGAATGACTGGCCTTTGAGTGAAAACATATAGAAATATGTGTCTAAATCAATGTAATAACTTAATATATTAAAAATGATTAACCAATCCCCAACAATTTCGCTTTTTAAAGGGTTCAAAATTCTGGGAAATCAATGTGGTCGTCTTTATCTTCCCCACTGTTTTCTTAAGACAAAGATATCGTATTTGAAATTCTAACAACTTCAAAAAGTGATGTTTATTAAATTCTGACTAGTATAGTTCTGGATCCAAATCCCTTTTCTTCTTGGAATTAGAAGAAGTATAAGGCTTTTAAGACACCTGACCCAAGGTCATGATGACCTATTGCAATCGTGTTTCGTCCGTCGCCGTCCGTCGTGCGTTAACTTTTTACGTTTTCTACTTATTCTTAAGAACCCTTTGACTGATTTCAACTAACCTTTCTTGGAAGCATCCCTATGGGAAGGCACTCCAGATTTGTACACGTTAAGGGCCCGATAAGGGGCAAAAATGGGACAAAAAGGGAACATCTTTAGAAATATTCTTGTCATGAACCGGCTGTTAGATTTGGTATTTAGAGTCTTTGGGCAAGGAATATAATGTTTGTACAAGAAAAAAAGTAGGTCTTCAAATGGCCGTGCGGGGGGGGGGGAGTTTTGAGGCACAAGATTACATAGTGACAACTTTGAAGTTAAGACATCTACAACGGTTGTATAAATTATGGCCTCAGGGTCATAGTTAGCCCTTTCCCGGACGTGTCAAGTTTAACTAAGGCTTGTAAATTGAAAACTTTAAAATATTTTTTCTCCCAAACAAGAGGGCATAGAGCTTGATATTTGGTATGTCGAATCATCTGGTGGACCTCTATCAAGATTGTATAAATTATGGTCCAGGTTCAAAATTAATCGTTCCCGGACGTCACAAGTTTAACATAGGCTTGTATAGTAAACATTTAAAAAAATATATTTTTCTTCCAAATAGTAAGGTTAGAGCTTTGCTTTGATATTTGATTTGTAGCATCATCTGGTCGACTTTCATGTGTTTTTTGTGTTCTTTGGACTCAGGTAACTGAAAAGGTCCTATGGGCCTCTTGTTATTTTCATATTTTCAGCATTATCAAAAACGGTATAATTCATCACCGCAATCCTAATTTTAGGAAGATAACTCTTCCTGGGAAAAATACAACAGCAAGTGTCTTCTTTCCCTTTGTTATTTAGCTACCGACAAGCTAAGACTACAAGTCTTACTGATATGCGTCTGAGTTATGAAAAGGCAGTAAAATGACTTGATTTAAACCCTTCCTGTTTAATCTCTATTTTTTACGTCCCTGTGTTTTTATTCTTGAGAAAACATTGTGGAAAAAGAAAGAATAAATTGCTTTTAAAAGCAATATCTCCTTCTTCCATAATATTTCTACTCTTCTGAATGATTACTTTTCGAATGAAATGAAGTTTAAATAGTGGTCTGCAAAAGCTTTGAATTAAAAAAAAAAAAAAAAAAAAAAAACACCCGGAAAATGGTTAATACATACTTACACACTCCATATATTTTACGCCCTGAATATTGATATTAAAAAACTATGAGCCTGATAGGGAAAATTGTTTTATGACTGCAGTTACCACTCTTTCAGATGTTTTAGCTCACCTGAGCACGAAGTGCTCTGGGTGAGCTATTGTGATCGGTCATCGTCCGCCGTCCGTCCGTCTGTCCGTCCGTCCGTTCACAATTACAAAAAAATGTTTTCCTCCTAAACAAACCATGGAATTTCAACAAAACTTCACAGAAATGATCCTTATAGGTCAATCTCTTTCAAAATACTTCAAAAAATTGAAATCCATTCAGAAACCTGGGTGCCATGGCAACGGAGTGTAAAACCTTAAAAAATCTTCTCCTCCAAAATCATAAGGCCTAGAGCTTTGATATTTGGTACAATCTATTGACCCTCTACCAAAATACTTCAAAGAATTACCGAATTCTGAAAATTATCCCTTTTCTTTGTGATCCCTGAATTTACATAGAAATAAGGATGGAAAACTTTAAAAATCTTCTTGTTCAAAACCATAAAGCATAGAGCTTTGATATTTGGTATGCATCATCATCTATTGACCCTCAACCAAAACACTTCAAAGAAAAAACGTATTCTGAAAATTAGCCCTTTTTAGCTCCCCTGAGCACGAAGTGCTCTGGGAGAGCTATTGTGATCAGTCACCGTCCGTCGTCCGTCCGTCCGTCCGTCTGTCCGTCCGTCCGTCCGTTCACAATTACAAAAAAATTCTTCTCCTCCTAAACTAACCATGGAATTTCAACAAAACTTCACAGAAATAATCCTTAGGTAATGCTCTTTCAAAATACTTCAAAGAATTGAAATCCATGAAGAACTCTGGTTGCCATGGCAACGGCATGAAAAAACTTTAAAAATCTTCTCCTCCAAAATCATTAGGCCTAGACCTTTGATATTTGGTATATCATCATCTATTGACCCTCTACCAAAATACTTCAAAGAATTACTTTTTCTGAAAATTAGCCCTTTTCTTTGTGATCCCTGATTTTACATAGAAATAAAGAAGAAAATCTTTAAAAATATTCTACTCCAAAACCATAAGGCCTAGAGCTTTGGTATTTTGTACATATCATAATATATTGACCGTCTACCAAAATACTTCAAAGAATTATGATACTCTGAAAATTAGCCCTTTTCTTTTCTGATCCCTGATTTTACATAGAAAAAAAGAAGGTAATCTTTAAAAATCTTCTTGTCCCAAACCATAAGGCCTAGAGCTTTGATATCTTGTATAAATCATCATCTATTGACCCTTTACCAAAATAGTTCAAAGAATTACTGTATTCTGAAAACAGCTCTTTTCTGTCCGATCCCTGGATTTACTTAGAAAAAAAAAGGGAAAATTTAAAAATCTTCTTCTCCCAAAAATAAGTGGTTCAAATCATCATCTATTGACCCTCTTCCAAAATACTTCAAGAATTACCGTGTTCTGAAAATTAGCCCTCTTCTGGGCGATCCCTGATTTTACATAGCATTAAAGAAGGAAAACTTTAAAAATCTTCTTCTCCCAAACCATAAGGCCTAGAGCTTTGGTATTTTGTACATATCATAATATATTGACCGTCGACCAAAATACTTCAAAGAATTATCATACTCTGAAAATTAGCCCTTTTCCGTGTGATTCCTGGTTTTACAAATGAATAAAGAAGGAAATCTTTGAAAATCTTCTTCTCCCAAACCATAAAGCCTAGAGCTTTGATAATTGGTACATATCATCAGCCATTGACCCTCTACCAAATTACTTAGAAAATTAGCCCTTTTCTGTGCAATCCCTAATTTTAGTTAGGAATAAATAATGATATCTTTGAAAACCTTCTTCTCCTTTGACCATTAGGCTTACAGCTTTTATACTTGGTATGTATTGATGTCTATACTTCAAAGCATTACCATATTCAGGAAATAAGTGCTATATGGTGGGATCATCAATATACCTAGGATTAAAAGAGAAATCTGTAAACATCTTCTCCAAAATAATTAGACAGAGGGCTTTTCCATTTTGTTTATATCATAAAGCCATAAGGCCATAAGGCTGATTTTACATAGAAATAAAAAAGGAAATCTTTAAAAATATTCTACTCCCAAACCATAAGGCCTAGAACTTTGATATTTAGTACAAATCATTATCTATTGACCCTCTACCAAAATACTCCAAAGAATTACTGTACTCTGAAAATTAGCACTTTTCTTAATGATCCCTGATTTTACATAGAATAAAAATAGGAAATCTTTGAAAATCTTCTTCTCCCAAACCATAAAGCCTAGAGCTTTGATATTTGGTATACATATCATCAGCCATTGACTCTCTACCAAATTACTTAAAAAAATTAGCCCTTTTCTGTGCAAACCCTAATTTTAGTTAGGAATAAATAATAATATCTTTGAAAACCTTCTTCTCCTAAACCATTAGGCCTAGAGCTTTTACTTGACAAAAAACCATCTACGTCCAAACGGAAAACATGCAGGAAGTGTTCGGGCCATAAACTTGAATGAAAAAGATGACAATACGATTCTAAACATGCCATTCAAATAAATCGTCATTTAGTTGATTGATTGAATGGGGTTTAACGCCACTTTTGTCAGTATTTTAGTCACATCGCGGAGGCTGGAGCACCTAACCATGGATTTCTTGCTTTCCACACACCAGCACTATCACTGCATCCTTTCCAAGCCTCAAGCTGCTCATCCCGCACAGGTTTATGATAATCTAACCCATTGGTGGGAGACAAAAGTCGGAAAGGATATTCCCCGCAGCATTTGGAGATTAATTTCTTTTTTGTCTGCCTTCTTTAATTATCCAAGTTTTACTGGGGCTTTTACCCATTCCCACACAATTATGCTATTTGACGTCTCAAAGAAAAACGGATTTGGGCAAACATTGTGAAAAATGAAGAAATTACTTGTTACAAGCAAATGTTATCATTATCCAAAATGTTTTCTATTTCAAAAGATAAAGATAATTAAAATTTCATCAATTAAAAACTGTCATTTGCAGCATCTTTCAATCTCGGCCAGCCTGAAATTTTGTCGTCTGGTAATGGTTTGTTACACATCTAAACCCTTTAATTTTTCTGGTACAATGTAGTGCCTAGACCTCAAAGATTTGTTATAGTCCATTACCAGACAGCAAATTTTAGACTGGTCCAAATTGAAAGGAGTTGTAGACGACAATTGCAAGTTTATCAACTTTCTGGGTAGAAAACATTGTACACAATGTTTTTCAATTTGTTTTTCTTGATGGGCGCCAAAAAGCGCCTTTATGTTTGAATGGGATAAGGTATTTAGTCTTTTTTTAGGGCAGACTTGATGGCGTTAGAGACCCGTAAGATAATATTTTTATAGAACCTATTTAAGACCAAGGATTAACATAGATGTTTTAATCCGTTGCTTTTTCTGAAGTGACGTGATTTATTTAGCTGTAATTATTTAGAAATTTGTGCCCTATCATTTTGGCTCAAATTTTAGTAATAACTTAAGTAAACTTTGCTATGTGTGTATGCTAAAATAGTTAACCGTTCGACCTACAGTCCGACAACAATATACTGGCAGTTTTAAATCTATTTATTTAATTCCCGGACAACCACGCTTTTTGGCGACCTTCAAAAGAAGCTTTGGCAAATATTCTGGACAATAAAGTAATTACTTGAAATAAGCAATATCTTCATTATCAATAATGTTTTTTAACCCTAAGAGACAAATATTTTTGAATTTCCATCAACTTAGAATTGTCGTCTGCAACATTTCTGAAGTTGGACCAGTCAACAATTTTGCCGTCTGGTAACGGGTTAACACAGAGGCTTTCAGAAGTGTACAAACATATGTTCCCTTACCTTTATTCAACCCGTCACATTACAACCACTTATTTCGACGTCCCAGGCAAATTACTTTAAGAAAAACATTATTTGAAAAGGGGAAACTGTTCGTAACATGCACTTTTTTCATTTTCTTTTTCATAGCCTGTATTTATTTTTCGAAATAAAGCCACTTAAAAATTTCGCCTGCAACTTTTTTCGATTTCAACCAGCTTATTTTTGTCATTTGGGAATGGATAAAGTGTTATGTGATTTTTTTTTTAAATTCACGACCTGTGTTTTAGTGCATCACGTATCGATACAAAATTCAAAAACTGACATTTTATCGTTATCTAACTGTATCCACATTCAGGTCACTATCCTCGACTCGTATACTCAAACGCAAAAGTGATGGCACCCTATAAGGACTGTCGATGAAAATATAATTCTGAAAGGATCGACCTTTCCTCCAAGAAATTTGAAGAAATTGAAGTTTATATATGCCGATTAGATAACGTGCTATCCATGGGTTGAATTTGAAGAAAAATGATGAGATCTAATATAGAAAATCTTAAGCACTTTCCATACTTTTAAATAAGAAATTCATGAATAAACACCGACATCTAACCAAGGAAACAGTCGTGAAAACTAATAATGAAATCCAAATTCTATTTGTTTTTACACCTTCAACAACAACATGTTAAATACGTCAAGCCCACAATAGCTACTTTTTCAAGCATTAAGATTGGCCATGGCATAGGTTGTTATGGAGAAGAATTTTCGATACGGATCACTTTATGCAATACGGTGTATAGATGGACTGACGCACGCAACGTAAACAACAGAATGATATAGAGATTCGATTTTGTTGTTCACAAAATAAAAGATAAATCGATTTTACACGAATAACAATCATATATTCAATTTCTTTAATGGGAAATTGACAAAATATGATAATTTATTGGAAATAAATGGTTTTATTTGCAAACCCTTCTTGACCCCCCCTTTATCGGGGATGCCGTTTATGCTGTACCCTTTACAATGGTTAGGGACAAAACCGTTCCGGTCAGCGAACGTGTAAACGTTAAATTGGCAAACAGCCAATGGCGAACGGCATCCCCTACTTACAGTCCAATAAGTGGCATTCGACCCTTTTCTTTGTTCAATGAACACATAATTTTGTTGCGAATCAAAAATTATTAACCGCCTCTACCCCTACCTCCACCCTCTTGTTGTTATTCTTGTGCTCCTTTTGGTGTTAACTAGATTTTGCACACTTTGAACGATTAGTTTGTGGCCTCTTTTTTTTGGCGCCAACTTGATTTAGCATTTTTGGCTGATATGTAATTTTTGATAAAACTCTTGACTTATAATTTTCATTGTCAACATTTTGCCAAGTTCACTGTCTTATGTACATTATGTAAGGTGTATTCTGTTTGTCATCAATGACGTCATTTACGATTGATTAAATGACATAACCGCTTATCATTCTTGCTTGATCAATTCTATGATTATTACAAACACTGCACTCAACTGAATTTTGATCACTCTGTGTCTGAGTTTGTTGTCGTGCTATTATTGACCAACTCCTCAAAAAAAAAAAAAAAAAAAAAAAAAGAAAAATAAATAAATAATAAAACAGTCAATTAATTGCACGAAGGGTAGTGCGAATGAATGATATTTTGAGAGGGAAATTCTAAAAGCGCGTCATTTTGCCTGTGAATTACATGACAACCTGATTATCATTACTAATTTCTTTTGTCCCGCCTAGACGATTTTCATTAGTGCGCAACGACTGAAAGCAGGACTATATCTACCCAAACAGTGATAAATTTTTTTTATACTTTCCGGTAGATTTTCGAGATTTCTCGGTAGATCATTACTCGTTAACTTCATCGAAAACGGTAAAATTATCAAAATTTTACCGTTTTCGATGAAGTTAACGAGTGATTTTCGAGATTTCTCGGTAGATCATCACTCGTTAACTTCATCGAAAACGGTAAAATTATCAAAATTTTACCGTTTTCGATGAAGTTAACGAGTGATGATCTACCGAGAAATCTCGAAAATCTACCGGAAAGTATTGAAGAAATACACGTATTTCCACTAGAGCTAAAAGAACTTAAACATTTCTAAAAATCTGTGTACTTTCTTTTGCATTTGAGTATACCATTATAATTTATGTACCGAAACACTTGAATGTAATAAAAAAATGAAAATGTTGATTATACTTGGGTTAGTTTCGATGTGGATATTTTTCACGTGAAACAAAAGGATTGTATTAATTTATCTTAATTTTCTCGCGATTTACATGAATTTTTACCGATGTAGAAAGGTCTTTATATGAAAATGAAATAGGCGATTATACAAAAACTTGGAAATATTTGATCAAGCACATGAGTGTAAATAATTGAATTGCCGAATCAATATGTTTGCTAGGGTGGTGTTTGAGTGATTTAACCGTTTATGAACTTCTTTGGATTTTCATTTGCACTTACATGGAGAAGCTACGACTGATTCTCTTATCTCGAATACTCATAGATTATCTTATCTCGAATAGCCATTTATATCGAAGTGAAATTATGGTATTCTTTGAATTAACCCTTTCCTGTTCAATCCCTGGTTTTGCGTCCCTGTTATTTCATATATGAGAAAACATTGTAGAAAAAGAAGAAATTGCTTGTGACAAGCAATTTCTTCTTTTTCCACAATATTTTCTAGCCGACTAAATGGTTATTTTTCAAATCAAATCCATTTTGAATGTTCGTATGCAAAACCTATGAATTTGGATAGGCCTGAAATTTTGCAAAACAGGAAAAGGTTAACCCAAACGAGTCCTACTATAGATGGCTATTGACGAATACTGTTCTTCAGTTCTCAACTCCTCACCTGGTTTCATATTTTTGTTTGACGAATCACAGCTGACCAATCAAATCATTCATAAGACTACTCCCAATTTTGGACGGTACATGTTTCATTGTGATTTTGTTTGTTTGTTTGAATGAGGTTTTACGCCGTTTTTAACAATCTTTCAGTTATATCGCGGCGGCTGGAGCACGTAACAATGGAATCCTGGTATTTCTTCCACCAGTACTACCATTACATCCTTTCCTAGCCTCCAGCTGCTATCCCACATAGGTATACGATTATCGACCCATTGGTGAGAGACAAATAGTCGGAAAGGATGAGTGCAGCCGTCGGGGATCGAACCCGGGACCTCTAGATTGACAGTCCGACGCGCTACCAACTGCGCTATGACGGCGGCGTTTCATTGTGATACGACCAGTCAAAAAAAACCCATCGCATTCGAAGCAGCGATTATTATCAATAGACAGGCTGTGAATGTTGACCTCCGTCACTTTATGTCAAGCAATTTTGTTCCCTTGTAGACTTAAACGTCGTGACTAAAGCTTGTTCAAGTTAACCAGCGATTTACTTTTCCTTTATGCTTCCGACCATTTATTTGCATGTTTACATCATTTGAAATATGTCAGTGGACGTTGCTAGCTATCTCTGAGTTAGAAGAATGACAAGAGTTTGAACTGTAAGAATATTGGATCATGACAAATACAGTTAAGAAGGGCTGAAATATATACGAAAACCATACGCCATAACATTATTTGAAATTGAATTGAGATATCGCTAGCCTTGATTAAGCTAGAGTTACGACACCTTGTTAGCGCACTAACGAGTTGAAGTTAGCATGCAAACCTGATAGGGCGATGTACGCAAGTAATCGAGGACGGTTATTTCAGAGTGTCGAATGTTTTCGAAATGAGCGCGTGAGTTACATTTTAAACAATTTCACGTGTGCTTTAAGCGCAGATATTGAGCAGCCTGAATATCTACACTATAAATTTATAATATTTACTGATCGTCTAAATATGTTCAATAAAGTCTGAACATGTGATTATCTTGTATTCTCTTCAAAGTACTATATCACTAATGTATGAATCCGCTTTGCGTATTCATACAGTGTGATTAAGTTTTTAGGTTCATACCTCAATGATATAAAGAAAAATCATTTCATTTCTTATAATTTAATGCCGCCAATCATCAACAACAATAACAAAAACGAAAAAAGCATATATTTTACGAGTTTTTAGTGAAATTCTGTGGATCTACTTTGTGCGCAAGCATATAAAATAGTTGTGTGCTCAAAATTTTGTTCATGGAAGTATAAAAAGAAAAATTCAGCCAATTAGAACGCTTGAATCTATTAAGACGAAACTGAAATTAAATCATAAAGTGAAGACTCTGGTCAGACTGTGCTAATGCACAGAATAATCTGAGTGTTTACTTAGCTCAGAAATGGAATTGTTGAAAACATGGTACGCGCTTTATGTTATGGAGTTTATCATTTGAAGAACTCCAGCGAATATGTACAGTTTTGCATGTAGTTCCGTTGTTTTGTTTGAATGGGGTTTAACGCCACTTTTAGCAGTATTTCTGTCATACCACGGCGGTTTGAGCACCTAACCATGGCTTTCTGGTATTTCTCACACCAATATTACTATTCATCCTTTTCTAGCATCCAATTTTTGGTTACTGTTATTCACCCATTGGTGGGGGACAAATGTCATAGTTCCGTGAGTACGATTATGTCCCTGGGAATCCCGAGTATATCAGAATATGATAGCACAATATTACGTCGGCGAGAAAGGAAGAATGCGAGAACACGACGGCCTGAACACGTGATTATCTTGTATTCTCTTCAAAGTACTCACGTGTACTCGCGTTTCCGCCTTTCATTTTCCATGAAACCATTGTCGTTGTCCGGGTTAATTTTTGGCTAATTTTTCTTTGTTTCAATTGGCTGGAGCAAAGAGAAACGACAGAAAAAGACGGAAGACTTTCATCACATTCTCTTGGTGATCACATCTTTTTTTAGTAATCCAAACTGAAACTGAAAGGAGATGAAAGCAACATGATACTATTTCAATTGAGTAAAATTTGAATGGGAAATGTTAGTAAACATTGTCACCTATCCCAATACAATTCCTTTTTAGGGCCCCGAAGAAAATGGCTGTAGAAAACATTGTTTGAAAACAAATTAATTTTTACATGCAATGTCTTCATTATCCAAAATGTATTTTATTAAAAAAGCCAAGATTCATACAATTCTATTAACTTAAAATTATCGTCTGCGTCTCATGAATTTGGACCAATCTAAAATTTAATCGTCTGGTAATGGGTTACAGAAATTTTTATATTTTTTCTTTGTGTCTTTATTCTTATCTATTTACTTAGTGCGTCAAAAGAGAGGATTGTATTGGTAATTGATTCAACACAATAAAATGCGGAAAATGGTTTGTCGGAGTAAAGTTTTATCGAATTGTACGACTCGATTGTTGAAAGTGCTCCGGAAACCGAAACCGGAAGCCGGATTGACATGACATGTTTATTTCAATCGTCAAGAGATTTAGTTTCGTACAAATGTATAAGGTATCAGAAAAGACTGATATAATAATTGATTATGTTGCTAGGTAACTAAATATAACGAAGGACGAATATGTTCACCTAGCCAATCTGTATAAGTGAAGCTGCATGGCTGTAAGCCTAGAATCAATAGTATTTAAAGGTGATCTTCTATTACCGTGTTTGTTTTATGGACGTTTTACAGTGCTCATTTTTGTGCATTTCTTGAGAGTGTAGTGAGTGTATTTCCGTTTATTTATCGTCGCTACCTTAGCACATGCCCATATGAGCAAAGCCCCCAGAAGACGCTTAGTTGTTACAGTGGATATTGCGAGGATACAGGACGAAACTGCTGAGAGCTCCGCCTGGTTTTAACGAGCACAGTCACACGGAGCCTCGGTTAAACGTCTCATCCGAAAAAAAAGTTTGTTAGTTGATATGGTCAGCCCAGGGCTCGTGCGCCTCAGTGTGATAGTGTTCGTGCCTGCATGTATATCCCAGAAAGTTATTCATTTGTAATATTCAGGAAATAGTTAAAGCATAATCCAACTTAAAGCGAAATAACGCACAAGGCTAGCTAATGGCATTCTAACAGAGCGGCCACTACTCGAACATCACATACCGCTCGCTCAAGACCGAGTTGTCGAAATCATTTGCACTTTAGCCCTTGAGAGTATAAGATTTCACTGTCATGTCGATTCTTTCCTCATTTTGACTTTATGTAAATGACGTTACAAGCGATTTCTTCATTATCCACAATGTTTTCCTAAGCTTTTTTTATGGTGGGTCGTCAAGAGGTGAGATTGTGTTTGAATGGGTTAAGAATTTTCCTGGACGAATATAAAGCTACTCATTGGATGCAAGCATTAGATTCATCCTAAGAGAACTACGTAACGGCCTCTAATGTTTTACAGGGGTGGGTGTTATATCCTCTATAATATTTAACGAATATTATATCAGCCTCATCGGTGTTCCATCAAATAATCACTTGAAAAAAGAAATCAGAACCAGCTGGGGTAAAGAAGACATCGAATTCCTAACATAAACATACAGTAAGCTAGAATGGCTATTTTAGATTCAGAAAGTCAACAAAGCGTAAATAGATTTGACCCCTATTTGCCTGCGCAGCCTAACCAGAGTACAGTATAGGTTTTTACCCATAATCGATCGCTTTTAACCCATTCCCTCACAATCCCGCCTTTCGACGCACCAAACGAAAAAAGTTTGGGAAAACATTGTAGAATATTAAATAATTGCTTGTTACAAGCAATTTCTTATTTACCAACAATGTTTTCTACCACTAAAGACAAAGATTTTTAAAATTCCATCAACTCAAATTTATCGGTTGAAACTTCTTTTAATTTTGGACAAGTCTAAAGATTTGTCTTCTGGTAACGGGTTAATTTATTTTCCGATTTAGTAAAGGATCAAAATAAATCACCAGATGGCTATAAATGAGTTGGTGAAATTGAAAAGCAGCCGATAAAACCATTCATAACACTCAATGTATGACCATATATGTTGCCGGCGGTATTCAAAAGATCTATTGAAAAAGGCTTTTGCATGCCAGAAATCTTGACGTTGGACGTGTTTTATAGACGATTAGCGTCGCGGCGTGTTAATGGGACGTCTTTCACGAGGCTATCGGTGACATTTGTTAACGCAGGTCAGCCTGCGCTCGTCGCACAGTCTCATATATGTAAGATTTTTTTCACAGTTTCCGGAAATCATTTAAATGATATGTGGATATTATGTTGATCTTTTTATAGGATTGTAATTTTACGTCATAGTATGTAAATTTACATTAATGTCTTGTTAGTAAGACTATTGGTTACTTTTTTACAAAGATGAGCATGGATACCTAAAGACCCCAACTTCCTTAGCGTGACGTTTTATTTCTTAACATTTTTTTTTTCATAAACGAAAATAGAATATTTCTTATTCCCAACACGATTCGATTTGTGTTATAAATGTTCTCCTGCTTTATGATGTATTAAGTTTTTTTGTAACAAAGCGGCGAATTTTGAATTCATCAAACAGTATTTTTGTGCAGTTAAATCTATTTAAAGTGACAGTATGAGTAAATGGAAATTCTTTCAGTGGATTTGGAAAGGAATGTTTAACACCGATGGGATTTTATGATATGAATAAAGGAGAAGTATTTCTATAACAGATATTATTCATAAACGGTCTAAATTGGAAGAATTTTTATACACCATTTTAACTCTTTCCTGTTTTTCAAAATTTTAGCCTTGTCCAAATTCAAGGAAATTGTAAAGAACAATCAAAAGTGAGTGCAATTTTGAAAGTACCCAACATACAGGGTAGACAATATTTAAGAAAATATTGTTGGAAAAGAAGAAATTGCTTGTCACAAGCAATTCCTTCTTTTCCCACAATGTTTTCACAAGTATAATATTACAGGAAAAAACAAAAATCAAACAAACTAACAAAAAAAAAAAACCAAAAAAAAAAAAACCAAACCCCCCCCCCCAAAAAACAACAACAAAAAAAACACCCGGATTGTACAGGGAGGGCTAATTATCTACTTTATTAATGAACAGCCAATTAAACGTAGCTTCAGAATTCCAAACCAAAGTGTCAAGTTCACAAAAAAAAGTTAAGTATAGGGTTAATTTACAATACAGTTATTTTTCCTTTAAGCGACCACTAATTGGACGACCAAAATTGGTCGTTTTAAAGAATGGTTGCTTAAAACACATTTTTGTGAAATACATGAAGGGTTGATTCGATTGCATGCACCAATCAGCAAATCCTATGATGCTGGGACTCATTAGAATCGTCTCAGTGAGTCTCTAACGATTCTAATGAGTTCCAACAGCATTGGATTTAGGCATAGTGTGTTTTTTCGTCTCACTGAGGCGATTCTAATGAGTTCCAACAGTATTGGATTTAGGCACAATGTGCTTTTCCGTCTCACTGAGGCGATTCTAATGAGCTCCAACAGCATTGGTTTTAGGCACAATGTGTTTTTTCGTCTCACTGAGGCGATTCTAATAAGTTTCAACAGCATTGGTTTTAGGCATAATGTGTTTTTAGCAAATTGGACCACTTCTTTATAAGAGCTTTTTGATCTTGAAAAGGGGATTTCGAGTGTGGTCGCCTATTGAATGAGGTCGCTCGAGCAAGATCAGTTGTAGGGAAGGAAAATTCTAGTTTACATTAGTTTTTTTCCCTCTCTCTTCTTTCCATGGAAGATATCCCTATTTTAGTTATTTTGTGAAAAGATCGTAGTTTACCCATAAAAGGGAATCAGGACAAGTATTCGAGTCGTTTGATTAACCTATTTCCACACAACGACGTTGTTAGACGCCCCCTAAAAAGACTTTCAAAATTTTGTGAGAATAAAGAAATTGCTTGTTACAAGCAATTTCTGCATTATCCACAATGATTCCTACCTCAAAAGAGCGAAAAATTTAAAAATTCACAAACTAAAAGTGCCATCTGTAAAATCTTGGATTTTGTACCATATAGTCTGAAATTTTGTCGCGATGTAATGGGTTAACTCACAAAAACTTCGAAAAGCTAAGGGTATTGCCCAATACCAAACAGCAAAACAGCTAACATTTTACCGTTTAATCCCTAGTTTTAACGTCCCCGTGATTTCATAAATAAAAAACATTGTAGAAAAAGAAGAAATTGCTTGTTAAAAGCAATTTCTTCTTTTCCTACAATATTTTTTACCTAACTAAATGGTTATTTTTCAAATTAAATTCACTTTCAAATTTTTCTGCAAAACCTTTGAATTTTGACAGGTCTAAAACTTTGTAAAACAGGAAAGGGTTATGCTGCTTCAAATGATGCCACAGGTTTAGAATTTATAATTTTTTAAAAAAAAAAAATCCTTGTCTTTAAGGGTTGAAGCAATTTCTTCATGTTCCACATTTGTTTTCGAAGATTTTTTTTGAAAGGATCGAGAAAAAGTGGGGGTTGAGTAGGAATGGTTTAACCCATTACAACACCAGAAAATCTTAGGTTGGCCAAATTAGAAACTTGCAGACAACAATTTTTTGTCGACCGAATTTAAAAAATCTTAGTCTTTTTGTTAGAAAACAAAGCTCTTTTCCCTGAGGGGCGTCTAAAAGCGTCATTGTGTGGGAATGGGTTAACAAGGTCTTCTTTCTTTGAACTATTTCTAATGAAGTCAAGTCATGTTATCGTTATTCGTGGTTTCACACATAACCAACCGATTCAAACGTTTCATTTAACCATAATCACTGAAATCAGTATATTATTAATGATCACACCCCTGTCCGATTTTCACTAATAAAAATAGAATAAAAAGGGTCAGCTCTCTTCAGAAATTTCATTGGGATTCGAACATAAGTTCATCTTAAAGAGCATTCGTTTGCTTTTAAATTCATGCTAGGACAATGATACCATTAGCGATAAACTTTTCGACAAATTAAAATTGAACACGACAACCATCGAAATTTCCTTCATTCGGGTCGGCCTAAAGAGGGAGGTGTGTGTGTGTGGGGGGGGGGGAGAGACATTTTAACACATTCCAACACAATCCCTCCTTTTTACGCCCCTCAAGAAAAAGGCTTTGGAAAACATGGTGGAAAATAAAGAAATTACTTGTATCAAGCAATTTCTTCATTATCCACCATGTTTTCTATCCACAAAGATGAACAAATTTAAAATTCCCGCAACTTGAAATTGTTGTCTGCAACTTCTTTCAATTTGGACAAGTCTAAAATTTTGCCATGCTGTAATGGGTTAAACCTCATTACTAAACAACAAATAGTCCAAACATAATTCTTTAAGCATACATGAATACAGTGCAGCAGTGGTCTGCCTTTGCGCACAAAAGAATTTTAGACTTCTCACTATCGCCATGCCTCGAAATCCCCGTGCCAAAAGGAGAAACATGAAATTATAACGGAAATACCTTAGAGTACAGCGGTTTGGTACGGTTCTGTACAACGCGTCTCGGCAAAAATGGTCTAGGCTAAAGTTCGGTGTCGAATTTGACCTGATGCAAGATCGGTCATTTGTGTACTACACTACCATCGTAAAGCATGAAAAGAATTATTACCATCTCTGAAAACACCGGACATGTACATATATAGGCTAGCTCCCTGTCTCACTGATATTTATCCGTTACATTGTTGAAAAGCTTCCGTTCTCTAGTCTAGCTGCTATGTTTCCGTTTGACTTTCCCATCAGTTTGTAAGACGTAGCGTCTTAAACTTCAATCATGGGATGTCAAGGGTTCGATCCCCGGCGGCGGCACGTATCCTCTCCGACATATGTCTCTCACCAATAGGTAGATCATCGAAAACCAAAGGAGGAGGGCAGCTGGAGGCTACAGTGAAGGATATAGAGGTAGTACTGGTGTAAAAAATACCAGGAATCAATTGTTATGTGTTCCAGCCTCAGCGACACGACTGAAACACTGCTAAAAGTGGCGTTAAACCCCGGTCAATCAATAAATCAATCAATCAAAATAACTCTGATCACGGTTTTCAAAGAAGTCACAGCAATTTCTTCATTTTCCACATTGTTTTTCACAATTATTTTCTATAGCGACGTAAAGAGGAGGGATTGTGTGGGAATGGGTTAACTCCTTGGTTACTTTGACCTCGCTTCTTTATCATGATATCTTTTGACAAAAAATATTACTTAACAAAACAATGCTTTGCAAGCTTACAGTACTTTCACTTTAATTTTCTAATTTGAAGCTGGCGGTTTTGTATCATTCGAACTTGTATATATAGTTTGTGATAAGTCGCACACAATACAGAATGGGTCTTTTTAATGCATGTCTTGCTGAATAGAATATTCTACAAAATTGCACCAAAATCAAAGGAATGAAAGCACTTCAAGCACCAACTGCCGGTTGGTATGATTTTGGAAAAAATACTTATAAACTAACTCTGACTTAAAAGAGACAGACATGTAGTATAGACAAAGATCAGACTTCACATACGTGGTTATAAAGAAGGTATATGTTACATTAATGGATCTATATCTAATTTTGGTTAGAAAACATTTTGGGAAATGAAGAAATTGCTTTTCACAAGTGATTTCCCCACAATATCTCCCAAAGTCATTTCGCTGTTAGGTCAACAAATGTAACATTGCGTGGTCAAGAGTTTATCCTTGTCAAATATGAGTCTATATGTGCAGTCTGATCTTAGTCTACACCACCTGTTTGTAAATTTTAGGTTTGAGTTGTGAATATTTGTTCATAGAGAAATATCAACCCTTGATCAAAACTTCCAGTGAATTCAGTCCTTTGATTTTAATGCAGTTTTGAAAAACGATTTGTTCCTGAAAAGGTTTTTTTTATTATAACAGATTCCAGTTTTCGCTTATGTCTACAAAAAATATGCTTGCAAGGATAGTTGACGCCCCAAGGTGACGAAATCACTATGGTTAAGTTTTGTGCGTTTATGTAGCGTGATACAGCTTATAATTATTAACGTATTAAAAACCGTTGTCATGTCAAACCCAGTGAGGCAAATGAACCACCGACGGCTTCCACCGTTGCCAGGCAACGCAAAAAGAGGAACTTCTCCGAAACATTGTGGAACTAACTCTCACAGGTGCGGCCATAGGAACGATTTCAACATGGCTGGATCCTCCAATGGTAAGTCTTGAGTTCGATTCTTATGTAGTTTTTTGATAATATTATTTTTTTTTTTGAAATAGGGAATTGAAAAATGAACATTGATTTTTTTTAACCCATTCCCACACAGTGACGCTTTTTGACGTCCCTCAAGAAAAACAAATGGAAAAACATTGTGTAAAATGAAGAAATTGCTTGAGACAAGCAATTTCTTCATTTTACTCAAAGTTTTCTACCCAGAAAATTGAAAAAATCTACAATATCATAAACTTTAAATTGTCCTCTGCAACTCCTTTCAATTTGGACCAGTCTAAAATTTTGCCATCTGGTAATGGGTTCAACCCTTTTTTACTTAGCTGGAATTAACAAAACGCTGGCCATGCCAACTGACCTTAGATAGGACCATATCAAAGGGCGTTATTGCAAAAACTTTGCTCAGTAATAGGTAAAATAAAAAGTGGAATGGTTGGTTTACGACCTTTGCGT
Organism: Fragum fragum; assembly: GCA_946902895.1. Classification (NCBI taxonomy): domain Eukaryota; kingdom Metazoa; phylum Mollusca; class Bivalvia; order Cardiida; family Cardiidae; genus Fragum; species Fragum fragum. The sequence continues at coordinate 24,470,201 of OX336367.1, forward strand.
CGAAACTACAGCTTGAATAAGCTATAGTTACGACGTTTAAGTCGAGAAACCAACAATGGTGATTCACACGAATAGCGACCAAAGTCAGGGTTCAAAGTTCACATCCGGTCTAAATGATAGTCTGATTGGACGGCTGCTATTTGAACCGTTATTCGTTAATGAGAAGATGGCGGGGGCGGGGGTGTGTGGACTGCACAGCCCCTCTGTAACCATTTTTGTGGCATAGTGTTTCAACAATTTTAAAATGCTTTCTCACCGTAAACTGAACGCTGCGTTAATCAAATTCTAATATTTTTTCAAGATAGAATTCCACTTTAATCAACTTTCACAGAAACTTCTTAGATATAGTCATGAAATACGCAATGTGAAAAGGAGAAAATACTTATGGCAAGCAATTCAAGCCCTCTTTTCTTCACTGCTATTTCCACTTATCAATAAATATAGAATGAATTTTCAATTTAAAACATACATCTGATATGTTAGGTATTATCTCGCAATTTGGACCGGTATAAAGTTTTATCGACTACGACATGAACACGTGGAGTTTGTTATAAAGGTTACCATTATGATATATTCTGTTAAATAGAACACCAAGGCCAGACGACTGGTCAACTCGCTGTGACATGTGTCATAATCGGGATAATGATTATTCATAATTGCACGCTTTCTCCCAAATTTCAACACCAAGAAGAATTACTTGTGCGTTTTAACAATACTCTAAACACTTTTTCGTATACATTAGCCGCCGTCATAGCGCAGTTGGTAGCGCGTCGGACTGTCAATCTAGAGGTCCCGGGTTCGATCCCCGACGGCGGCACCCATCCTTTCCGACTATTTGTCTCCAACCAATGGGTCGATAATCGTAGACCTATGTGGGATAGCAGCTGGAGTCTAGGAAAGGATGTGATGGCGGTACTGGTGTGAGGAATACCAGGAATCCATTGTTAGGTGCTCCAGCCGCCGCGATATAACTGAAAGAATGTTGAAAGCGGCGTAAAACCCCATTCAAACAAACAAATCGTTTACATTACTCCGACAAACGTCATTTACCACAGTGTGCTTCTAGGGTATCACTCCAATTGGCGGATCGAGTCTGTTATTAAAGATAGACCAATAAAATCAACCATTTAGACCTAAAGTGAACTTTGAACTCGGACATTGCTCGACATTCACGTGAAACACTTTTTTGGGATGGCAACATAAACGTCGTAACTACATATTTTCCTAACTGTTGTGGCTATGTTTATGTTGCAAAACAACCGATTTATATCTTTGCTACCTGATACTAGGCATTTTTTTTTTCAAAATAACGCCGTTTAATATTTAATTGGAACTTCCTGTTGGAGTTGAATGGGACCGGCGATCCACCAATTAAATGAGCGCAGAGGTTTGTGAGCAACAGATGATATTTGTGTTAGTAAATCAAAAGCTTGAAAATTAATCATTCATTGTTTATCATTTAAGCACATAACAGAATTTTCAGAATAGTCTGCTTCAAGAGGGTCAATGTAAAGAATTTAATGATAATTTGTGAGATAGTTATCAGACAACGCAATTATATAATTACCAAAATTAAAGGAGGTTGCAGATGGCGATTTAAGCCATTACCAGACGATAAAATTTAGGACTGGTCCAAATTGATAGAAAGTGCAGACGATAATTTTTCCTTGATAGAATTTTATTTATTCATTTAATTATTTATTGTCTTTTGAGGTAGAAAACAATGTGGATAATGAAGAAATAGCTTGTAACAAGCAATTTCTTCATTTTCCACAGTGTTTTTCAAAAATAAAAAAAATCTTGAGGGGTGTCAAAAAGCGTCAATGTTTGAGATTGGGTTAAAGTATTGAGAGAAGGAGAAATGGCTTCTTTTGTTACAACTATTTTTGTAGCGGTTTTCCTTCAGTTCGTCAAAACGAGGAATTGTAGGGTAATAAGTTAAGTGGCTTCTGACAACTTGTGAGCTGTTGGGAGAAACCCTTGCTAAGGGGAAAGGTGTAGAGAAACACACAGCTATAAAAGTACACAAGATTAATGTTGAATATCAAAAAATGTCCAGTGAAACCGAGACCATTAGTTATTGGTGATTATATTTCCGTGATGGACTTTTCGACATGACCGAATTACCTTGACTTCTTGGGCAGGGCAGGCCTAGGTGTACAGAAGGGGCGGGTGGGGTTTGTGGGCTAGTACCCTTAATAATTCAAAGTGGATGAAATAAAGGCATCTAATTCCAATCATGGGATATTTACCAAAACAGACGTCCAATTTTAAGTAACATCTTGGCCTAAGCAGACAGAAAGATATGACACGTTTTGTTCTTGTTGTTATTTGTTTGTTAGTCATGTGTTTTTGTTTTTTGTTTTTTTTTCAGCCTTTTGGAGCTTATCAAAAAAGACGTTAATTTAAATTGAATAGTTGCTTGTATATTTTTTCTTTAGACACTGATTTCGACCAAATAAGAGGCTGATTTTTTTAGGTCGACTGTTTTTGAAGAAACGTGGAGGTATTGCTATGGCCAGATAATCGTCCGCGTTCTCGTCTACGCCATTGTCAGCGTCCGAAAACTTTGAAGTTTTGTTAAAATTTCAGGGATAACCGAACCAATACACTTCAAACTCGTTATATATGTTCACTATTAAAGGGGAATTCTATACCCACAATGGGAAAACGAATTATGTCCTTTTTCGACATAGACATTTATCCTCTAATAAGCACATGAATAGCCGAGCGTTGTTATCATCATGCGGTGCACTTATTTAGATTTACACTTGTTAATGCCAGAACTTGTTTATCGGAATAGTTCATTTTTATTTTTCAGTTCTTTTAGAATTTTCACAATAGCTAGTTCAATTGATAAAATGACAATAGGAAATAAAGCTTAAAAATAGATAGTTTAATGGACAGTTTGTTAGCCATGTCCAAAGCGCTTATTAAAAAAGTGATTCTGTAACTCAGCTCCGTTTCTCCAGTTCACAATGATTCATATCGTGAAAATCACCTAAAACACAGAGAAAATTGTTTCCGTCGATCCAGCTGAATCGGATTAAATGTGGCGTCCGACACAATTGCGAAGGATAGTCCCATATTAAACAATTGTCATTAAGATTCGGATTTCAATATTTCATAAAAGAGTCATTAATTATACTCGTAATCCACCAAGATTTTATTTTATCAAACCTCTTTTACAAACACTATAATAGACACCAAGTTAAATTTAAATGAAAACTAGCTTCGCAGCAAACTTAATAAACTTATATAATAGAAAAGTGGATAATTAACGAAAATGTAATGTGCGACTTATCACATACTGATCAAAGGGAGATAATCGACCCGACCGATCAGACTCTTTCAGCGAAAGTCGGCACAGCCACCAAAAGTAGTGCCCCTTTGACCCTTGACGAGCTTAACCCATTACCAGACGACAATTTTTTAAATATCGGCCTGATTTAAAAGAAGTTGCAAACAACAATTTTCAAGTTTTGAATTTAAAGGGAAACTTCTCTTCAGATCCGAATATCAACTTCTAAAATAATAAAAGCAATACAACAACTGTTCAATCTTTTTCAATTGGCGAATCGAATGTCAATCTAAGAACCAATTTAAATCAAATCATTCATTTAGACAGGTGGTTAACTTTTTACTCCTTTATTGGCCGTCATTTATGAGAAATCTTTAAGTTGGTTTAGCCAATTCGACGTCGTAACCACAGCTTGTTTAAGCCGTAGTTACGACGTTTAGGCCGCCAACAGAACATTTTACATTTTTGTTACATGTTATTGGCCAAAAACTTTGAAAATAAAGCCGTTTAATATCTAAGCTCAACTTCTCATCGAAGCTCAGTTGGTGGGGCGATCCAACAATTGACCAATCGCTGGCCCCACCCGCACTCCCTAGGCCCATCCTATTAACTCCGACCAAAAATTTCGCTTCGAATGGTAACGGCTTCATTTTTCAAAACTTATGGCCAAAAGCATGTAACAAAAATATAAATGCTTTGTTGGCGACCTAAACGTCGCAACTACAGCTTAAATAAGCTGTAGGTACGACGTTTGAGTCGCCAAATAAACAAAAAAGGTTAACAAAAATGGCGACAAACGTTGGAGTTGAAAGCTCAGGTCCGGGCTGAATAAATGATTTGATTGGTCGGTTGATTACTTGATTAACAGCCGCGATTGTTCACTTGAAATTATGACCCAAAATTTCTTTATAGACTCGATAACACGTTATCTTGAAAAATCCGATCAATGTTTGCAAAAGAAGTTTAGGTTTCAAAACCATTGTTCGGTCAGAAAATTCTTCCTGGTAACACTAAGTTGAACAATGTTTGCTTAACCATTACCAGAAAACAAGATTTTAGACTTTTCAAAATTCAAACATACTGACGACAATTCCTAATTGCTAACATAATAAAATCTTTATTGTTGGGAAAAATTAGAAATTGTAGTAAACAATTAAAAGATATTTAACGTGAAGCATCAGTTCATTGACTTCCTTCTTATTTTCACAAAATTATTACCTATGGATCAAAGGGAAAGGAAACGCGTTCTCCATTTAATATAAGCCCTAAAGCCTTGAATATGTCATTAAGACCTTTGGCTCCCTGGATACAGAGCGTATAGATGTGTCAAGTATGGTCAGGCCCACTTGTATCATAATCCTAAACTCGACATTAAATTAGATTGAAAAAAGAGCCTTTATCTCAGGTGAGCGCCCCATTGCCAACGGTCCTCTTGTTTTTTGATAACGTCGATCCTTCAAATATCAAATACATTAGACAGTAGGCCATTTATTAACTAATCACTTTATAAAGTTCCTAAGTATTAAGTTCTATCGATTTTTGCCGCTTCATTACTTTGTTCCAAATTCACTTCCGACGATTCTATTTCATTTAGTAATGATACTCATTCATTACTCGAAAATAATCAGTTTCCTAGGCAACGTTTACGTAAAAGTATAGGGTATACGTTAGAGTTTCCCATCGAGTCCATAGAGACGGCATTTCCTGATTAAAATAGCCATATACGACAATGTGGCGGGTTATTCGCCTCCGGATTTATAGAAATAATCGTTTTGATTAGCGAGAAGGCAGGTTAATTAGTTTCCAGCTTTTCATAGCAAATGAAACTCGATTCTTTTCATTAAAAGTACACATTATCTCCAACCAAATAATTCGAACGACACCGGGCTTTAAAAGATTCATATTTCTTAAGTTTTACAGACGAGAATCACCTAAAATGTATCAACAAAATTTATGTTTGAATTTAAATACACACACACACACACAGACAGACACATAGATACAGACACACACACACACACACACACACACACACACACACACACACACACACACACACACACAGACACACACACACAAATACAATAATATATATATATTATAATAATAAAAAAATACAATAAAAAAAGAGGAAAAAATACAATTAGAAAAAAAAAAAAAAAAAAAAAACAATTAAAAAAAGAAGAAGAAAAAAAATATCACGGCGGCTGTTCTTGTATATCTCGCACCAGTACAACCATTATATCCTTTCCTACGCTCCATCTGCTATCCAAGTTAGATTTACGATTATCCACCCATTGGTGAATAACATGTCGGAAAGGATATGCGCCGCAGCCGGGGATAGAACTAAAACTAATAAGAGACATGCTTCTCTAATAAATCTTCTACATCATCGTATTTTTTACAAAATGTCGAGGTATTACCTGGAGTTCAATATGGATGACAGTTAAACTTCCAAACGAGGGTGGTTATTACTATTTTGATTTAATGTTATTACTATTTATAATCGAAATTGACGGGTCGCCGGCCACGCCCACTGCCTATGACAGAAATTTCGAGCTAGATATAAAAAGGAAAAAACCCGGAAATTACGGTCAGTAAAATGTAAGGAGAAAATGCCAACAAACCAACAAAAATGCATAACGTCAACGTCGGGGTTCAAAGTTAAATTCCTATCTCATTGAATGATTTGATTTGTCTATCGATTTTCTTAGACAGCCGCGCTCCGTCAATTATTATGGAATGGTCAGCAACTTTTTACTGACATACTTTCCAGGTATTAAAGTGACCACAGCGTCAGAACCTCTTCGATTACGGAGATTTGAATAATTTTTGCCAAGTGTTAATGGATTTTGTCAATATGAACATTCCAACTGTGTGTCAAGCCTAAAATCACACCAGTGGGGGAAATTAGCACCAGCTAAAATGAATTGGCTGCGAATGATAATTTATATTGTCGCCACACCCGTTTAAACCAACCTTTTTTTTTCTTTTTTCAAATATGAAAAAAATAAGTACAATTGAATTTATTCAGCGAATTGGAGAAAGCCAAAATTCTCGTCTGGACAGAGATCATTTCACGGACGAAAGGACACACGGTGGGCAATCCGCCATGATAAAAGCTGGCTGACTTTCAGCCAGTGGAGCTAAATATAATACAAATATGTCGTGCAAAAGGAGAAATTACTTGAGGCTAGCAATTTTCCTTTCCCCAAATTGTTTCCCCTCAATTCTACTCTATTTTTAAATTTCATCGCACTCCGCATTGTCGTTTCGCAACGTCTTTCAATTCGGATCCCAGAAATAAACATTAGCACATTTCCGCTAAAATGGCAAGTTATACGGTAGATACAAATGAATGGTTTGTCAGAGTTTTAGCATTATTTGGCACACTATCTCTGAAAGATCAACGATTCTGAGCTTTCAGAAATATGAGCGTGGGCATGGCATTTCCACCCATTTCACACATGCGTAGAGTGCAAACAATGCACAGTCTGCAAACTCACTCAGGCCATTTAGAATATTCGCAGATCGTCGGAAGCACAGGCTGATCTGAGCCTTTGCGCAATAGTTTAAATTGTCACGCAAAGCATAAAATATATTACCCGTTTTCGAAATCAAGGATGCGCATATAGAGACATTGTTTATGCCCAAGCTGAACAAGGGCCAGGAAAGAAACCGACTACAGCGATTTCTGTATCTTTGCAGATGCGGACTCCACTATTTGGACTGATTTTCAAAATCCAGAAGGACTCGTTGTTACGGGTTACAAATTTACGTCACCAACCCGACGATCCTATCAGACTACTTCTAGACCGACTTCCGGTACAGTTCGAAATCACATAGGTAAGTTGTATGGGTTGTTAAAATGAAACCGACAATCGAATGTATTCGTTAACAAAACATAACAGTGTGAATCACTTTTGTAATTTAGCGAAACCTTGGAATGAACGTTTATGACGCTAGCTTTTTTCCCCAAACTAGCCTGATATGCGAATTCATATTATAGTTTCGGTCAAAATGGTCGCATTTAATAGTACTGATTACTTTAGATAAACCACGAAGGTCTTCTCTGAGGTTTGGAAGTTCTATTCTCGAATTTGATTTTATCTTAAATAAGCGATTTGTTCGTTCAAAATTAACAGATCGCTGACCACGCCCACTTAGCTCCGATAGGAAACTCTTTTTCGATATTAAACGGCGTTATTTTTGCAGAATTTATTGACAGTAATTTGCAACAAAAAGTAAAATGGTTGGTTTGGCGACCTAAACGTCGTAACTACAGCTTGAATAAGCTGTAGTTACGAAGTTTAAGTCGCCAAACCAACAAAAACGCTTCACATTAATGATGGCCAAAGTCAAAGTTGAACGTTCTCTTTCGGTATAAATGAATGATTTGATTCCTCGATCGATTGTTTAGTTTACATCCTCGATCTGTCAACTGATGTAGACAAACAAACAAACAACAACAACAAAACCAGACAAACCCAAAACAAACAAACAAACAACAACAACGGAATACGAACTTCACTGTAAGACCCACCCATGCCGCAAGACACGGTTGGAAGAATATCATTGAAACGTGACTGACCGTGACGTTATTTTGTAACGTTGACCGTTTAGATTGTCATTGTATAATTACAAACGTCAACCTAGGAAGTCATAAGTTACATTTGTTTACTGGAAAAATTTACGATACATTATGCTTTTTATCACGGACTTAGCGAATTATACGTCATTACGTTGACCAAGATCCTTTCATGCGTTTATTTATTGAAAAATTGCCCTACAAAGTCACGTTATTAAATCTGAAGTACGGTGTTTACCTTTACATCTATGATAGGCTTATTATTCTTTTTATTATAATCATTATTTAACAGATCGGGTAGTTAACTTAGCCTTTAGATGGATTTTCCAACTATTTCACAGTGCCTTATAGTAAAGATAACGCAACGGATTTAGACCTTTTCCTGGTCTTCTTTATGAAATTCTAGTCAGTATTAATCTACGGACCACAAAGAGAAGTGTCTTATTAGACTCTGCCTGATCGCTGTCTGCACATTTCGCATGAATGTTTGTATCATAAATGTTCTTCACAAAGTTTAAAATGTTGCGGATTATTTAGAGTGTTCGTACGGATAAACGTTTCTCTCTTTTAAAAAAAAATGTCAAAATGGGGAATATACCAGGATATTGCTTCTTTTCGCTGAACCAATTACCACTCAATAATGCCTCTTGAAGCCCCTGTAAAATAATACTAAGGAAGATAACCACATTCAGTCATTACTTCTCAAATAACACAGACTTTGAAATGGCGTCTGCAAGTTCTTTCATTTCGGACGAGTCTAAATTCTACTGGTCTGGTTATGGTTTAAGCATCTTTTCTTAAAACGTCTAGCTTTTAACCCACTATCCCACTTTTTGTTGCCCTGAAGAAATTTGGTCACTGAAAACCAGAAAAGTTTGCTTTTCTCACAATGTTTTCTAAATTTTTTGGGAACTATTTTCCAATTTTAGCAGTTATATGCCTAAATGTTGTCTGCAACTTTTCTCAGTTTGAACAAGTCTAAAATTTGTCGTCTGGAGTGGGGTTGAGGATGGGGCTGAGGTCCTTGAATAAATGATAGTCTTAACCCATTACAAGACGACAACATTTCAGACTGGTCCAGATTGAAAGGACTTGTAGTCGATAAATTTTGGATTTTTTTACTTTTGGGACCAGAAACATTCCGGATAATGAAGAAAGTGCTTGTATCAAGCAATTTCTTCATTTTCCACAGTACTTTCCAAAGCCATACTTCTTGGGGTCGTTTAATAGCGTCTTTGTGTTGGAATGGATTAATAACTTGGGTCAGTCGGCAATCAAAAGTCGATACAAAAGATGTAGTTACGATACTTTGGTCTCCTAACGACTACAAACATTTCCCATAAATCACGAATTCTACTTAAGATTGTTCTATGATTAAATGACACTTACAAATTTACATACTGGTATGGAGATACGGTACTTTATTTATTACCGAATGAATTTTTCCGCTAATTGTCAGATTGATCACGCAACATGCGTAAACGGACACGACACCATTTACAGCTAACCTAACAGCCTACCATTTAATAGCTCTCCTGGGCTCAACGTGCTCAAGGGGAGATGTTAGGATCACTTAATATCCGTATCCGTTGTGCGTCGTAACATTTTCCTTAAACACCATCTCCACCTATACAACTGGACCAATTTACATAAAACTTGGCATGAATGTTCTTTGGGTGACCCTTTTTAAAACTGCTAGTGAAATTTTGATTTGCAAAAGAATTTGGGCGTGGTAGGGCGAGGCTTATCAGACTTAGAGAATTCATGGAACAATTATTTAAAAATCTTCTCCTCTTAAACCACGTGGCTAATTTGGACTAAACTTGTCAAGAATGTTTCTTAGGTGACCCCTTTCAAAATTTGTACGATGAATTTTGATTATGAAAAAATGAGAGCGTGACAGGACCGGGCTCTTCAGACTTCGCGAAATCATGAAGTAATTCTTTAAAATCTTTTCCTCCTAAACCACTGAGCCAATTTAGACAAAACTTGGCATTAATGTTCCTTGGATGGTCCTTTTCAACACTTGTTCGTGAAACTCTGCTTTGTAAAATATATGAGCGTGCAGGGCCATGGCAGGCTTATCAGACTTATAGAAATCATTGGATAATTCTTTAAAAATCTTCTCCTAAACTGCCGTGCCAATTTGGACCAAACCTGGCAAGAATGCTCGTTAGATGACCCTTTTAAAGTTCGTTAATAAGATTCTAGTTTTAATGCACGGGGGATGGCAGGACCGGGCTTCTTAGATTTAGATAACTTAGGGAATCATTCTTTGAAAATCTTCTCCTCCTAAACTACTGGGCCAATTTGGACCAAACTTGTCAGGAATGTTCCTTGTGTGACCCTTTCAAAATCTGTTCGTAAAATTTTGATCCACGAAAAACAGGGGCGTGGCAGGGCTGGTTTATACATGTAAAGCTTTGAGAGATGATAAGATATTACTCAGATGAGCGATTTAGGACCTTCTTGGCCCTCTTGTTTTTTTTTTTTTTTGTTGTTTATTTTGTAGTTGGTGTGAAAAAACAAGTTAAAATCAATTACTGTTTTCGTGTTGGATAATCTTTAATTGTAAATTTTCCTAATGTGTGGTTAAATAATCAACGTGAGATACGTAAACGTGAAATTAAGTTAATAATATAGCATATTATTTCATTCATCATTAAACAGCAGATTGCACATTTGTAGCATACTTAGAAATACTATGATAAATACCCAAGGAAGGTGGTGCTCACAGAATTGTTCCCTTAATACAGCGTCTCAAACTTAAATCTTGTCTTTTTAAACATTATTTATCAAGGATTAGAAATGAAGTGAATATTTCTTGTTTCATTGCGGAATGAAACTAAAACCAAATCACACCACTGTGATTGGGTTTTTAGTTTCACAGCTCGGTGAAAACACGAACAATCTCGTCACCTGTTAAATGATTACGGAAGAAAAGGGTTACTCAGAGGAGGGAGGAGGTTAAGTATAAGCTATGACGCACGACTCTTTCATAAATCCAATTCCCAATTAATCAAGAAAACGTAAACAATTTGAATATAGCGTAACCTAGTGACCCTCTTACGTGATCTTAAGGAACGCGTTGACGTCATTTTTCACGCTAAAACGCGTTCATTTTTACGTTGACATACTTTTTTCTTCGAAATATGTTAATTGTATTGTTATTACAGCCACGACAATTATAGTGTTGAATTTGACCACATTATGTCACCATTTGTTTGAAATGATATTAGGGGTTTTATGGGATACTTAGGATTAAACCACCACAACACGACAAAATTTTGGACTGATCTAACTTGTAAGAAGTTACAGACAACATCTCCATTTCTATTTTCAATGGGAAAATAAGTGCCTAAAATCAGGTAGAATACATTGTAGGAAAGCAATTGCTCGTTTTCTCACAATATTTTCCAAAGTTAATACGGGGTTGTGTGGTAATGGGATAATGAACGTTTCATACTGTTTTGCTCGGATTTGCGCATTCTTAAATCGACCGTTTTGCAAAATAAAGTTGAGAAATGGTCTATCAAAATCTCGACCCTGCCATTTTTGTTGGTGTTGGCGCGACAACTTACAATTTTGATCATTATCACAAATGAAGACTTGGCATGAATAAACACTACAAAAAGTTATTAACCCATTCCCACTTAATCCCTCCTTTTTACGCCCCTCAAGAAAAAAGCTTTGGAAAATATTGTGAAAAATGAAGAAATTGCTTGATACAAGCAATTTCTTCATTATCCACAATGTTTTCTATCTAAAAAAGATGAATAAAATTAAAAATTCAACTTCTTTCAATTTGGACCAGTCTTAAACTTTGCTGTGTGGGAATGGGTCAATTCAACCAATGGAAGTTACTAAATGCCTTTATTCCAAAATTTTAGGTGCATTTATTTCTTAACCCATTCCCACTCAGTTCCTCCTTTTTACGACCCTTAAGCAAAGGCTTTTTAAAACGTTGTGGAAAATGAAGAAATTGCTTGTTACAAGCAATTTCTTCATTATCTACAATGTTATCAATCGAAAATTCCATCAACTTGAAAATGTCGTCTGTAACTTCTTTCAATTTGGACCATTCTAAAATCTTTTTGGGTGGGAATGGGTTAAATGCTTTTAACCATTCAAAAACCAATGCACAAAGTTTTTTATCAGGGAGGGGAGTGTTGTCATGTAAGCATGTTTCATGATTTGATGTACTTGTATTACATCCACGGTATACTGTCAATGTCTTATGATTTTTACCAGTCTAAGCACGATTTTCTTGATAACATTAAACGGGTATCGAAACAAGTGCTAATGATTCTCGTGCTTATTTATTAACTCAACTAGGCACGAAGTTAGAGGAGAAGAATATTACATTTAGCAGTAGTAAAGACGGCAGATGTTTCACTGGACAGTTTTTTTTAACTGGACATGAGTTTGAATTCCAGTTGCACCAGAGGTTATTTGGATTATGTCAATTAACACGATATTTTAGAATCCTCACATACATGCAGCACTTGCGAAATCCTTGAAAATACAACGAATAGGTAAGGTTATACTTGTTATAAGTATCGCCCCCCCCCCCCGGCGAATATTCTTTTCAACATTTGTCTCCAACCAATCGATGATTATTCGTAAGCCTACGTAGAGTGAGGAACTAGAAGCTCTAAAAAGATGTAGTGGTAGTACTGGTGTGAAAAATACCGGGAATCCATTGTTAGGTGCTCGACGAAACAAAGTTAGACCGAAAGTGAATTTTTAACTCCGACATTGGCCCAGCTGTTGGCCGACATTTATGTGGAGCATTTCTCTAGGATTGGCGACGTAAACGACGAAACTACAGCTTTATCAAGCTGTAGTTACGAAGTTAAGGTCACGAACCAACCATTCTACGTTTTTGTTACGTCTAACTGGCCTTAATTTTGCACAATATCTAAGTGGAACTTTCTGTCGGGGCTCAGTGGGCGTGGCCATATATCCGTCAATATAGTAAGTCAATTTTACAGATTAGTTATCTCCCTTTGATAATAAAAGGCAAATTCAAAAAGTTATTGCCCCTAAAAAATGTAGCTCGAAATGAAATATGTCACTTCAAAGCCACGGATGAGGTAAAAACATTTTTGGAAGAGCTAAACTTGCATTTATATATTTTTTCCTCTCACAATCTTTCCTAAGGGCTATGAGAAACGCGAATTGTGCAGGAGTTTTGAATAACGTCATCATGATGGATATGCCTTTTAGCCCATTCTCATACAATCGCGTTTTTCACGACGGAAATATTCTAAACTACGGAAAATATTGCATGAATTGAAAAATCCTTCTTTATCTACAATGTTTTCTACTCTAAAAGCCGTTTATTCTTAACTCCGTTTTATTTGTCGACTCCATCTCTTATGATTTTGGCCAATTTCGAAATTTGTCAAATTTTTCATGGGTAAAGGTATAAGAAATTATAATCATAAAATGCCAACTTGACCCCCTTGTTAATTAAGTATTCGGTGCGAAAAATATATGCCTTCGGACATCTCGTGATTTTTTGTGTTTTTCAATTATAACATAAAAGTTGTTTTATTTTGATATATGTTCACCATAGGACCTAGAACTATAAAGGTATAGAACCTGGTATCTTTGGAAATATTCTGTTGAAGGTACGTGTATTTCTAATGGGAGTTTTTAACGAAAAGAATAAAAATGCAATCCGCACGAACATGAATTGTACGAAAACCGCATTTTATCATGGATCTCTAATTTCTGATGTGATCCACGGCGAAAAGTTTTTTGAATTAAATTTCGATTTGGGTATTGAGATTTCAGTACTTCAAAACGAGCTATATATTGATCTCTAATAACCACAGATTTACTTTTTATTAACGTCCATGTGTACTTTAGCTTCTTTCGGACCACCTAAATTGGCGATCGATTATTAATATGTCGTCTTTCGGGCGAACAAAATGCCGTAAATACAGCTTTATTCAAGCTGTATTTATAGTATTTTGGTCGTCCATTAACTATATTCAATTACCCTTCCCCAGAAGAACATTTGACTCATTACCAGACGACATTAATTTAGACTGGTACAATATCAAAGAAGTTGCAGACGACAATTTAAAATCGAATTTCAAATATCCCTAATTTTCTAGGTAGAAAACAATGTGGAAAATGAGTAAATTGCTTGTGACAAGCAGTTTCTACATTTTCCACATTGTTTTCCTGATCCTTTTTCTTGAGGAGCGACATAAAGCGAGATCGCGTGATAATGCTTAAAGCAAGTGTTATTTAAAAAAAATACATCTAAGTAGGCATATTCTCTTGGAATGACGACTTTTTTGAATAGGGTTTGACGCAACTTTCAACAGTATTTCAGTCATTATTGTCATGAAAAAACAACTAATGAAATTGGTTGTTGACAACAAAGGATTTTGTGATGATTTTAATATTTATCAAAATATCTTTACTTCTTAAGAGTTTTCGCTTTCCCTATGGTTTCTTTATGGCAGTGGTCGCTTAATACAAGTGGACACGCAAAAAAGACTGTAATCAATATTTTGTATATGTTTCATTGCGTGTATTGCGTGTACTCATTTTCAAGTGTCTCCCCGACGTCCGACTATTTGTCTCTCACCAATGGGTCGATAATCGTAGACCTATGTGAGATAGCAGCTGGAAGCTAGGAAGGGATGTAATGGTAGTACTGGTGTGAGAAATACCAGGATTCCATTGTTAGGTGCTCCAGCCGCCGCGATATAACTGAAGATTGTTGAAAGCGGCGTAAAACCCCATTCAAACAAACAAACAAACAAACAAATCATTTTCAAGTGAAACCAGTCTGATCGCAGTGCTGACCGTAAGTCTCACGTTAAATCAGCTGTAAACGATACTACAGTTGGTGTTTCAATGTAAAGACTAAAAATTTACATAGTTTTAGCGCTGTGTATGTAGATGTTCGATTCACACGGGTTCAAATGCATTAACCGAATTTCGCATAATCAATAATGTGCGGTTATATCATAGACATAAACAATGGGGCAGATTTTAATCAAGTCATGACTGGGTCGAACTTCTTACACGTACGTGCACAAACCCTTGAAACGTAAAAGTATTACTACATTCGAAGGTTATAATCATGTGATTAAAATGAACTGAAACTAAGTAAATGATTCTAAAAACTCTTGAATAAATGTCTAGAACAGACTTTAACATCTATTTATGGTATTTCTATGCAAGGCACAACTATTTAATCGTGTTGATGAAGTCTTAAGACTAAAATATTTGTTTTCTTATCTCTACGAAATGAGAAATTGGTCAGTGATCTATTACGCATTCTTGTGCTAAAAGTATTTCCGTGTGAAAACTGTCTAAAATTCGTAAGATGTGAGGCTTTCCGTGACGTGACATTTCTTATCATAAATAATGGTGAATTTGGTAAGCCTGTACATCCAAAGTCTGATCAGAGTCTTCACTATACGCTCAATAGATAGATACTAACCCAAAGCTTCTATAGAAAATCAGCGTATATTCTAAATGCTATGAGTGGCTGTCCAGGCTACCCAATGTCTGATCTTCACGCGAATGTGTAAAGAACAGTGGCTGTCTAGGCTGCCAAATGTCTGTTCTTCACGCGAATGTGTAAAGAACAGTGGCTGTCCAGGCTGCCAAAATGTCTGATCTTCACGCGAATGTGTAAAGAACAGTGGCTGTCCAGGCTGCCAAATGTCTGATCTTCACGCGAATGTGTAAAGAACAGTGGCTGTCCAGGCTGCCAAATGTCTGATCTTCACGCGAATGTGTAAAGAACAGTGGCTGTCCAGGCTGCCAAATGTCTGTTCTTCACGCGAATGTGTAAAGAAAAGTGGCTGTCCAGGCTGCCAAATGTCTGATCTTCACGCGAATGTGTAAAGAACAGTGGCTGTCCAGGCTGCCAAATGTCTGTTCTTCACGCGAATGTGTAAAGAAAAGTGGCTGTCCAGGCTGCCTCATGTCTGTTCTTTACGCGAGTGTGTGAAGAACAGTGGCTCTCCAGGCTGCCTGATGTGTTGTCTTCACGCGCTTGTGTGAAGAACAGTGGCTTTCCAGGCTGCTCAATGTCTGTTCTTCACGCTAATGTGAAATGGTTTGAAATGCTAAGAAAATGAATCTATTTCTAGGGCTTACCGCAACGCTGTAGCAAGTGCGTATATAAATATGGGAATATCGACATTCTTGCACCAAGCCTTTGATTTACTTGTCTGATACTTGTTTGTGATATTGGCCTTGGTTATGTTTTACTAGAAGAAATAGATACACTTTATTGTCGTTTCCTTAGAGGTATGAGAACATTAAAATACATAAAAGTAAAAGAAAAACAACTAATATTTGAAAATAACCGCCAGGTATATACACTTAAGTTTGCAAATGATGTCCTACTACTACATTTTTCTTCGCCCAATCTCTAAGATTTAGAAGATAAATGATACATTCTCGTACCTTTTGAAAATTCTTTGCTTTTTAATGACGGATCGCTGACAATGTCCCTTGACCTCCGATTACAAATCTGTTCGTCTAAAGAGATTATAGAACGGGACTAATTGAACAATGATAATATCAATATATATAATAATAATAATAATAAAAGGAATAATAAAGGGAAATCTATAATCAGATCGAAACATGTGACACAAAACCTTTGAAGTGTGTCTATATCGTCGTTTGGCAAGAAAAATGTCGTAATTAAAGCTTTATTCAAGCCGTATTTACGACATTTTGCGCGCCCAACGACGATATGCATTTTATAATTACCATTTCTAAGTCGTCTGGTAACGCATAAACACGTATATGTAGGACTCTCTATTGAATTACATTATTTGGTATGTCATATTTTAAGTACTCTGAAGCTATTGTCCTCGTATACATACACGCAACATAGCTACGTTCTAGTCTCGAAATTGACGAGTCTCTTGTCCCGCCCACTTACTCCGGCCTTTGTCTCTTTGACAGGAAGGTCCGCATCGATTTTTAACAGCGGTATTTCGAAAAAATTATGGCCAGTAACATGAAATTATAAAAAGTTAGATGGTTGCTTGGCGACCATAAAGTCGTAAATACAGCTTATTTAAGCTGTAGTTACGACGTTTAGGTAAACAAACCAACTAAATTGTTTCACAAAAAATGTCGGCCAATGTTGAAGTTTAAACTTCCATCCGGTCATAATGAATGATTTGATTAGCCGTCTTTTTCTTTGATTGACATGCGCGATTGTTTAATTTGGTAAACAACGCCAAAAAAGCCAAGGACTCGGTATAGATCCGTGCAGGGAAACTAATTCAAGTTCAGAAGAACTTTTGTATTTTTCCTGATCGAATCCACACGTGATTAAGTACAACTGTAAGGTCTTTATAAACACACAAGTTACATGTTAATAACGTCTTACAAGACATTAAAGAGGTATAAATGACGTCATATTACGTATGTATAATCTTTGCATTCGACCCGAATTTAATCGGTTTATTTCGTAAGTACAGGAATTAATTAAGAAATGAACATATTTTTTGTTTTTTGTTTTCAATACGGTATGAATCTAAAAACTTACTCTCATTGTATATATGAACCCATACAAAAGTGTCATAAAGTTTTTAGATTCATACCTCAAAGAATCCAAAACATATTCTCTTCATTTCTTAAGCAAAAACAAAGCAAATGTTTTGCTATTTTTGAGTACAAATTTAATGGATCTACTCTGTGCGCAAGCACACAAAATGGTTATTTTCTCAAAATTTTGTTTATGGAACAGCCAATCAAAACGCGTGAATCTTGGTAGAATAAACTAAAAGTGAGTAAAATTTGGTCATTGTTGAATGCCATATCGAGCAAAAGTGATCTCAAAATACATCAGTTAGGGATAAAATTTGGTCGATCTGATAGATGTGACCTAAAATGGAAAAATGGACCTTCGAGAGCTTCAGCTTCACGAATGTTGTAATGGAGACAGTATCAAGCAGAGGTCAATTAGTAAAATATTTTCGGCCTAGGCTCTTATCCATCATCAATTCGGACTCGGACAGAGCGCAGTTGGTAGCACGTCTGATTCTCAATTACGAAGTCCAGGGTTCAGTCCCTGATCGCGGGAAAGATCCTGTCCAACATTTGCCTCCCACTAATGGGTGGAAAATCGTAAATCTAAGTGGGATAATAGCTGGAGGCTAGGAAAGGATGTAGTGGTAGTTATGATATGAGAAATACCAGGAATCCATTGTTAGGTACTCCAGTCGCCGCGATATGTCTTAAATACTGTTCAAAGTGGCGTAAAACCCATTAAAAAAAGAAAACAGTGGGCGACCAAAATATCCTAAACACCGCTTGTATAAATGATTTACGATATTTCGGTCACTTACCAACGATTTTTCGTCGACTGACTAAATAATATAAGATTTGTCAACCAAAAGAGGACCTTCCGCCAAGTGCCCAAAATATAAACCTTTGTCGCATTACCTATGCTATGCAGGCTGATCTAGGTCGATACTTTCCCCGCTTGCGGTAGGTTTTCTGTTCTTCAATTTTCTATTTTTTTCCTGGAACCATATTTTATCATATTTGTTGCCAAAAAATATTTCATACAAGTATCATTGAATTTCAAAGATACACTGGACTATTAACCCCTTCCAACACAGGACCGTTTTTTACGCAAACAAGAAAAGGTTAAGGAAAACATTATGGAAAGGAAGAAAATGTTTACAAAAAGCTATTTCTTCATTTCCACTGATGATTTCTACTAAGAAATACAAATATTTTTAAATTGTCATCAACTTTAGAATTATCGTGCTCAACTTATTTGAATTTGGACGCATTTAAAATGTTGTCGTCCAGTATGGGTTAAATCACTTTAATAATGTCTCATAGAACTAATGTCTCATGAAGTCATGATGATTTGTCGAAATTCAAAAGGTCAAAGCCTCTAGTCTATAGTTTGGCAAACGAAGGGTGAACCCTTATTCCAATACAAACGGAATGTTATTCCACATATAACTATATTCTACATGAAATAAAACCCTTTTTCACAGATCTATAATGAAACTTTCAAGCAAAATGAACCTGTGATATTTCGAACCATTCTACAATACTGGAAGTACAGACACCGTGCGGTCTTGACAACCATTTGGGGCATTCAGAATATCCGCTGATATTCTAAAGAAGCCTTGAATTAGTAACTATCTATATAGCGCATAGTAAAGACTCTGATCAGACTGTGCGGCATCCTGTCGTACCAAGGGCGGCGAACCTACTACTTTGAAAAAGATGAATTCGATATCCCTTCACTCGTAAGGATGACAGTGTGGATGCATATAGGTTGATCTGAGTCTTTACTAGATGCACATGTGTATTAGTTGGAAACGCGGCGCCGATGCTCATAAGCTGTTTTCAAACTTCAAAAATATGCAGAAGGCACTGAAAAATTGCCTATTAAAATGAACCGTTAAAATGACGAAGAGGTCCCTGGTTTGAATCCCGACGGATTCGATTATTTAAATGCGGGTTACATTTGTTTCATATTTCTGTGGCTAAAGTCGGGAGATAACAACAGCGGTTTGTTATTGTTTTTTGCTGTTGTTTGTTTTTGTTTTTTAGAAGTATAATATTTTACCTTTATTTCATTTGTCTAATTTTCTAATTGCATGTATTTTTGAAAATGCACAAAGTATCGCACGATTGAAACATAGATAGATAAGGTGGTCCAAATTGAAAGAAGCTGCAGACGACAATTTCAAGTTGATGGAATTTTAAATTTTTTTGTCTTTTGGGATAGAAAACAATGTGAAAAATGAAGAAATTGCTTGATACAAGCAATTTCTTCATTTTCCACAATGCTTTCTAAAGCTCTTTTCTTGAGGGGCGTAAAAAGGAGGGATTGTGCAGGAATGGGTTAAATCAGGAGATAATGTTACCATGAAGTCCTACAGTGACAAATAAGTCAAATGCAAAAAAGAAATATCGTCCTTGGTCATCACCTACCCAATTTAGAAAAACAAATAAATCATTTTACGACAACCAAATGCTCCTTTTCGCATGCCGGAACACATTTCTATTACATAAAGGAAAACTTACCATTGTACTGAAAAACTTTGTTTTACAATAACACAAATCATTAATTGGTTGAATGGGGCTAACCACCACTTTTAACAGTTCTTCAGTCATTTCGCGGGGGCTGGAGCACCTAACAATGGATTTCTTGTATTTTTTATACCAGTACTACCACAACATCCTTTCCGAGCCTCCAGCTGCTATCTCACTTTGGTATATGAATTATCCACCCATT
Organism: Fragum fragum; assembly: GCA_946902895.1. Taxonomy (NCBI): domain Eukaryota; kingdom Metazoa; phylum Mollusca; class Bivalvia; order Cardiida; family Cardiidae; genus Fragum; species Fragum fragum. Next base: position 24,490,364 of record OX336367.1, read on the forward strand.
GGTGGAAGACTAATGTCGGAAGGGATACTTGCCGCGATCTGGGACGGAACTCGGGACAAATGAATATAAATTTTACTGTTCAAAGGGACGGAAAACCCATTACCGCACAATTACGCTGTTTCATGCCCAGAGAAAGAAAAAACTTTTTCAAAACAGTGTGGAAAATGAAGAAAGGGCGTTAAAAAAAGAGAATATGACAAATTTAGAGCATTGTATCTTTCGAATTGAAGGACCATTGAGCACGCCCACTTTGCTCCGAAAAGAAGCTTCACTTCAGATTAAACGACGTTTTTTAAACTTATCGTAATAACATGCAAATAATAATGATAAAAAAAAATAAAAAATAAATGAATAAAAAACGATTGGCGACCTCCACGTCGTAACTACAGCTTGACTTAGCTTTAGTTACAGGGTGTAAGTACCCATCCGAACAAATAAAATTGATTCACATAACCATGACGTTGACCAGTGTTGGACTTCAAAGCTAACTTCCGGTCTAAATGTATGATTTCATTGGTCCATCGACTTTTTGTGATTGACCTTCGCGATCCGATAAATATTTTGTGGTAGATCGAGCTTTTTCTGTGGTTCTTTAATCCATTACCAGACAATAATTTTTTTGTCTGGTCCAAATTGAAATGAGTTGCAGACGACAATTAAAAGTTTATAAAATTTCTGTAATTCTTTCAACTTTCTGGATAGAAAACATTGTTAAAAAACGAAGAAATTGCTTGTTACAAGCAATTTCTTCATTTTACACAATGTTTTCCCCTTATTTTTCTTGGGGGAAATATAATATTATCTAAGAAGTATAAAGGGTAGGATAAAAAGGTAAATGGCCCGGGCCTAATCGATCGAACCGATTGATTGTGGGTATTATACACGAGGAACAAACTAGGGCATCGAAATGTGCCCAGCGTTTATGTATAGATTTTAGCCGTTTTATTTACATTTGGACTTAGGTTTTTGGAAAGAACGTTCTACTTTTATCACGCTTTAAAGAAAACTTTGGATGATAAATGGGGACCTTTTCGGTGTATTCTCGACCGACGTAATTTTATTAATGAGGACAGTTTGCGACAAAATAACTGCGAAACGCAAGAGAAGACAGAAATTTGTCAAGAGCTGGACTTAATTTTCTAAAGATCCACTTGATTAAACGCCTTCAAATTTAAAAGAAAACTTGTTGATTATTATCAAGAATTTGTTCTCGGATTTAACCGAGTAATTGCGCAATGGAGGGTTTTGTTTACTGTTAAAATAATATTTGCATTAAGGCTTGAACTGAAGTGCTTAGGAGGATAAACATTGGAAATAGGACCCGGTTCAGTAGTTATTTCTCACATATTTGGATTTTAAATATGAAATAACGGGATCAAATGGATAGCTGTAAGTATAGATAATTCATTTTGGCCTTTTTATATCGTGGTACAGCAAAACTACCCACATGGAAATATAGTTGCGTGTATTGGCTATTTCCGAGTCACCGCCTTTAAGCCCATTCCAACACAACGCTTTTGGAAGCCCATCAAGAAAAATAAACGTAAAAATATTGTGTAAATGAAGAACTTGCTTGTTACAAGCAATCTATTTATTTTATACAACGTTTTCTATCCAAAAACTTGAAAAAATCTCAAATGTCATACACATTAAATTCCTATGAATTTGGACCAGTCTAAACCTGCTGCCCGGTAATGGGTTAACTAATTACGTGTACCAGACGGCAAACTGTTCGACCGGTCCAAATGTTGAAATACGCAGATGACGAATTCATGTTTATAGAATTCAAAATACGGATGTAGCTCTGACTCTAAGAGTAGGCTAGAAAACACAGGATTTGCTTCTGGCAAGCGATTTCTTCATTTTACATATAGTTTTCATTAACTCTATTTCGGGGTCGTAGAATTAAGATTGTGTTGGAATGGAAAAACCTAAAATAGAGATAATTTATGGTTTAAATGTGTTGTGCACAACTGTTCTCTGAAAAATAGTGTCAAAACGGGAAATTTGATCTTCACTTCCATTACATTTTTCATACCGCTTACCAAGACATAGTTTATGATTCGCTAAGAGACCGACAAAGAAAAAGGGTACTTGTTTTGTAAATTCATATGAGTATCGAAGCTCTAAGTGCATGAATTTGAACATTTCCGTGCTATCTGAATGTTCTTGGACTACACCATTTATTTATAATAATTTTGTGAAACTAGGATTGGATTCGAGCCACGCAGGAAAAATTTGATATTTCCCGCGGCGAGGTTTTGTATCTCAAATATATCGGATCCAAATATACCAGAGTACTCCATATTATACATCTATCAGAGTATGGTAAATTATAATATTCGTTTCAGAATTAAAGAGAATATAATTTGTTTTCATTATGGTAAGAACCTTAAACTATAGACAACCCTGTAGGCTTATCAATACGCAAAGTGGATTCATATATTAAAAATTTATTTTTAGTTTCGTCTATCAAAAAACGAGCGTTCTGATTGGTCGAAAAAAAAGTTCATAACTTCATGAACAAAATTTTGAGCACGAAGCCATTTAGTATGCTTCCGCACAAAATAGTCCGATACAAAAAGGTATCAAAATTTGTAAAGCTTTTGTTTTTTTCGGTCGGTGCTATTATATTATTAGAAATGAAGAGAATATTTTTTGTTTTCATGGAGGTATGAACCGAAAAACCTAATCACACAATGTATGAATCCGCTTAAAAAATGTTCTCTTCAACTCTTAAGTGTGATTAAGTTTTTAGGTTCATACCTCAGTCAAAGCAGTTTCTTTCTTTCTTATAATTCAATGTTATCAAGCAAATTATACAAGGAAGTGTCCTGTTGATTAAGGGCAACGTGGGTCAAAGGTCAAGACCAAAACTGAACTTTGATTGAAAACCGTTTTGCCATCTGACATAGGACCATACAATTTTATACACATGCAATCCGTGGCCCAAGGAGGTGCCTTATCACTTTAGCTCGGCTGTTTTCAGAGAAAATCCGAGGTGTTGTGATCACCTTGGTGTCGTTCGCGTCGGCGTTGGCGTGACAAACTTTAACCTTGGTCATATCTCTGTTGTTATTGAGGATATCCTCATGAAGCTTGGCATGTGTATTGACTATCACAAGAGCTATCTACACTATCAAGGGGGATACCTCTAAAAGCGTTTTTGAAAGAGTTATAGCCCTTTTTCGACTTAGAATGTTTGCATTACCCAGCACCTGCAGCCGAGCGCTGGCACCCGTTGGCGGTGCTCTTGTTTGGTCATGTAGGTCAAAGGTTAAGGTCACAATAATTGAACTTAGATTGATAACCGTTTCCGTGCTGTAGCTCATAAGCCATTTGACATATGACCTTGAAATTGTTGTTCATGACCCAAGGAGATGTCCCATGGTTTTGGGTAATGAGGGTCAAAGCTCAACTGCTCTACTTGAGTGACAAAGCGCTAAAGGAGGGTATTAGTCAGCTTTGCGACAATTCTAGTAATAATTGAGAAAACATTGTGTGTGTGGGGGGGGGAAGAAATAACACTACTGAATGATTATCTTTCAAATAAAATCGCTTTTAAATTGTTGCAATACAATAAAGGGTTAAATTGTTCTGTTGTTTAGCAATTTAGATTGAAATATAATAAAATTCTGTAAGTTTTTCCCTTCAAATGTATATTCATTCCAATGATCGATGATTCCTATTTCGTGCTCAAATTTTTTATTCAAAATCGATGTCTAAATATCTCAAGGTTAAAAAGCAGATTAATGACAGTTAATGATTTAATCGCAAGTTAATCATTTTTCTTTCCATAGCCAAGTCTGGATTACGGAAAGAACTCGTAACATTATTCAATCATGAATGAATAAGTTACAAACTTTTTGTAAGAAAACTACTAAATCTTATCCGTTCAATTGGCCGAAATAAATCCGGCTTGCACATTACTTATATCTTAGAAGAACGGCATAATCGGAGGGTCTGCTTGTCTGTTTTTCTGTCTGATGACTCTTTAAGTTGACTAAGTTGTGGGTATGGTTCTGCGATTCGACGTATCGCAAATGCGATCTTTAACGTGTAAATGAATCATCTAGTAACTCTTTGTATTTCTAAAATCGCTTTAACCGATTCCAACACAATACCGCATTTGTACGCCCCTCAAGAAAAAAGCTTCGGAAAACATAGTGGACATTGAAGAAATTGCTTTTAAAAGCAATTTCTTCAATGTCAACAATATGTTCTACCTTAAAAGACATTTTTTTTTGTTAATTTCATCAACCTAAAACTGTCGTCTGCATCTTCTTTGAATTTGGACCAGTCTAAAATGTTCTCTTGTGGAAATGGGTTAACTATGTTTCTCGAACAATTGACCAATCGTGGCTGTCAATCAAAGAATTAATTGATCAATCAAGTTATTCCTATAGACCGGAAGTGAACTTTGATACCCGTCATTGGCCGAAACTTTGAACCCCGACATTGGCCGACTCTATGTTAAACGTTTTGTTGCTTTGACGACTTGAACGTTGTAGCTACAGCTTATTCAAGCATTACCCATACATTTTACAAATAACGGCGTTTGATATCGAAGTGGATTTTCCTGCCGGAGTCAGTGGGCGGGGCCAGCGATTCGACAATTACCCTTTAGCACCAAGTAAAGACTTAGATGCGCCTTGTGCAGTCTACTCATAGCCTTCGCCATGCACTTTGTCGATGGGTACAGACCGGTTTTCTGATCAGAAGATGTTCTTCAACCTTGTCTTGCTAAGAAAAAATTGCAATAAATCAAAGGACTTAGAGCACAGATAGGCCAGGATTGTGGATTAATAAATTTTATAAAATAATTCTTGCTTAATACATATATTTTATAAAACAACCCTGTCTTAACATATCAAACAGGTGGCCGAGACGTCGATGAGACTGCACGTATATACATGCTGATCTTTTTCTAAACGACCTGCAAAAGCTATTGAAAACATTGTGAGAAAAGAAGAAATTGCTTGTGACAAGCAATTCACTATTTTCTAATAAAATTTTCTTCCTCAAATGACGCTCATTTTTCAATTAGAACAAACAATCTGGACCAGTCTAGAATTCTAGTGTTTTGGAATTGGTTAATTAATAAACTATGAAGGTGTCAACACTAAAAATTCAAGCATTTTCGCTTCATCTATCTATGAAATGACGGATCGCTGGCCACGCCCACTGACTCCAGCTTGAACATCGACTATTTTGCAAAATGTATTACCACTTAAATGTAGCAAAAGAGTAATTTAGTACGTTGGCGACCTAATCGTCGTAGCTACAGCTTGCATAAGCTTTAGCTACGGCGTTTTAGTCACCAAATCAAACGAAAATGCTTCGCATAAAGGTCGGCCAATGGCAGAGTTTCAAAGTTCACTTCTGGTCTAAAAATGGTTTGATTAGTCGTTCAATTTTTTTGATTGACAGCCGCGATTCGTCATTTATACCAGTGAGTAATAGAACGTCTGCTTTATTTGCACATACTCCTATGGTCAAATGCTAATCTTGCAGTTGATTTCGTCATCTTGCAAAGAGTAGAAACATGCAATTCGGAATTCGGTCAACAGACTCAAAAGAAGGATGATGAATGACGCGCCTTCTTGTAATAAAGTGTTTCTCTTATGGAACGTTTTAAAAGGCCGCTTCTGACGTCATAAAACCGCAGACGCAAATAAAAAATATTGAAGTACAAATTGGTATCCTTGGTGACTACATTTCAAGATATTTTGAACGAGGGACGAAATGTAGACGTCAGTGAACCACTTGATTGTCGAAATTTAGGGTAGAAAATGTTCTTTGTCTAGTATTAAAATAATAGCAGTATCGTATGCAAGTAAAATACATAGTTAATAAAATGATAAAATAAAATCAATGAATGAAATGGTCAACTATTTAGCGGTTTTTGTACTAATGAATTTTAACTCATTACCAGACAAAAATATTATAGATTGGTCCAAATTCAAAGAAGATGCAGACGACAAACCGAAAGAAAATAGATGCATCTTGGGCTAAAAACATTTTGATTGATGTGGATAGTGATTTGTCCTTTTCTAACAATGTTTCCTAAACTATATTCAATCAATGCGTTAAAACTTTGGATTGTATGGTAATGGGTGAATCGAGTTATCGCCCCTGTCGATAAAAAAATCGATAGACCAATCAAATCAGACATTCAGACTGGTTGTGAACTTCGTCATTGCATGGCCGACATTTATGATGCGATTTGCGTTTGTTTAACCCTTTCCTGATTTTCAAAAATTTAGACCTGTCCAAATTCAAAGATTTTGCAGACGAAAATTCAAAGAGGATTTAATTCGGAAAATAACCATTCAGTAGAGTAGACAATATTGTAGAAAAAGAAGAAATTGCTTGTTTTGAGCAATTTCTTTGTTTTGTGCAATATTTTCTCAATTATAACATCCCAGGGACGTAAAAACCAGGGATTGAACAGAAAAGGGTTAAAAGACGTAAACTTCGTAAGTAACCGTAACTAAAGCCTGTTCAAGGTCGCCAACCAACCATTAATTTTTTTTACATGTTTATGATAATAATTCTTGCTATATTATGTCGTTTTATATCTAAATCGAACTTCCTGTCGGAGAAAGCTTGGTGCGGCCAGCGATCCGTCATTGAACCAAGAAGTGAATAATTTCATTACGGGCATTATTAACTCACTACCAGACGACACAATTTTAAACTGGTCCAAATTGAAAGAAGTTGCAGAAGATATTTCATAATGCACTTCAGTTGGAAAGCAAGTGTCAAATACGGTAGTAAACATTGTGAGAAAAGGAGAAATTGCTTGTCCCAAGCAATTTCTCCTTTTCCCACAATGTTTTCCATGATTGTATTTCTTCAGGGCGCCAGAAAGAGTCATTACTTGGTATTATACGTAGTAATATTAGGAAGATAGATCATTGAACATTTCAAGTGGTTAAAAAGACCTAGCGGGCTATTGCCATTGCGTCCGTGCGTGTGTGCATCCATCCGTCCGTCAGTAAACTATTGATTTAAAAAAGATTCTAAGAAAGTATTTCACAGATTTCAACCCAATCTCACTGCAGGAACGATCCTTTTGTGACCCTTCAAGATTCCCTCAAATAAATTTGAAGCCACCGTCATAGAGCAGTTGGTATCGCGTCGGACTGTCAATCTAGAGGTCCCGGGTTCGATCCCCGACGGCGGCACTCATCCTTTCCGGATATTTGTCTCTCACCAATGGGTCGATAATCGTAGACCTATGTGGGATAGCAGCTGGAGGCTAGGAAAGGATGTAATGGTAGTACTGGTGTGAGAAATATTCCATTGTTAGGTGCTCCAGCCTCCGCGATGTAACTGAAAGATTGTTGAAAGCGGCGTAAAACCCCACTCAAACAAACAAACAAACAAACAAACAAATCCAATAAATTTGATCAGATTAAAAAAGCATGACTTCAGTTGGTAGGGCTAATTTTTATATATGGTATATTTTATTGAATTTTGAAAGTCGTCTTCTCAGAAACTACACAATGGATTTCAACCAAATTTAAGATGAGTTATCCTTAGTTATCCTTAGGTGACTATTATAATCCTATTTTTATGCCCCCAAATCGATAGATTGAGGGAATATTGTTTTACCGGTGTCCGTCTGTCTGTCCGCCCGTCTGTCTGCAAAACTTAACCTGCCAACTAAACATTTTCCTATAAATTCAACCCTGATTAAGTTACAATGCTTATATTTGGTATGTAGATAGGTCTTACAAGGAGCAACTGGGGAAGGTTATTTCATCAAGGTTAAGGTCAAAATTTTAACCCTTTTCCCTAAAACGTTATTCAAAAACTTAACCTGCCAACTAAACATTTTCCTATAACCTCACCCCTAATTAAGTTACAATGCTAACATTTGGTATGAAGATAGGTCTCAACATGGCGCAACTGGGGAAGGTCATTTCATCAAGGTCAAGGTCAAAATTTTAACCCCTTTCCCTAAAACAAAGAAAAAAACAAACAATAAAAATCACCCGTTTCTAAAGAATTCCTGTTTCGGGGGCATGGTGTTTCACAAACACACCTTGTTTAAAGAATATAAGCGAATAAAAACATGGCTTGAATGGTCAAGAATTATTCCCATATTTGGTGTATAGTGAAAATAAATGTCTTTAAGAGGAGGGGCTAATTTTCCAGGAATGGTTTGTAATGAAATTCCTCTTGCAAGAGGATGAATTTATCCAAATTTCACAGGAATGGTCTTTAAGGTTTTCTTAGGAAATTCTAATAGGTTGTATTATATTGTTTTAGAGGATAGGCCAAATTTCAAATAGAGGTGAAATAGTGATACAACTGAAATAATTGGCCGATCGCTGACAACGACAGGAAGTTCCGCTTCGATTTTTAACAGCGTTATTTTGCAAGATTTATGGCCAGTAGCATGTAACGAAAAGTAAAATGGTTGGTTGGTGACCTAAACGCAGTAAACAGGTCTGGGCTGAAATTCAAGATAAATTTTCCCGCCGTCATAGCGTAGTCGGTAGCGCTTTAGACTCTCAATCTACTGTCATGGGATGTCATGGATTCGATACCCGGCGGCGGCATTTATCCTTTCCAATAATTGTCTCTTACCAATGCGTGGATAATCGTAGACCGAAGTGGGATAGCAGATGGAGGCTAGGAAAGAATGTAATGTTGTGAGAAATACCAGGAATCCATTGTAATGAGCTCCAGCAGCCGTGATTTGACTGAAATACTGTTAAAAGTTGCGTTAAACCTAATTCAACCAATCAGTCGAGATAAATTTTCAAAACAAGTTTTCGGTTTATGAGCACCATCTATTCGATCAAAGAAATCCACACATCAAAGAAATCGGAAGCCCTGCATTTAGATATGCATTTTTTGTGTTTGTTTGTTTCTTTCTTTCTCTCTCCCCCTCCCCCCTCCAATTTATCAATAGTACAACAGTTTTGAGGAAATAATAAATTTGAAAGCATTCCACAAATAGCTACAAACTAACACCTGCTCTCGGAAATTAATTGCTATTTACCTGAATTTGCAGGAAATGAAAAAATGCCAAAAATTATGGCTTGAAAACCACCGTCCTCCTAAATACATGCCAAGATAATTACAATTAAAATGAACAATAAAGATATTTCCATTCATTAAACAGGAACTATTATAATAATAAAATGATTTCAAACGAAAGCTTAGCAAGTTTCTTACCAATTATTTTTACATACACTAAATCAAACGAAATCTATACTCAACCACAAAAGATACGATCGAAAAAACACGTTCGTGTATGTCACAAACCAATATCTTTGTCGATTTCGTTTCCAACATTTTTCTAATGACCTAGCCACTCGATAGACTGCTCCCGTCGCTTAATCCATCGCTTAGCAACACTTACATTGTTCCCCAATCTTGCATGCTGCACATACACAAACAGGTTAGCTGAAAATTCAAATGCGTATCGAAAGACATTTTAGGAATAAACCGAATCAAATTATTCACTGTTCACTGTGCTTGATTTTTTTTTGTCGGCGCCAATCTGGACTGCTGATGAAAAATACTAGAAGTATAGTTTGTGCTGTCAATGTAAACATCAAACTTTACCCAAATATTTGCTAATTATTTTGAAAGAGTTTGCACTGATGCGCATCAAATGAGGGCTGTATGTCAAAATTTGATCCCTTGTCCTTAAAATTCCTATCAAAACTTGACCAAAAATCTTAATAAGTTTCCGTTTCTTCTATCCTATTGAATATCAAATGTTAATAGTTTAAATGATGTGCATAAATGATGTGCATCTAATGAGTATCAATCAAAAGGTCAAGGTCAAAATCTTAACCCTTTACATAAGGTTCCTCTTAAAATGTAATGAAGAAGCTTGACATGATCCATTTCTCAAAGTCCAAGGTTTATATTTGGTTTTTAGGTACCTACCAATAATGCACATCTAATGAAGGTCATATCATCGCTGTGCGAGCAAACAGTCGTAACTACATCTTTAGTAAAGCTGTAACTACGAATTTCGCACACCAAACGACGATATTTCCAATGTCAATGAAAATCTTACCCATTTATCCCTTAATTTCTTGTCAAAACTAATCAACAACAACAACAACAAAATCAACATTTTCGATTATTCCCAAGCTATACAAGATATAAAGCTCGTGTTTGATATGCGGGTACCTGGCAATGGTGTGCATCTATTTGTGTCAAATGTCCAAGGTCAAGGTCAAAGTAAAATTTTCAACCCTGAACCCCTAAAATTCTTGTCAAAACTAAACGAAAAAGTCTAATAAACAGTTTATTTCTCGCACCAGTGTAAGACAGTGTATATAACTGGCGTTAATATAGCTCCGGTACTGATACCAAGGTCAAGGTTATATAACTAGGTCAAGATAATCAATTAAGGTCTAAATTTCTAGAAAAAATGGGTCAATAGTGTTTCACAAACATATCTTATGATAATTTCGGCCGCGGTAATAGCGCAGTCCGTATCGCTTCGTACTCTGAATCATAAGGTCAAGGGTTCGACCCCGGTCTAGGCAGATATCATTTCCGACATTTGTCTTCCACAAATGGGTAGGTAATCATAAACTTAAGTGGGATGAGCAGTTGGGACTCGGAAAGGATACAGTGGTAGTACTTGTGTGAGAAATACAAGGAATCCATGGTTAGGTGCTCCATCCTCCGCGGTATGGCTAAAATACTGTTAAAAGAGGCGTTTAACCCCATTCATTCAATCAATATATTTATCTTAAATATCATTCGTCTCTTTATTATTCTCTCGTTAATATTATCACTATAGTAGAAATAAATGATTATAATAATAACAGACCATGATAGTTATAATAATTATTATTTATAATATTGCTTCCATTTCGTTGGGAAAATACTAAAAAGGTAGTTTTGGGGAACAGTATACAATAACATTGTCACTTTACTGCAGTTTTACCAAATGAAATTGGGTTGTACAGCCATATTTTATTCTATATCGAGGGGTGAACTACTGTATTGAATTACCGTACATTTACCTACAAGAGCATTTTCGATATCGATTTATTTCACAAGTGAAACTTTAGCCCTCTCCACAAATAATCTTTAAAATAGCAACATGTCATGTAGAAAGGAGCCAAAAATAGTTGGATCGGGTTCAACGACCAAACTTTGAGGAAAACAATCTCTTTTGTACCCTTGAATGAAATTTTGAAAATTTAGCCAGAGTATTGTAATAGTCTGGTCAAGAACTCCACTTAATGCTCCATAGATAGATATAAAGCTTCTTTAGGCAGACAGCGAACATTCTAAATGACCAATCGCGGCTGTCAATCAAATAACCAGTCGACCAACGAAATCGTTAGTTTTTACGAAAAGTGATTTTTGAACTCCGAGATATGACGTCATTGTTGTTGACCTTTATTTTTGGTTTTGCAACTTAAGAAGATTTATTGATTTTCTTAGCCTTTGAATGTAGTTTAACCCTTTCCTGTTTGTCTAACCTTGGACCAAATTCAAACGTCTTGTAGACAATAATTTAAACTTGATTTTATGTACAAAATAATCGTTCTATAGGTAAAAAACATTATTTCCACAATACTTTCTCAAGTATAAGTATAAACACTGGGACGTAAAAAACCAGGGATGTAACAGTAAATGATTAAAGGCTTATCGTCTATGGGCAACAAAAATGTCGTAAATACAGCTTGAATAAATACATAATGTCTTTGAATTTGAACCATTTATTTTTATTTTTTTTTGTTTTGTGAGTTAGAGGTTTACAATGACAACCACAAGTGCCCGACAAACGAAGGATCGCGGATCGAAATCTTGATGCAGGATAACAAAAAGTAATCTTAACCCATTCCAACATAAGAAAATTTTAGACTGGTCCAAATTGAAAGAAGCTGCAGACGACAATTTCAAGTTGATGGAATTTAATTTTTTTTTTCGTCTTTTGGGATAGAAAACATTGTGGATAATGAAGAAATTGCTTGTTACAAGCAATTTCTTCATTGTCCACAATGTTTTCCAAAGCTTTTTTCTTGTGGTGCGGAAAAAGGAGGGCTTGAGTTTGAATGGGTTAAAAACTTAAGAAAAAAACTTTTAAAGAATCGGCGCGAAAGAGTCCACTATTCCTTTTACGTTATTACGTTGTTGTTTATGAGGCGAATACACGCACGTAAATGGAATAATTTCATTTATATCGCTTCGGCTCGTGCACCAACAAAGCTGCTTCATTGTAGCGCAAGTGTAACAGAAATAATCCATTATCACACAATCTCATATCATGATCCAATGTGGAAAGATCCTACAAAGCACTTTCTATACAATTTTAATGCAACTGTCGTCTGCATTTTTTTTAAAATTTGGTTCAGTCTAAAAAATTTAAATACAGGTAAATTCATAAGCTGCTCCTACCACATAGGCGCTCATTTGAATGTTGTAATGACTCTTGGCAGATATCGGAAATAATGTATGCCAAACCGGAGTTTTGAACTCCTGAACACTGAATTGACAATGTAACCATCCCGACCGAAAGTCCAGGCTAGTCAAATAATAATTCAGTTTTGAGCTCTGGGCTAGCACTTTATGTAGTTTTCATAATTATGTCGTCTTTCGGCGATCAATCCCCTCCTCGTAGCTACAGCTGGAGTAGAAGGTGTTATTGTGACTTTTGATTATCAAACCTGTCTCTTTTTTTCAACCGATCGTTTTTACCCAGGTTGCCAGTAATTTCTAAATTCTCTTAATTGTAAAGCTCTGAGGCCATATTCAATTACAAAACCAACGCTCCTCTCTCTTCCCCATACCGCGGTCTGTTCAAATTTCACCGTAATGCCGGCTTTCAGCTTTATCTATATAAATGCTTATTAAACAGGTTGTCCTACGTTTCACAACTTATCGAAAGTAATTTGTAATATTCACCCCCATTTATATTATGACAATTTGATTTGACATGGTTTATGGTTTGGTTGTTTGTTTAGCTCAACTGAGAACAAAGTGCTCTGATCGAGCCATGATCGGTCTTTGTCCGGCGCCCGTCCATGCGTCCGTCCGCTCGTCCTTCCGTCAATTCACAATTTCAAAAAAAACTTTTCAAACTAGCCATGGAATATCAACTTAACTTCACTGAAAGGGATCCTTAGGTCGTGCTCTTTCAAAACACTTCAAAGAATTGAAATCCGTGAAGAATTTTGGTTGCCATGGTAATTGGGTAAAACATTGATACATGCTCTTCAAAATCATAAGACCTAGAGCCTTGATAATTGGTATATATCATAAATTATTGACCCTTTACCAAAATATATCAAAGAATTAACGTACACTGAAAATGAGCCCTTTTCTGTCCAAAGCATGATTTAACATAAGATTAAGAAGGAAATATTTGAAAATTTTCTTCGCCAAAACGACAAGTTCTAGAGCTTTGTTACGTGGTATGTAGCAATGTCTTCCAAAATACTCAAAAGAAATACCGTTTTCTTAAAAGTAGCCCTTTTCTGTGTCATCCCTTATTTTACATAGGAAACAATAAAGAAACCTTTGCCAATCTCCTTGTCGATCCTGGATTTGGAGCGTATAGAGAATGTTTCACAATTTTCAGAAAGTTGAGATCTGAATAGAGAATGTTCCAAATTTTCTGAATGATGAGACCTGAAAAGAGAAGGTTTCAACATTTTCTAAAAGTTGAGACGTAATACACGGAAACATAAAAGTAACCAGAGCTTTGTAGTAGAAGATTTAAGCTTTAGCAATCGTTCGATGACCATATTACCATTTTAAGAGTTTTGGCTACAGGTCTCTCGGTACTCTCAGTGCTTTGTTTTTATTTTTGGCAGATATCTTTAGAAATGTCAGCATGTTATTGTTTAATTAGCTAGCCCTAAAATAAAAGATTTTTGCGATAAACTGCCATCAAAGACATTTGTATACATATATCTTACCATTTTGTGTAAGTGGGATAGCAGCTGGAGGCTAGGAAAGGACGTAGTGGTAGTACTGGTGTGAGAAATACCAGGAATCCATTGTTAGGTGCTCCAGCCGCCGCGATATGACTGAAATACTGTTCAAAGCGGCGTTTAACCCCATTTAATCAATCAATTACCATTTCGTGTAATACTTAAACTGACATGTCAAAGGTCAGTGGGCGTTGCCATATGTTCGTCAATCGGTCCTTGATACTTTTCACGCGTCTTGGGGGTATTAACCCATTCCTACACGATAAAATTTTAGACTGCATCTGAATTGGAAGGAGCTGCAGACGACAATTTAAAATTTATGAAGTTGTAGAACTTTTCAAGTTTTTGTGTAAAAAACATTATGGAAAATGAAGAAATTGCTTGTAACAGGCAATTTCTTCATACTCCACAATGTTTTCTAAAGCTTTTGTATTGAGGGGCGTTTAAAGCGTCATCGTGTGGGAATGGGTTTAAACGCACGATAGTTAACGGCTGAATACAGCACTGGCAGTACGAAGCGCCCCTAAGATAGCACTACTTGGTCTTACTGAGTTCATGGTACTTATGGTTTTAACAATGGTAATCTAATACCGAATTGTCAGTTTATTAAAACACCCGAACGACTCATTACTTAAAATTCAATTAGGCGATATTTTCTGTATTGATAGAATAGTTTAACACAATATCGGTCAATGGACTGAAACAAAGGTTATTCGTGTCTTGTAACATTCTAACGGGTTAATCTCCGCTGGAATCAATACGTGGAACAGCTCTACTTTTTCCGTTTCTGAGTCTAATCCGAGCAAGACGTGTGTGTTTTAAAATATTTTTCAGAGAAACAAAGAGCAATAAACCAAATGTATTTTTATCTAATGCGATGCAAGTGCTAGAAGTGAGGCCTGTTCGGTCTCATTTATGTCCAACAATGGCCCAAAAATAATATTACAACGAAAAGGGACATGTAAATGGCCATTTAAATAAGAATTATAACTGACTATATTTTTTAACCCTTTCCTGTTTAGAAAAAAGTTAAACCTGTCCAAATTCAAAGGTTTGGCAGATGAAAATTTGACTTGGATTTGATTTCAAAAATAACATGCAGTCCGGTAGAAAATGTTGTGGCAAAAAGAAGAAATTGCTTGTTACAAGCAATTTCTTCTTTTTCTACAATATTTTCTCAATTATGAATTCACAGGGACCTAAAAAGCATTGGTTCGAACAGTAAAGGGTTAAAAACCAAATAATCATGTCACGTGTAAAGATCATTGGTGGAAAAAAAAACAGTGGATGAAATTCAAATGACCATTCTGGTATGAACAGACCTTCTGATAGCCGCCGTCATAGCGCAGTTGGTAGCGCGTCGGACTATCAATCTAGAGGTCCCGGGTTCGATTCCCGACGGCGGCACTCATCCTTTCCGACTATTTGTCTCTCACCAATGGGTCGATAATCGTAGACTTATGTGGGATAGCAGCTGGAGGCTAGGAAAGGATGTAATGGTAGTACTGGTGTGAGAAATACCAGGATTCCATTGTTAGGTGCTCCAGCCGCCGCGATATAACTGAAAGATTGTTGAAAGCGGCGTAAAACCCCATTCAAACAAACAAACAGACCTTCTGATGACTTAATTTTTCTACCATGAGGCCGAGTTTTGCTTTATTTTGAATGCCTGAAAGCAAATGTATGTCTTCTCAAAGAGACTCGATAATACGCAGCCTGGGCACCATTCAATAGGACCCTGGTTTCATCGTTGAGTTTTAGATAATTTTCATTTTATCAGCTTGTCCATATTCTTATCCTTATAGGTTACCATTAATGCACTCATAGCAAAACTAAGACACGATGTTCAAACCCCCTGCATCATGGGATATCATGGGTTCGATCCCCTGCGGCGGTACATAACCTTTCCAACATTTATCTCACCAAGTTGGATAGCAGCTGAAGGCTAGGAAAGGATGTAGTGGTAGTACTGGTGTGAGAAATACCAGGAATCCGTTGTTAGGTGCTCCAGCCGCCGCGATATGACTGTTAAAGGTGGAGTTAAACCCCTTTCAATCAATCAATCAAAACCCCCTGTATGTACCTTTAGCTGTAACCTCTAAGCAAAATACTTGAGATAGAGTCTACGATGCTTTCTCTGTGACGTTTGCTTTTGTTCTAAACCGGCAAGATCCTGATTTGGATATCTGTTCTCATCTATTATTTTTCAAAATGGATTATATACTTTCAAAGAGAGCAAAAGATTCAGTTGACCCCGGAAATCTTTTATCAAGGTAAAACAAACTTTCAGTTATATTTTCGGCATTTAGGACAAAAAAACTGCGATGTAAAAAAAAAAGAAAAATAGAAAAGAAAATCTATCTTGGTAAATGAGCTTTATAAAATAAAATGTCTAAGAGGGTTTGAACATTATCCGTAGCTTTCCGTAGAATTTCAAACCCAAAAAATCTTTGTTTCTTGATTGTCGGGAATTTATTAGGGTCTCTAATCTACAAAAAGACAAGTCGTCGTTGGGCGAGCAAAGTGTCGTGAATACGGCTTGAATACAGCTGTATTTACGACATTTTACTCGCCCAGCGACTCCTTTTAGTTTAATGGGCTATTTTAATCCATTCCCACACAATGTCCCTTTTTGACGCCCTCAAGAAAAAAATGGAAACATTGTGAACAATGAAGAAATTGCTTGTAACAAGCAATTTCTTCAATGTGCACAATGTTTAATATCCTTAAAAGAGGAGTTTTTTTTTCTAAATTCCTCAAACTTGAAAATATCGTCTGCGTCTCCTTTCAATTTGGACTAGTCTAAGATTTTATTGTGTGGAAATGGGTAAAGGAGTGTTCAGAGGCTCATGCGAGACACATGCAATCAAACTACTCTTTGCTATATTAGAGACACGGTTGAAAATCTCATCTTCTAAAATCAATCACAAAAAAAGCATTTGGAATCATTCAAAATCATAGGGGCTAATAATATGCAAATCCTATTTCTTTCCTATATAAACAGGCGTGAATTCGTGACCAAATAAGTCCGTATAGAAATACAATTTGCTTTTATTAGCTGGCTCTTTAGAATTTGAAAAGTAAAAGAAACTGTCATAAATTTGATATAAAGAATTGGAGAGGGGCGCGTATAATGGTTCATTTAATTCGAATGTGGTGATAAATTCAAACTTTTCTTCACTTTATTGTGTGACTTGATTTTAGCCTAGATACTCAATGGCATTAACGGAACATTTTATTACATGTTGAAACCAAAATTTAACAAATTTATGATTAGTTTGAAGTCTGTGTTTTTTGTTACTGGAAATTATTAGATTGGTTAAAGCTCTTCAATGGACACTTGAGTTGACATTTTTTGTGTATAATAAGAAATGGATTATTATGATAAGAGACACGGTACATGTACTTCTTCATTAATTTATTAATTCAAACAAATTATCAAAAAGAAAAACAAATAATATATGTAATTGATATAGATAATAGATTAATGTATAGATGAATGAAATACCCACTAACTTGGACTCCGATTAAACTTATATTCGAACTGGGCTTATCCAGAGAATGCGAATAGTATGGACCGCGATCAGACTGCGCGGACGGGGTCTAGCCTTTTAGCTTTTGGCATGTTTTCTGAATCAAAATTGACCATTCTACCTTACTATATTTTCATTTTCAGAATGCAACCTCCGCCTGACCTCTGATCATTTTTTTTTTCAAATATTTGTTTTACGGAGCCCCTAAGGGATCCCTTTCCGATTGACAGGTAACGCATGTGTACGATTAAAATCGAAAGCAATTCTCAAAAATATGCAAAAATAAAGAAAACGAATTCATCCCAGTATTGATAATTTTTGAAAAAGAACAGAACGTTTCAGTCGCAAAGGACAGAATTTTAAGATTTCATCAACTTGAAATTATTACCTGCAGCTTCTTTGAAGTCGGACGAGTCTACAATTTTGTTCGGTGACGGGTTAAACACCTCTTTGTGTGCCTTTAAGGTGAAAGGTAACTCTTTATTTTCAGAAGGTTTTACACTAAAAAACTTCAGAAAAGATATTGGTTTAAGACAGAGACGTTATTAATGCGTTTGTCATCGCCCTGCAATTTTGAAAACAGCCGTTTTGGTCTTTTCGATTTTCGAATGCCCTGACTTTAATCGAATGAATGCCTTGACTTTAATGTTATGTCATGCAAATGTCCACGCAAGGGTGGACTAAAAAGTGGTGCCTTAGAGAATTGTCGCCAAGTACTCTTTTTTTGCAAAAGACATGATGGATTGATTCGATTGCATAATTATTACACAATTCTCAATTAATCCTATTATGTTGGTACTCATTAGAATCGTCTCATAGAGACGATTCTAATGAATTTTAATAACACAGGATTATGTTGTAATTTTGTTTTTGAGTAGAGTGTATTCACTTCTTTAGAGCGTTTGCTTTTGTAAAAGGTATTCCTATTGTATAAGGTCGTGGTCGCTTAATGGAACTGGTCACTTGAGCAAGATCGACTTTTTTATCATTTGTATTGAATTTCCTGACGAAATTGAAATCAATTTAGGCTACAGAGGGGTTTTCCAACGAACTTCCAACCCCCCTCTAAATCCCCCACAAGAACCCATAGTTAGTTCATATATACCTTAAATACTGTTAAAGTGAATCAATCTAAAGGAACCATGGTTTAGGTCAAAACAAGTTTATCGTTTACATCCGCGTATATACATTAACCCTTTCCTGTTCAAATGCGGGATTTTACGTTCCTGTGATTTTATATTCAAGAAAACATTGTGGAAAAAGAAGAAATTGCTTGTAACAAGCAATTTCTCCTTTTTCCACAATATTTTCTACCACATAGGATTTTTTTTTTCAAATTGCATCTAGTTTTCATTGTTGTCTGCAACCTCTTTCAATTTGGACTAGTCTAAAATTTCCAAAAACGGGAAAGGGTTAAAAGTTCACTCCACAAGCCGTCTATTTAAGTGTATAAAAACAGATCCCTTCAATGCCCGAAGGAACTATGGGAGTAGGTAATTAGAGGATCGCTGGCCACGCCCACTGTCTTGGACTTGAAGTTCGAGATAGATATCGAACGTCGTTATTTTGCAAAATTTATGGCCAAAATGGTGTAAGGAAAAAGTTAAATGGTTAGTTTTGGGCTAGACTAAACTGTAGTTACGACGGTTAAGCAGACAAAAACAACAAAAATGCTTGACATATATGTCGGGGTTCAAATTTCACTTACAAATGAATTAGTTAATTTGTCAATCGGCCTTTTTCTATCATTTACAAAGGCAAATTGTTTAAAATCAAAAGTTTACCCTTAACTGTATTTCTGCAGTACATTTAGAAAAGTTATTGGGACTTTTAATCCATTACGAATCTGCAAAATTTTAAGGCTGGTCCAAATTGAAAGGCGTTACAGACGACAATTTAAAGTTTATATTTTTTCAACTTTCTGGTTAGAAAACATTTTGGAAAATGAGGAAATTGCTTGTTACAAGCAATTTCTTCATTTTGCACAATGTTTTCCCAATAGTTTTTCTCGATGGGAGTCAAAAAGCGTCATTAAGTGGGAATATGATAAAATATCGTAAAGCCTAAGGAGTAAATGACATCAAGGCTAAGGTCAACAGAAGGTTTATTGTTAACAAGTATCAAATCAAAATTTTACTTAACAAGGTGTCTATCTCGCTTACGTTAATTTGACCTTGTCACAGTAACAAGTCGGGGAACTTTAAACCGCTTTTTTGCTTATTCATTATCAATTTATTCCGCATGTACTAGTAGTAAACTCATTAACAGACATTAGAATATGTTAGATTGGTCCAAAATCAGGAAGTGGTGGACGACAAATTTAAAGTTGGTGGAATTTTAGAAATCTTTGTCTTTTGGGGGTAGAAAACGTTGTTGACAATGAAGAAATTGCTTGTAACAAGCATTTCTTTTTATTTATCACAATGTTATTCCAAGGCTTTTTTCTTTGGGGGCGTGGCTGTGATGGAATTGGTTTACTACCAATCTTGGGAATTTCTTGATTAAAAATAGTCTGCCTACAGATGGACGAACGCGTACGGACAGGCGTACAGAAAATATGAAAATACTAAAGCCTTTCTCTTGCCTATTGTCAATATCACTTGGAATATTGAAATAAGTAGAAAAATCTCTTCCATGGTCTCGAGTAAACTGGCGGATCATCGCTCTCAATGAAAAATTGATGGACCAATCAAATAATCTATTTAGACCGGATTTGACTGGTGGCCCCCAGCAATCATGCCAAGCATTTTGTTTGAGTCGGGTGTTACGTCACTTTTAACAGTATTTAAGTCAAATCACGACGGCTGGAGCACCTAACTATATATTCATGGCATTTCCCTCCCCAGTACTGCAACTGATCCTTTCCAAGCTTTTATCTGCATTTTCCGGTTTGGTTTACGATTAGCCAACAATTGGTGGAAGACAGATGTCGAAAAGGATATTTGCCGCAATCGGGGATCTAAATTTATACGAGGTTCCCAAGAAAATGTGTTTTACAAAGAGGGTATGACAGAAGCTTTTATTAGAATATTAGCGAATTGACATGTACGAAATGGTGTCGAGGTACTCTCTATCTAATGTTATTTTTCAACTGGTATCCGTCTACAAGTTGGGCTCCAGTTTTATTTTTCGAATGGTCTTCGTCTACAGTTTGGGTTTCAATTTTATATTTCGATTGCATGGTCTCCATCTACAGGTTGGGTTCCGATGATATTTTTCGACTGGTCTTCATCTACAGGTTGGGTTCCGATGCTTTTTCGACTGGACTGGTCTTCATCAATAGGTTTAATGATGTTAATTTTCGACTTGTCTTCGCTAACAGATTTGCATCTGATGTTATTTTTCGGCTTGTCTTCGTCTACAGGTTGGCTCTGATGTTATTTTTGACTGGTCTTTGTCTACAGGTTTGGTTCCGATGTTATTTTTCGATTTGTCTTCGCCAAAAGATTTGGCTCCGATGTTATATTCCGCCCGGTTTTCGCCAACATAGCCACTCGAAAAATAACATCGGAACCAAACCCCGGAAGGAGATAGTTGGCAAAGACCAGTCGAAAATTTCACCCCAAAGCCAAACCTCGGATAGAGAATAATGTCGAGGCTACTCCAGAAAGACTGTAAAATTATCGTAATATTTTCAAGTTTATGTTTAACAAAAAGGTCAGGGTTAAGACTGGGAGATAGTGAATAGAGAGTATAGGTGCATAGCGACATAGTTTGCCGAACGATTTAAAAGACTCGGTTTAACGTTACAAAACGAACATTCTTCTTTTATGGACATTTAAACTGTGGTAGTTTTGTTGTGATATGTTTGGGAATTTTTACTTGTGAGATACATTAAGTAACTGGTTTTGAGTATCGACGTTGGGGGACCAAAAACTTCGAAACTACAGCTTAATTGACCCATACCACACAGCAAATTTTTAGACCAGTCCTATTGAAAGATGATGCAGACGACAATTTCAAGTTGGTGGAATTAAGATATTTGTCTTTCGGGCAATTTCTTCATTTTCCTCAATATTTTCTAATGCATTTTTCTCGAGATGCTTAAACCCCTCCTGTTTTTCAAAATTTTAGACTGGTCCAATTTGAAAGAAGTTGCAGACAACATTTTAAAGTGGGTGCAATTCGAAAAATAAGCAACCTATAGAGCATAAAATATTAAAAGAAAAGAAGAAATTGCTTGTAACAAGCAATTTCTTCTATTCCCACAATATTTTCCCAAGTATAAAATCACAGAGACGTAAAAACACGGGATTGTGAAGGAAATGGTTAAAATGCGGGATTATATCGGAATGGGTTAAGATGCAGAATTGAGCTTTGTGAAATTCAACGAATTAGACCCAGCGCAAAGGATTCAAATCGAACACGTGACCCTTTAGGTGAAAAGAGATCCCTTTCATGTGCGCCAAAGATCGACAATTGTCAGACTGCGTGAACTGTGCAGACCGATTAGTATCGATACTTTTCGTAGGTTTTCTGAATTTAGAGTTGTACCTTGTTATGTATTCGTTTTCAAAATGTAGTCTCTAATTGACCTCTGCTGCATTCTATCTCTTTTTTAAATATTTGTTTTGACGGAACCAATGAAGCCTCCTTTAGGCTAGGCAGTTCATATACATGTGTAAACGAGGGGGTCGATTGCAACCTAATTTGATAATGATTGGTATTTTAAAACAGTTTTTTTTTTAAAAAAAAGCCTGACAAAGGCACCAGGTTTTAACCGTTGTTAAATTGCATAAAACGAAAAGCCTTACTGGGGTCTCTACTTTTGGCAGTTTGTTTGAGAGTTCCTTTGTGTGAGATGGGCCAAACATACCAAATCGCTTACTCTTCATTGCTTCCACAATATGTCGTCTATTTAACCCTTTCCTGTTTTTCAAAATTTTAGACATGTCCAAATTCAAAGGTTTTGCAGACGAAAATTCAAAAAGAATTTATTTTGAAAAAAGACCATTAAGAAGGGTAGAAAATTGCTTGTTACAAGCAATTTCTTCTTTTTCTTCAATGTTTTCTCATTCATAAAACCACAGGGACGTAAAAACCAGGGATTGAACGGGCAAGGGTTAAGAAAATATGAATATCTTCGCCTTATGGTCATGTCCCCGTTAAGCTATATTCTTTACCTTTCTTTGAAATGGACGGTGTAATATTTCAACGTTTTGACATGGATTCGTTTTTTAAAACCATGGTCCACTGGCCATCTAGTTTAACGCTCGTTCGGCGGTGTATGTAACATTAAATTTCATTGTTTTATTAACAGTGAAAGGTGTGAGATATAGTTATTATGTTATACCGTCTTCATCCGTAAAGGGCTGGATATCAAACGGAAACAGGAGTGTAATAGATTTAGTAGTTTGCACTTGTAAACATTGCATGCTTTTTACCCTCATCGTTTGTTTCAACTCATTTTCCTACAATCCTTTTTTGACGCTATGTAGGGAAAAAAACTTTGGAAATAATTGTGCGAAAAGGAGAAATTACATGTTAAAGCAATTTCTTCTCCTCTCACATTTTTTTACCTTATTTGGCACTGACTACTCATATTTAGTACGATTTAATTTGTCATCTGAAACATCTTTCAAGTCGAACCAGTCTAAAATTGTATCGTCTGGTAATGGGTTAAAGAAGATAATGAAGGAGAAAGTGATTCTTAAGAATTTTTCCTTTCTCACAGAGAGATTTTATTGTAGACGTTAAAACTCATTGAAAGACTCTGGAGTTCGGACTGGCATAGAAATCTCTAATCTTTCTTCAAAATCCAGAATGGTCTCTACCCAGAAAGTAAAAGATTTTTTTACCAATTCAAAATTGTCGTATGCAACTTCGTTCAATTTAGGTAAGTCTAAAAATTGTGTCGTCTTATAGTCGATTAATGATAAAATGGACCTCCCGAATGTTCAGTTAAACAAATACGTCACAAAGGGATCGGATCTAGCGGAGGTCAACAAGTGGTCGTTTTCCGGAGTTGATTATACTATGCTGTGGACTATTCTATGTAGATTCAGACAATCGTCAAAGGGCGAAAAGTCCGCGTAGTCTGACCAGGGTCGATGTATTTTGCACTACCCATGAGGTTCATTTTCGCCCAATAGCCTGACTGGTTACATATATCGTCGGGTGGGGGTAGCAAAATGTCGTAGAAGGGAAAGACTCGTGAGACACTTACATGTATGTACGTTTAATAGGTACTTGCTTTGTTAATCAAAAAGTAGAACTAAAATGTTGCTCTGAAGAACACACCTGTCGTTTGAAAATATGATTAAATAGTTTCGTTTTAACCCATTCCCAGACGGCAAAATTTCAAATTGGTCAAAATTTAAAGAAGATAAAGACGATATTTTTTGGTGGTGATTTCTTTTTTTAAAAAAATCCTGTCTTTTGAGATTGAAAATACTGTTGATAATGAAGAAGTTGCTTGGAATAATCAATTTCTTCATTGTCCACAATATTTTCCAAACTGTTTGTCTTGTGGGCGTCTAAAAGCATTTTTGTGTGGAAATGGGTTAAGCACTTATTTAATATCAGGTTTAACGCCATCTTTAAATTTTTTCAGTAATATTATGGGCGTACTTTTTAGCACCGAGAAAAAAATCTAATGAAGTTACAGTTTCTTGACGTAATCTGGTCGTTTAACAGTTCGTTGTCTCATGGATTGTCTGAAACATGTGCTAATTGGTATACCCATTTAAAAGGCATACCTGGAAATATGGGGATAAAATTGACTTCGTATTCGTAAATTTCTAATAATTCAGATAGCAAACATCTGTTTCTAGGTATACATTAGAACCGTCCAACTGAGACGATCCTCATGTGTACCGACAACATTGGTTTTCTTAAAGAGGTAGATCTTTTTAAATTCATGATTTCAATCTTATCTAGAGCCCGACAATTAGTATTTGGGACTTAATATAACCTTAGTGTTTAAATGCCTGTGGTCATGGTAATAGAAACGTAAATATAAGTGGATTGACGTTTAAAATGGACAGTTACTAAGTGCATGTTGTTCGTTAAAATTCTTCTGATTTTGGATTTCGTTACACAGGAAGGTAATTTGTTCTTATGTAACATACGTTACTGAAGTTGCGTAAGTTCATTCAAACGGACGCTGTGGTAGGCAATAGATAATCGATCAATTAAGAAATCGTGGCTGTCAATCAAGGAATAAACCGACCAATCAAATCATTCATTCAGCCCGGGCCTGAGCTTATCAACTCCAACATTGGCCGTCATTTTGTTTACTTTTATTGTTGGTTTGGTGACTTAAACGTCGTAACTACAGCTTATTAAAGCTGTAGTTACGACGTTTAAGTCACCAACCTACCAATACGCCCTTAAAAATCGAAGCGGGACTGTCGGAGTCGATGGGCGTGGCAAAATGAGTTAGTTGGTGGGGCCAGCGATTGGTCAATTCATATTGAAAGTATTTGAACTTTAAATTTCTTCTTACTGAATAGTTAAAATGATATAGATCAGAAAATAGTTTTGAAATTACATTATATTTAATATTTTAAACAGTGAAGTAATGTGTAATAACGTTACTATATGGCATTACAAATGCTCAAATTAGATCGTGAGTGACATATAAATTATATAACTTTATTCTATAATGTCTTGAACTTGGAAACGGTTTCTTTTAATAGCCGTTAATAATATTCCTCAAGGTTTAAGTGAATATGTTTTCTTGATGGATATTTAGTGAGCGTTTGGATTTGATTTGGTCTTAAAGATGAACGGTAAGTTAATGGAGTCTTTTTTTATAATTCGATTTTTATCTGTCTATCTATTTATCATCTTACATATTATACCATACCGCTGCTCCAACCGCCGCGATACGACTGAAAAATCGTTAAAAGCGGCGGTAAACCCCTTTCAAACAAACAAAACAAATGCCATACCTGTATGGCTTGATTTTTACACAGACTTCGAAAACCAATCTTCCCCGGTCTAAAACAATCATTGTCTAATTACATCTTTTACAATTCAATCACGTATTCCAACGCACAGGGGGAAAATGCATTGAAACACTAAGGAAATAGAATAATTGTTTGTTTTTCGTGTAAGATCGATTGATATTTCATTTCGTGAACGATCATGGGATGTATAGGGGGTTCGATCACCGGCGGCGGCATATATTCTTTCCGACATTTGTCCCTCACCAATGGGTGGATAAACGTAAACCTAAGTCGGAGAGCAGCTGGAGGCTAAGAAAGGATGTAGTGGTAGTTTTGATTTGAATGTGGTTTTACGCCGCTTTCAACAAGCTTTCAGTTATATCGCGGCGGCTGGAGCACCTAACAATGGAATCCTGGTATTTCTCACACCAGTACTACCATTACATCTCTTCCTAGCCTCCAGCTGCTATCCCACATAGGTCCACGATTATCGACCCATTGGTGAGAGACAAATAGTCGGAAAGGATGAGTGCCGCCGTCGGGGATCGAACCCGGGACCTCTAGATTGACAGTCCGACGCTCTACCAACTGCGCTATGACGGTAGTACTGGTGTGAGAAAAACCAGGAACCCGCCGGGCTGAATCAATGATTTGATTGGTCGATTGAATCCTTGGTTGACAGCGGCGAGCGGTCAATTGATTTCACGCTGAAACAAATAATTATTCAATGGTTCAACTATCGTCTGAAAAAGGTTTCCTTTGACCTATTGACATACTGTGTCATTGAAAATTCCCTTACCTAAAGAGACGTCGAATGTCTTATCTTGAGATAGTGGTTTATCAACCGTATCTTCCTACGAGTACGAGGGTTACTTTTTTTTTCCCAAAATATTTTCCCAGTTTTCAAAAATCACAGGGTCGTGAGAAGCAGTGATTGAAGTGATTGCAAGTTTAACCCATTCCGATACGATTCCGCCTTTTTGACGTCCGGAAGAAATATTGTAATACAAAACTTTGATAGTACAGGAGAATTTGCCTTTCCTTATGTAGCACTTAATTTAGTTGAAACGTCGTCTACAGCTGCTTTCAATTTGTAGTAGGACCTGGTCAAAAAATTTTATCGCCTGTTAATGGGTTAATGTCAGGGTCTTCATTATTTTGGCTAACATTTCTGGTTAACCCATTACCAGACGGCAAAACTATAGACTGGTCCATATAGAAAGGAGTTACTGACGACAATTCAAAGTTCATGAAATTTTACATTTTTCAACTTTCTGGAAAGAAGACCGTGTAAAATGAAGAAATTTCTTGTTACAAATAATTTCTTCATTTTACACAATGTTTTCCCAATTGTTCTTCTTTAGGGGCGTCACTAAGTTGGAATGGGTAATTACCTCGAGTTCGAACTAATTTGGTCGTCGGTTGTCTATATAAAAAGTTCGGTAACCTATAAACTACATAAACTCAGATATTGAACGATTATGAACAATGGGCGGGTTATTTAACATACAATAGTTCTTTCTGTTCCCTCAAAGCTGTCTTCTTGTCGATTAGGCGCTGGGGGTCAATAATGACGTCATACCAGGCCTGTTATATTGACTTATTCAGATAAGGCCATTTCTATTATCATTGCTAAACCGATAGCCGCAACACGAAGTCTTAGGACTTGCCTAAATTCAAAGAAGGTGTAGACGACAATTTTTAGCTGATGAAATCGTAATAATTTTTGTCTTGTGAGATGGAAAAAATTGTAGGAAATGAAGAAATTGTTTATTATAAGTATTTCCTTTTTTTCATAATGTTTTCCAGAGACTTTTTGTAAGGTTTTTTGAAAACCGAATTGTTCGGTAAAGGGTTAACTCTTCACAGACGACAATTCCAAATTTTGATAGAATGCAGATCGTATTTTCAGAGTGAGTCTAAAGTGGAAACTAGATAGCCCAAACAACAGGAAAAGATAACTTTCAATTCCTCATTTTCCGACAATATTTTCTCAATGTTATCCTTTAAGGGTGTCAAAATCGAGAACTGCTTAGTAACGGGTACTCTTTTTAATTAAGGGCCGCGAGCATAGTACAGTGGGGTCCCGGGTTCGATCCCAGATCGCGGAACATATCCTTTCCGAAATTTGTCTCTCAACAATGAGTGGATAATCGTAAACCGAAGTGGGGATGAGCAGCTGGAGGCTAAGAAAGGACGTAGTGGTAGTACTCTTGTGAGAAATATCAAGAAACCATGGTAAGGTATTCCAGCCTCCGCGATATGACTGAAATACTGTAAAAATGGCGTTAAACACCCCATTCAAACAAAGAAATAAAACAAAACAAAACAAAATCCCTTTAATTAAACTATTCCCACACAGTCCCGTTTTGTTCGTCCCCAAGAAAAAAGCTTGGAAAACAAATTTTATTTACGCAAGCATACATAATTCTAAATTGCCGTCTGCAACCTCTTTGAATTTAGACCAGCCTAAAATTCTGTCGTCTGGTAATGGGTTGAATACGACAAATGCGGATGAAAACGTTTCACAGACTGCTGTAATAAATATATGTTAAACTTTAAAGAAATCTCAGACGACTAATGTCACAAAGAACTACGTTACGACCTTATATTAAACCGAGAGGTTGTTTCAGCACAATGGTATGTAACAGCAAGAAAATCTCCGTATAGGAAATTGCTGTTGTCCAGAAATACCACCTGTCGTAACGTAGTTCTCTGGAGGATTTAATTCAATTGATAACTTAACCCATTCCCACACAATGGCTCCTTTTGACGCCCCTCAAAAAAAGAATAGGAAAAACATGGATGAAAATGAAGAAATGGCTTACAACAAGAATATTGAGGAAAATTCTAAAATTTCGTAAGCATTTAATTGATGTCTGTAACTCCTTTCAGTTTGGACCAACCTAAAACTTTTACCTCCTGGCAAAGGTTTATTATTGCCCTTTAAACAAGATTCACGTGTTATCTTTATCTTTGAGGGTAGTCAATTGTCGGAAGAGGGCATTCAAGATAAAAACATGATCAGAACTTTTCTTTTTTATTTTGTTTATCTCTATTCAATTCAAAATGGTGTGGACGAAGATAGGCATGCCCCTGGTTGCTCTCTGCATTTTCAGGCCACGATAATTTGACAGGGGTTTGAAATTAAAAAGAAAAAAAAAATGCGAATATCCACCTAGAAAAAGTCCAAGTTCCAAAATAACCCCTCTGCCAATCTTGTTAGCCCCCCCCCCTCCAAATTATAGAATTAGCCTCCCTGAAACTCCGCGCTACAAATATTTGAAAGACAATTTCGGATCCAGCAGAAGTCATTCTATATTTGGAAAATCTGAAAAAGGCCACGAATTTGGATCCTAGTCGGCCTGTGCATTCACCGTAGCCTGTTGACACTTCATAGAGGTTCCCTTCTTGCGTGACAGTTCGCAAATGAAAGGAGCGCCAAAACAAATTTACTGAACATTAAGTGATAAAACTTGCCACTGAAGTTAACTCATACAATGTGATATAAGATAACCCTTGACATGTAAATTTAACCCATTCCAACACAGTGGAATTTTAGACCGGTCCAAATTGAAAGGAGCTGCAGACGACAATTTCAAGTTGGTGGAATATTAAATTTTTTCATCTTTTTGGATAGAAAATATTGTGGATAATGAAGAAATTGCTTGATACAAGCAATTTATTCATTATCCACAATTGTTTCCAAAGTTTTTTTTCTTGAGGGGTGTAAAAAGGAGGGATTGAGTTGGAATGGGTTAAGTGATAAAACTTGCCACTGAAGTTAACTCAAACAATGTGATATAAGATAACCCTTGACATGTAAGTTTAAAGTTAAAGATAATGTTATATGATGTAAAGATGAGCAATAAAGGTCAGATTGCTCACGTGTGCTCTGTGACTACTTCTTTAGTGGGCCACGGCCATAACGTAGTTGGTAGAGTGTTGACCCATAAGGTCGCGGGTTCGATCCCCGGTTTGTCCTTTCTGACATTTGTCTCCCACAAATGGGTGGATAATCGTAAACCGAAGAGGAATGAGTAGCTGGAGGTTCGGAAAGGGTGTAATGGTAGTGCTGGTGTGAGAAATACCAGGAATTCATCGTTAGGTATTCCAGCCGCCGCAAAATTAACGCGAAGCATTTTTGTTGGTAAGCAAGTGAAACATCGTTACTACAGCTAATTCAAGCTGTAGTTACAACGCAAAACTCGCAAACCAACCATTGTGATTTTTTTGTTACTTGTTACTAGCCGCAAAATAACGCCGTTTAATATCTAGAAAGAAATTCCTGTTGGAGCCAAGAGAGCGTGGCTTGCGATCCATTCATTGTGAACATCCTAACACACCAACAAATACACTTTATTTGTAAATTCACCTAAACTATCTTACGAATCTTGTAATATGGAATCAAGCTCAAGGGCATTATTCCACACCGACCCCTTTATCTGTAATTCTTAGGCCACGCCCACCGACCTACGACAAGGAAAATTCACTGAAGTATCCAATGCCATTACTTTGCAACGCATAAAAACCATGAAATTTCTTCTTTTTTCACACATTGTTTTCTCAAGTGTGGAAAAGCTGGGACGTAAAATAAGGTATTGAACAGGAAAGTGATAAAGAAGAGGGCGAAGAAGAATAGTACAATGTAGTAGTAATTCATAGTAGTAGAAATTCTTTAACCCTTTAGTGTTCTTCAAAATTTTAGACCTGTCCAAATTCATTTTTTTGCAGGCAAAAAATTAAAGTGGGTTGAATTTGAAAAATAACCATTCAGTAGGGTGGAAAATATTGTAGAAAAAGAAAAAAAAAACTTCTTAGAAGCAATGTCTTCTATTTCTATACAATGTTATCTCAATAATAAAATCACAGGGACGTAAAAACCAGGAATGGAACGGGTAAGGGTTTCACCTTCTTAGTTAGGTATTTGTCATGTAAAATGCTAAATTGATTGTTTTGGCTCGTAAAGAGTTATAAACAAAGATAAATTGGATTGTCACAATGAAACAATCTGATAATCTGTCGCGGCCGAATTTAATCGTAGGACATGCCTAAATAGGACACGTGGATAACCGCATTCTTTAAAACAAAACAAAATGGGAATCGACTACGCATCTAGGAAACAAAACGCGTATAGTTTACTGTTTCCACAACGTTTTCTGTTACGAGAAATGTTGATTTTTTGTTCTTAACAAATACAGACGGATTAACTTTCTTTCTGATCAACATGTACTTTTGATTAATAAGTCTAAAATATTTTGTCACTTCGTCTGATAAAGGGTTATGTTCTCCTCAAATTAACGTGGACACCTGAAACTGACTTGCCCTCTATACGTGATTTAGGTCCGATGTGATTTTATCGATTGGTTAGCGAAGACCATTCAAACAATTTCGCCGACCAGTCGAAAAATAACATCACAGTCGGACTTTGGACAGAGGGTAAGGCCGATTTGATTCCAATGGCCTCTTCGCGCCTGTTTTACAAAATTTAAGACCTGTCCAAATTCAAAGGTCTTGCAGACGAAAAATCAAAGTGGATTTAATTTGAAAAAATGAACATTTAGAAGGGTAGAAAATATTGAAAAAAAAAAAAAAAAAAAGAAAAAAGAAATTGCATGTCACAAGCGATTTCTTCTTTTTCTACAATATTTCCTAAATTGTAAAATCAAAGGGGCGTAAAAACTAGGGATTAAACAGGAAAGGGTTAATGATACGTTTGCCCCTCTATTCTAAGGATAAGCTCAACCTTTCTTTTCATAATAAGTATTTCGTCAAATTATAACGGTCCGTATTGTAAGCGACAATATCGTCTAATGACATATTTAAATCTAAATTCAGTTAATGGTTCGTTAAGTCCAGTGACGATATGACAACTATGGGTCGTTAATAATATTTTTACTGAACAGAAGCGATTAAATGAGCCAAGTTCTTGAAATTGACGGATCGCGTATGACAATCAAAGAATAAATAGACCAATCAAATCTTCTATCTAGACTGGAGGTGAACTTTGAGCTCCGAAATTGGCCAACATTTACACTTACCATTTTTGTTGGTTTTGCGACCTAAATGTTGTTACGGCGTTTTGGGCGCCAACCAACCATTAAACCGGTTTGTTACATTTCAATTATCCAACATTTTGCAGAATAATGCCGTTTAATATCCGAGTGGAAATTTCTGTCAGAGCTCAGAGGCCAGAGATTCGTCAATTGGGTTCTGACTTAAAAATCGTATTTGAGCCTAAGCTCAAAATTTCAAACCAGTTCACATGCGCGCCAAGTAAAGACCCAGATCCGGTTTGTCACTATGCGCTCTTGGTACAGACTCGAGCTTTCTTTAGATGCCCATTTAATATTATAAAAGCGCTGTGTGGATTTTCAAGCTGTTCATTGTCTGCACTTGACGCGCATTTGATATTGTGGTGAAATGTCAGGCATACGCTCATGACTATTTCATTTCAAAACATTTTAAAAGGATGAATTAAGATAAATGAATAGATAAATGAACAAATAAAATGTAATAAAAATAAAGAATGTAGACATTTAGGTTACTTAGGAATTGACATTTCGATATTTGACTGTATGATATGTTAAAATTGACCAGTGTCCACATAGTTTGCCGCCATCCTTGATACTTTTTGCATGAGTGCCAAAGATGATGATGTTTATGTATGTTCATTTCGGGATTTGAACCAAATACCTCTCTATATCCAAGCAAGCCTTCTTAAGTGAGCACGTTACTATAAACATGGTTTTCCACCGCGAGGCAATATAAGCAACCCTTGTGCACTACCAGACTACATGTATTTTCGTCTATCGATTGGAGCTCAATTAAGGCAGTTTGAAGTGTCCACACTTTGAGACATGGCCAATTCTTGAACCTTAGCTTTGGTAAAGGCATAGCTGCTTGTATGTCTATAAAAAAAGAAGAAAGCCCGACAGCATTCATTTACATAGAGTTTATCAGCTGAAGACTTTTAATAATTAGAAAATGTGATGACAACCCGGGTGTCATGACAAAGTGGGGTTAGACCAAATAGTCTGTCTTGGTGGTCTTGATTCTGACTCGGAGTACCACGAACTCAATGAAGTTCGAAGGAGTGTCGCACCAGTTTATTAAGAGTAATCTGTCTACAAGAGCATGATTGGACTTGCAAATGACTTGTAGCATTCATATTGTTTTCTTACGCTGTTTACACAATTCAATTTGATGCATAATGGGTATTCGGAACACTTAAAATAATCGGGTCCCAAAGTAATCTGAGTACGCGAATCAAGTCTGCCCCTCACTTAAGCACGTGTTTTCCGTGTTCTGTCTACGTCACCGTTTTTTGGTTCGAGAATGTTTGAAGATTTAAGAGTATATTCATTTATCTTGCAGATCTCAGCTCAGACCTGGTCATTCAGTATTTAAACGAGAACCCAGACTTTCTAGAGAACTATGTCCTGAGCCATGTTAACCAAGAAAGGTTGCAAAGATGGACGGCGTGGAAGGAACAAGTTCGGCGTCAGCGACATGGCGAAAACGTCAACGGTAAGTTTCGAAGAATAACATGATGCAACGGCGGATTTAGAAAAGGGGGGGGGTCGTTTGAACCATGGGGGTCCGTAATTCGAGTCCCTTTCGTCTACAGTGGTACCAGTCTATTTCATCCCATAGACCAATGAAATTAGTCTATGGGGTGGAAGGGACTCGAATTACGGACCCCTTTTGTTTGACCCCCTTTCGTAGCCTAATCATTCCATAGGCCTATTCATGGGGGATTTCAATATGATTTGGATAAGAGAGTTGAGCTTGCCCGAGCACCAACTTCTATTAAACCATTACCAATAGCCTAATTTTAGACTGGTTTAAATTGAAAGGAGTTGCAGATGACAATTTAAAGCTTATTAAATTTTGGACTTTTTTTACCTTTCAGATAGAAAACATTGTGGGAAATGAAGAAATTGCTTGTTACAAGCAATTTCTTTATTTTCCACAATGTTTTCAAAAGCTTTTTTATTAGGGGTTGTCTAAAAGCATAACTGTGTGGGAATGGGTTAAGCAACCACGTACATCAAGCGACCATAATTGAAATCCCTTTTTTAACCCATTCCCACACTGTGACGCTTTTGGACACCCTCAAGAAAAACATTTGGGAAAACATTGTGGAAAATGAAGAAATTGCTTGTTACAAGCAATTTCTTCATTTTACACAATGTTTTCTCTCCAGAAAGTTGAAGAAATCTACAATTTCATTAACTTTAAATTGTTGTCAGCAACTCCTTTCAAATTGGACCAGCCTAATATTTTGCTGTCTGGTAATGGGTTAAAAAGTGAAGCTCATAAGAAATGGGGGTATTTTGCTGAAAAGTCTATGTTGTTCGAACTCCTTAGAATCATCTCAATGAGATGATCTAACGAGTCCCAACAACATAGGGTAAAATAAGAAATCTGTAATGGTTTATGTATGAAATTGAATCAATCCTTCATGTCTTTGGCCAAATAAGTGCACTAAGCGACCATTCTCTATAGCTACCACTTTTTGGATGCCCCTTGAATCGTTGCTTTATACAAGATTTACTGTCATGTGACTCCCCCCCACCCCCCACCCTTTGGTAAGTTTGAGCCCCCTGTACAGACCCTGGAACCACCATTATAATGTTGTCCGGAGCTGTTCAATGTTCCAAATTCCAACAGTGTTGTAGTTGATATTGTTTTTCATGAATACACAGCCTGTTTACTTGACGTCACTGATAAAGTAAAGAAAAAAGAAAAATTACCTTAGCAAAGAATTTCTCTTCTTACAATGTTTTGGATCCTGCTTTATAAGGAGAGGAAGGAAATATTGGAACTGATATGATATTTGAAGAGGATATATCCATTTATTATGGTGATGTGAATTATGATAAGCCCCCCCCCCCCCCCCCCCCTCACACACACACACCTCCTTCCATTCCATCAGGAATTGACCAATCACTGGCCCTGTCCATTTACTCTGTTGGCCCTGTCCATTGACCTTGACAAGAAGTTCCACACAAAAAAAAGTTTTTTGTCAAATATTATGACCATTAGTATGTAACAAAAAAGTTGAATGGTTGGTTGATGAGCTTTGATAAGCTGTTGTAACAACATTTAGGCTGCAAACCAACAAAAATGCTTCACATAAATGGCAGCCAAAGTTGCAATTGAAAGCTAACTTCCAGTCTAAATAAATAATTTCTTTTGTTGACTAATTATTTGATTGACAGCTGCATTTGGTCAATTTTCAAGCCCTATACAAGGTGTCACTGGTTAGGGGTATAGTTGCCTGAAGTTCAGAAAGGTTATCAAATTATCAGAACATTTTCACTATAATTAGACATTTAATTTTTGTAGGTGTTAAAGTGGAGAATCCTGTGTACAAATATTGATTCAACAGTTATTACTTGTTGACATATTCATAAACGGTGCTTTGCTTGTTTGCTTTCTGAAATCTTCTCTTTTCATTGCGATTAAGGAATTTCCAATAACGCAGGAGAGTTGCCCAAATAAATGAAAAGCTTCTGTAACCCTTGTTTTACTGTAGACAAGTTAGTTTCCAACTCTTCCCACACAATCACGCTTTTTGATGCTGCACAAGAGAAGCAATTTCTTTATTTTCCACAATGTTATATGCAAGTCCTTTCAATTTGGACCAGT
Organism: Fragum fragum; assembly: GCA_946902895.1. NCBI lineage: Eukaryota > Metazoa > Mollusca > Bivalvia > Cardiida > Cardiidae > Fragum > Fragum fragum. The sequence continues at coordinate 24,525,383 of OX336367.1, forward strand.
CTAAAATTTTGTCATCTGGGATTGGGTTAACCTACCACTTTTTACGCTCTTTTTTTGCATAAGTACTTTTTCCAGTAAAATTTCACCGTACGGAAGGTCAGTTATCTTAAACATTCCATTATAATCCATGCAAAATTATAATGATGCCTAATTCAATTATCAGGCTTCTCATATTGTTTCATTAAATCATTCCCTTGTGATAATATTTTAGACAGTCCAAATTAAAAGAAGATGCAGACGACAATTTTAAATTGATGAAATCTTTAAAATCTTTGTCTTTTGGGGTAGAAAACATCATGGATAATGAGGAATTTAGTGCTTTTGATTAGCAATTTCTTTATTTTCAACAATGTTCTCCAAAGCTTTCATATTGAGGGGCATTTAACCCATTCCCAGACAGCAAAATTTTAGACTGGTCCAAATTGAAAGGAGTTGCAGACGACAATTTAAAGTTTATGAAATTATAAGTTTTTTCCACGTTCTTGGTAGAAAACATTGTGTAAAATGAAGAAATTGCTTGTCACAAGCAATTTCTTCATTTTCCACAATGTTTTTTAAAACATTCTTTCTTGAGGGGCGTCTAAAAGCGTCATTGAGTGGGAATGGGTTAAAAGCATCATTTGGTTGGAACAACCTTATTGAACATACATAATGATGAGAAAAGTCTGCTTTTGTCAATTTTGTGGATCCATAAAAAATTCTCCTCTTTTTTCCCCACTTGAAAGGACCAGTAGCCATATATATATATCGGTACCTAAAAAAACGAAAAAAAAAAAAAAAAGAAATCCCAAAATTTTAAAAATTCATTCATTTGAAATACTATTTTGTCTGTTAACAATGAAATAGGACCCCAAGATGCAAGTTTGTGGATCTGAAGGGTCTTTGGTTTAGATTTCTGAGTCACATTTTTTAACATTGACTTTTTCTTGTAAAGCGGCTCTTCGAATAGTTGGTAAGGCCTTTTACCAATATAATTATTCTTTTTTGTCTTAAATCTGCTTTATTCTCTTTAAATTTGATGTTGTACTTTCCTTATGCCCTACTGTGAAATGTCAGTTGAGATTTTTGGGAAAAAACCAGTATTTCATATTGATCAACCAGAAACAAGTTTTCTCGCATTTCCGCTCATTTCAACGCATGCTCATAAGCATGAAGTGAAAATCTATGTGATCGCCTCCATCTTGTTTTATCGCTGATGAAGAAAATAACTTACTTGCTGAATGCCAACAGCCTCCTTTAAGTCATGAATATCCAGGAAAATGGTTTAGAACTTTGACTTAATATATCCATAGTAAATTGTCTAATGAATTGTCAAAATGAGAGAAATAATTTCCTCGGGTTTCAAGATAGAATTTAGGTCAGAGGTTAGTGGAGTTAGCAAATACGTGTAAACTGTCTTCTAGTGTTTTGACCTGGCAGGGCCGAGCAAATTTACACCCCGTATATACACAGTTTATGTAACAAATTACAACTCTGTTATAGTCGCGATTCAAGCGCCTATTTAACCCCATGGAATAAAACACATTTTACCTCAAATTCGACTAAATCTTTGAAACAGTCATGTAATACTTCAATCGTAATAATAATTTGCTCAACTAGAAAAGAATGGAATGTTAGCTTTGATATTTTTACCTTTTATCATTTAACCTTTTATCACATAAGCACAAATTTTCACGCTCTGGTGAAATGATATTAAAGAAAACGTTGTGATTGAAAAAAATGCAATTTTGGGAAACAGTAAGGAGTCATGATAGATTGAATAGGGTTTAACACAACTTTAAATAGTATTTCAGTTATATCGGGGCGGCTGGATCTCCTAGCCATGGATTCCTGGTAGTTCACACACCATTACTACCACTACATCCTTATCGAGCCTCCAGCTGCCCCTCCTACTTGGGTGTACGATTTACTTACTCATATTGATGATACATGCTGGTATTATTGAGCGCAGTTACTGATAAGCCAGCAAAACTGCTCTCAGGACTTTCAGTCCTTTGATTTATCTTAGGATGATGTCGATAACAACTAAATTTTAGCGGAAGCCAATAATTGAAGGATACATCAGAGAAAATACAAATAAGGCAATATCCGGTGAAATAGAATGATATGCCGATGAAATCTGGTTCCATTCTGGGTGTACCATTACCAGACAGCTTAATTTTAGACTTGCCCAAATTGAAAGAAGTTGCAGAAGACAATTTAAAGTTTATCGAATTTTTGTTCTTTTCATATTTCTGGGAAGAAAACATTGTGAATAATGAAGAAATTGCTTGTAAGAATTGAAATTCAGAATTTTATAAACTTTAACTGTTGTTTGCAACTCCTTTCAAACTGGACTTTGCTAAAGTTTTGGCATCTGGTAATGGGTAAAAACATGGTGTCAAAATTTCACCTCATGAAAAAGTAGGTGAGAGTGTTATCATAAACATTTTCATAACAAGTAGAATATATTTTGATGACATTCCTTTGCACTAAAACACTCATAAATCCTATATCTACTTCATACCTTTTGTCAAACAAATGGGACCATTTGGTAATCTAGATTTTATAAAAGTCTTTCTCATTGGTTGTCTTGGAACTTTCACTATTTATGTTTCTGGCAGGACCACCAATCAGGAGATCCAAGTGAATTGTTCAATCTGATTGTTTGATATGCAATGTTAAATTCGGTGGGAACACTGGCTTAACCCATTCCAACTCCATCCCTCCTTTTTACGCCCTTCAAGAAAAAAGCTTTGGAAAACATTGTGGAAAATGAAGAAATTGCTTGTATCAAGCAATTTCTTCATTATCCACAATGTTTTCTATCCAAAAAGGTGAAAAATTTAAAATTCCATCAACTTGAAATTGTCGTCTGCATCTTCTTTCAATTTGGACCAGTCTAAAATTTTGTCAAGTGGGAATGGGTTAATGTTCATGACAATTGACATATATCAGATCTACCAAAATAAAGCTGAAGGTTTGGTGACACTGGCTATTTAATCATCAGTGATTTGATTGCAGTCTTGTCTATAAATATGCCAAAAAGCTTTTTTTGTTTGTCTCTTTACCCTTTTCTGTTTTGCAAAATTTCAGACTTGTCAAAATTCAAAGGTTTTTCAGACAAAAACTTAAAGTGGATTTGATATAAAAAATAATAAATCAGTAGAGTAGAAAATATTGTGGAAAAAGAATGTTACAAGTAATTTCTTTTTCTATGCTGTTTACTCAATCATGAAATCACGGGACAATTTATTTCATTTCACAATAATATCTCTTTGCTATATTCCTTAAAAAAAAAAGATGAAAAAATCTAATTTTTGTAAAAATTATTGGATAAAAAATGAGGTCTCAATTTTAGAATAACTCTCCTGTAGTCATTACTATACAGTCCTGCAAGTGCTAAAGAAAAATAGCCTTTGAAACATTGTCGGAACAGAAAATTTATTTTCTGAACCTTTTCTATTAAATATGGCAGTTATCATATCAATTCAACAACCTTTTTTTCCACAAAATTTATTTTCTGAACATTTTCTATTAAATATGGCAGTTATCAAATAAATTCAACAAACTTTTTCTCCACAATCTTTTCCAAATCTTTTGTCATAAATGGTATAAAAAAGTTGGAATAGGTTAAACTTGTCATGCTGCCTGGAATCATAGCAAGCATTAATCGAGGTTAATATTTATTTTGAAAATCAGTCATACCCCTCCACCAACCAATCAAGTAGAAGGAATCCATTGTTGGGTTCTCCAGCCGCCGCGATATAACTGAAAGATTGTTAAAAGCGGCATAAAACCCCATTCAAACAGTGTAGCATAGCCTGGCTGTTATCTATCAATTTTGATTAAAATTATGCCTGTAGGTTACCCCTTCCCTGGGTGTCCAAAGTTCGTAAAAATGCTCAATTAGACCATGTTCAACAGTCTTCTCCTCCCAGTCTACAAAGTCTTAGGCATTCATATTTGGTATACAGCATGAACAGATGGTTCTTTAACATGTTAGCTAAAATCTTAGCCCTGGGATAAAACATGGCACTGCCCTATAGGTCCAAAATTTTGGAAAACATCCAATTAGAGCAACTTCGAAAGACTTCTTCTGAAATATATGGTGAAGGGCATTCATATTTGGTATGAAGCATGACTAAATAATTTTGTGCTATGTTATAGGAAAAAATGCTCTTAGGATAAAAAATGTCTCTGTTCCTGGGGTCAAAAATTGCATAAATCGCATTGAAAGAATTCTTAAATAGAAATGGAGAAATAGCTTGTCACTCCCTTTCTCACAATACTTTTTTAAACCTTTTCTCTGAGGATGACAAATTCTGGGATAGTTTGGTAATGGATTAAACAATAAAGCCAAAGGCATTCATATTTTTTGGAAAACATAAGTGGATTGTTTTGTACAAAGCCCAAAATCTTATATTTGTTTTATTTATTTTGCTCAAGTTAAGTCTTTTTTATACAAAAAAGGACTGTAATTTGCTGATGCCTCAGGTGAGCAATTTAGGACCATCATGGTCCTCTTGTTCTAGTATTTCAGGCCATCGGGACATTGTCCCCTAAGTTTCAAAGCCGTAATAAGTAGATTTTTCTCATTTGACCCATCAAATTTTTAAAATGTCGCCACTTTTTAGCTCACAGGAGCATAAAGTGCTTTAGGTAAGCTTTTGTGATTGTTCATTTTCTGGCGTCCGTCCATCCATCTGATCGTCTCTCTGTTCACAACTTCAAAATAATCTGGAATATCAACCAAACTCCACAGGTATGATCATTAGGTCATGCTCTCTCAAAATACTTCAAGAATTGAAATCCATGAAGAACTTTGGTTGCCATGACAACCAAGTGAAAAAACTAAAAAGTCTTCTCTCCCAAACTATAAGGCCTAGAGCTTTTATATTGGTATTTTTCATCATCTAGACTATTGACCCACTACCAAATATTTCAAAGAATTACCATACTCTGAAGATTAGCCCTTTTCTGTGCAATCCCTGATTTTACTTGGAAATAAGGAAAGAAAACTTCGAAAATCCTCTCTTCCTAAACCATAAGGTCTAGAGCTTTGATATTTTGAACAGATCATCATCTATTAACCCTCTACCAAATACTTCAAAGAATTACTGTTCTCTGAAATTAAGCCATTTTCTATGCAATCCCTGATTTTACTTAAGGATAACGAAGGAAATCTTTAGAAATCTTCCCCAAAAGTGTAAGGCTTTCATATTTGGTGTGTATCAATACTTATACTTATTGACCCGCTACCTCACTTAAAAGTATAACCCTACTCTGAAAAGTAGCCCTTTTATGTGCAGTCCCTGATTTTAGATATACATAGGATTAAAGGAGGAAATCTTTAATAATCTTTTCTCCAAATAATTAGGTGTAGAGCTTTTTGTATATATCACAAAGCCTTGAGCCATTATACTCAGGGGAGCAATATAAGACCATCATGGTCCTCTTGTTTAAGAGCATAATGACTTAAGATTCAGATACAACCATAAAACTTGATACAATTTTTGCCAGTGATTAAAGGTGCCAAATTGAATTTTGGTCACAAAGGGTCAAGGTCACAAGTGATTGACAACCATGTGCATGCTCTAACTCATTAGCCATTTTACCTTGGACATTGAAACTTTATTGTAATGTTATCCATGATCAAAGGAAGTGTCCTGTTGTTTGGGAAACGCAGGCCAACAGTCAGCTATGCTACTTCTGTAAGAGGCAAAATGCTCATGGTGTATAATTCTATTATGATAAACAACACAGGCTTGAATGGACAAATGGATATAGACTAAGATCTGATTACATGTATGCTTATTGCACATGTGCAGACTGATCTTTATCCAGGGATGTGTAAATACGGATTTTCTCTACTTGTCCATGGACAAGTAGAATGTGAATTTCTATTTGTCACGGATCAAAATGGACTTGCCTGTGAAAAGATGAACAGATACATTTTGAGATAACATTATTTTTAAAGAAGAAAACGCTGGAACTCAGCATTTTCTTCATTAAAAACAATATTTTCTAGCCTTAGATACCAACATTATGCTCATAAATCTCTTCTATCTATTTAGTACCATCCAAGATTTGCCCTTATATTTACTTGTCCACAGACAAGTAGCCTCGAAAAATGTACTTGCCCACAGGTAGAAAAGCCCGTTGTAGCGCGTCGGACTTCATTCAAAGGGTCCCGGGTTGGATCCCCGACGGTGGCAATACTCTTTCCGACATTTGTCTACCACCAATGGGCAGATAATCGTAAGCCTATGTGGGATAGCAGCTGGAGGCTAGGAAAGGGTGTAGTGGTAGTACTGGTGCGAGAAATAACAGGAATCCATTGTTAGGTGCTCCAGCCGCCGCGATATAACTGAAAGATTGTTAAAAGCGGCGTTAAACCCCATTCAAACAAAAAAAAAGAAAAGCCCTAGTCGGACAAGTCGGGCATGGGAATTCCAAACCCCTGATTTATCTTTTGCTAAAACAGGAATATTCAGAATTCAGCACGACAAGGGTAAAAAACTGTCTCTTAAATTTAAATAACAAGCTTCATTTAAACCCTTTCTGACTCGACAGAATTTTGTATTAGTCCAAATTTGAAGAAAGTGCAGATGACATTTTCAAGTTGATGAAATGTAAAAAAAATGTCTTAGTCTTTTGTGGAATAAAACAATTTTGGAATTGAAGAAATGGCTTGTTAAAAGTAATTACTTTTTCAAGTATGTTTTTCCAAGATCTTTTCTACAGTGGTGTAAAAAATGGCATTGTGTGGAAATGGGTTAAGTGTATTTTAAAACAGTTATATTATACTTAAATTTTATTTTCAGGGGAGATAATAGCTGACCGCAAGGCATCCCAGTCCAAATGGAAGGTAAGCATGAGTCTTTTTCTTTAGTATTGGAATATGGTTTGGTCTGATTAGTCACACTCTTTCACCGTAAATCCTTGGGTCATGAGTTTGTTTCAGGACTCTTCAAACATGTTTTGACCGTGTCAAGTCTCTGTAACTTACTTACTTGTAATCAGAAATCATATTGTGACTCAAACAATGTTGCAGCAACATTGAAATGATGACAAGTTGAGATGTATTATTGAATAATGTAAGATGAAAGATAAGGGGCCACTGCTTCAGTCTAATAAATAGGGGTCCTGAAGACTATACATTTGGGGGTCATAAAGGTACTTGCTAAAGGTCTGGCAGTCCCTGACTTGAGCATCAAATATTGCTGTTACAGATTCAACACTCTTGTATAATAATGACTCTTGTGCTCAACTTACTGAAAGACTTAAAGAAAGTTTAAAACAATCTTCAATAATTTTCTTAACCCATTCCCACTCAGTGGTGCTTTTAGACCCCCCCCCCCCCGAAATAAATCTTTGGAAAACATTGAGAAAAATGAAAAAATTGCTTGAAGCAATTTTTTCATTTTCCACAATGTTTTCTACACAATGAAAGGTGAAACAATCCAAAATCTCATAAACTTAAAATTGTTGTCTGCAACTTCTTTCAATTTTGGCCAGTCTAAAATTATGCCGTCTGGTAATTGGTTAAGGTGTATAAAGTATTTGAGAGTCCTTGCTGCATATTTATGAGACCTAGGCTTGACAAATCTACGTCCCTCAACCCATTACCAAACGGCAAGATTTTAGGCTGATCTAATTTGAAAGGACTTTCTGACAGCAAAAGTTTATGAAATTCTATATTTTTCAAACTTTTGGATAGAAAACATTGTGCAATATGAAGAAATTGCTTGTGACAATTTCTTCATTTTACACAATGTTTTCCCAATTGCTTTTCTTGAGGGGCGTCACTGTGTGAGAATGGGTTAAAAATCTTGGAGCAAATGCTGCAGCAAAAATGCTCTGTAAGCATTTGTTCCTATACAACGCTTTCTTCAGCTCCTCCTCATGTGATTTCAAGGGTTCAATAATGGATAAAGTCTGCCATTTCTCAACTGAAATTTTAAGCTCAGTTGTTTTAGAGAAAAATCAATGGTATTGTAATAGCATTGTGGTGATCTGCATTGTTGTTGTTGTGTTTTGGCATTTTGTAATATCTCTGGTATTATTGAACGCATCTATTTGAAACTTTGCACATATAAATTAACCAATTACCAAATGGAAAAAGATTAGACCAGTCCTAATTGAATGGAGTTACAGACAACAATTGAAAGTTTATGAACATTTGGACTTTTTCAACTTTCTGGATAGAAATATTGTGGAAATGAAGAAATTGCTTGTGTCAAGCAATTTCTTCATTTTACACAATGTATTTCTAATTGTTTTTCTTGAGGGGCATCAAAAAGCATCATTGTGTTGGAAAGGGTTAACTATCAATCCATACTATAAGGGAGGTTATTCTTATTTAAAAAAGTTGTGCAAAATAAAAGGCCGTTAAATATGGACCAAGGGCTATCATTATTGAATATGATTCAGAGGCATTTCAAATTTGGACTCTTAGTTGAGAGGGCTTTTTTCAGAATTTTGGAATTAGTGTAATATTAGAGAGAAACAATGTGAGATATATAAATTTGACAAATCTGTCTTTCTTAAATACAAGACAGCGATCTACTCAAAAAATGTGAAAAATTACAGAATGTATTTCCGCATGTCTCTGAGGATTGCATAGTTATGTATCGTATACTTTTAGCAGGTGTTAATGAAAAATGCTTTCTTTATGTTACATAAACATCAGCTTTACAGAAAAAGAAACTAAGATAAATCTAGGGGGAGATGCAATTTTGAGTGCACTAAATAGTAATGACTTTTTTTCAGAGAGGACAAACCTTATGCCATAACATCTTTAAAATAAAAAACAAATGAAATGACAAGCAGACTACACATAGGTGCAGGCTGATCTTTTTCTATGCCTCCTACCTGAACAGGAATATTCTTGGATCAGCGTGACAATTGTAATTTTAACCAATATTTCATGTAAGAATTAATTTTTATCAACTAAGACTAGGAGATGACAAACAGGTTATGTAGACTAAGATCAGACATATGTGCTGGCTGATCTTTGTCTATATCAATTGCCTAAACAGGAATATTTGAGGTTCAGTATTGCAAGGGTTGACTTTGGATTGACTAAGACAAATTTTTTCTTTAATTCATTTCTGAGCAATAAAGAAATATAACATTATGTTTAACTGTGTACTTTTTTCAGGCATCCCTACATTCCAAGAAATGGAGTCTTTTACATGAGTTGACAAGAGATATACATAACCATACCAACAAAGCTCAAGTACTCATCGAGCTTGCTAGTTGTATTGCTACAGGTAATGAATAAGGCTAAATCTTTATATTTACAATCATCAGGGTACTGTGATCTGCCAAGGCTGCCTATTTGCACCTATGTCTCAAAAAAATCATAAGTGTCCCCAGTTTTAGACGATGGGGATAATGTCCCCTTTGTTACCAATCTCAGGTAGTTAGATTGTTACTGCAATCCTTAAATTTTGTAAAATGTGCCCGCTTTTTATACACCCGCTGAAAAGACTGGATGTATTATAGGTTCACCCATGGCGTCCAGGTGGCATCCAGTTCTTTGTCAGGGGCAAAACTGCGGAACCTTGCACATATGTGCAGTCTAATCTTAGTCTACACCACCAGCATTGTTTATAAAATGATTTTACAAAATATTTATTAACCTAAAATTAGTGCATTCAGTGCTGTCAGCCCTTTTATTTTAATGCAGTTCTGTTGATGATTATTAGCTCTACTGGCCGAAGGCCACTAGAGCTATAGCGATGGTTTTTTCCCGTCCGTCGTCCGTGCGTCCGTCCGTCCGTTAAACTTTTCCTCGTTTACGCGATAAAGTCCACAGTTTTCATCGGATTCTCTTCAAACTTTCACAGAATGATTGTACCATCATAAGGATCGTTCCTTTCGAAATTGGGTCAGATCCGTCAAGAAACACGGGAAAAGGGGCCTAATTAAAACTTAATTAAAAAATCTTCGTTTACGCTATAAAGTCCACAGTTTTCATCGGATTCTCTTCAAACTTTAACAGAATGATTGTACCATCATACGGATCGTTCCTTTCAAAAATGGGTATGATCCGTCAAGAAACACGGGAAAAGGGGCCTTATGAAAATTTAATTAAAAATTCAATTAAAAATCCTCGTTTACGCAATAAAGTCCACAGTTTTCATCGGATTCTCTTCAAACTTTCTCAGAATGATTGTACCATCATAAGGATCGTTCCTTTCGAAAATGGGTATGATCCGTCAAGAAACACGTGAAAAGGGGCCTAATGAAAATTTAATTAAAAAATCCTCGTTTGCGCGATAGAGTCCACAGTTCTCATCAGATTCTCTTCAAACTGTCACGGAATGATTGTACCAACATAAGGATCGTTCCTTTCGAAAATGGGTATGATCCGTCAAGAAACACAGGAAAAGGGGCCTTATGAAAATTCTTTAAAAATTCAATTAAAAATCCTCGTTTACGGGATAGAGTCCACAGTTTTCATTGGATTCTCTTCAAACTTTCTCAGAATGATTGTACCAACATAAGGATCGTTCCTTTCGAAAATGGGTATGATCCGTCAAGAAACACGGGAAAAGGAGGCTTTTGAAAATTTTAATTAAAAAATCCTCGTTTACGCGATAGAGTTCACAGTTTTCATCAGATTCTCTTCAAACTTTCACAGAATGATTGTACCAACATAAGGATTGTTCCTTTCGAAATTTGGTATGATCCGTCAAGAAACATGGGAAAAGGGGCCTTATGAATATTTAATAAAAATTCCATAAAAAATCCTCGTTAATGCGATAGAGTCCACAGTTTTCATTGGATTCTTTTCAAACTTTCACAGAAGGATTGTATCAATTTAAGGATCGTTCCTTTCGAAATTGGGTATGATCCGTCAAGAAACATGGGAAAAGGGGCCTCGTGAAAATTCAATTAAAAATTCCATTAAAAATCCTCGTTTATGCGATAGAGTCCACAGTTTTCTTCGTATTCTCTTCAAACTTTCTCAGAATGATTGTACAATCAAAAGGATCGTTCCTTTCGAAAATGGGTCTGATCTGTCATGAAACGGGAAAAGGGGCCTTATGAAAATTTAATTAAAAAAATTCTTGTTAACACTCTGGAGTCAATAGTTTTCATCGGATTCCCTTCAAACTTTCACAGAATGATTGTACTTTCACAAGGATTATTCCTTTTGAAATTTGATATGATCCTTCAAGAAACACAGGAAAAAGGGGCCTTATGAAATGTTTAATGAAAAATTCTTATTAATAATCGAGAGCCAACAATTTACAATGGATTCTCTTCAAACTTTCACAGAATGATTGTACCATCATAAGGATTGTACCTTTTGGAATCGGATATGATTCCTCAAGAAACATAGGAAAAGGGGCCTTATTAAAATTTAATGCAAAGATCTTTGTTAACACTCTAGAGTCCATAGTTTTCATCTGATTGACTTCAAACTTTCACAGAATGATTGTACCATCATAAGAATTGTTCCTTTCAAAATTTGGTATGATCAGTCAAGGACCACGGGAAAAAGGGGCCGGATTAAAACTGGATTGAAAAAGTCCTCGAAAACACAATAGAGTCCATAGTTTTCAACAAATTCTCTTCAAACATTCCCAGAATGATTATTACATTAAATAGAATGTTCCTTTCGGAAGTAGGTTTGATCCATCAAGTTTCATGGGAAAAGGGGCCCTATGAAAATTTAATAAAAAAAATCTTAGTTAACATGTAATGGCCCTAGATTTCACCTGATTGACTTCAAACTTTCACATAATGATTGTACCATCATAAGGATTGTTCCTTTCAAATTGGGTCTGATCCATTGAGAAACATAGGAAAAGGGGCCTTAGGAAAATTCAATTGAAAAAATCTTAATTAATGCTTGTAAGTCCACAGATGAGATGGGGTTGTCTTTATACTCAAACAGAATAATTATACTTTTGTAAGAAGAGTTCCCTTTGGAATTGGTTCAGATCCATCAAGTTACATGGGAAAAGGGGCTATATGAAAATTCAATTAATAAAACCCTGTTAACACAATAAAGCCCACAGCTTTGATCAGATTTTGTTGAAACTTTCACAGAATGATTGGAAGGTCATAACTATCATTCTTTTCATAACAGGGTTTGAACTGTCAAGAAGCACAGGAAAAGGGGCCTTATGAAAATTTCATTTATAAATCCTTGTTACCAAGTCCAGAGCTTTCATCGGATTTTCTTCAAACATTCACAGAATAATTGTACAATAATAATGATTGTTGATGTTTGCATTAGACCTGATCGGTCAAGTATCACAGGAAAAGGAGCATTATGAAATTTAATTTTAAAATCATTGTACCACAATAAAGTCAACAGTTTTCATCAGATTCTGTTAAAACTTTCACAGAATGATTATTCCATCAAAGGATTCTTTCTTTTCAAATTAGGCGTGATCTGTCTAGTATCATGGGAAAAGGGGCCTTTAGAGAATTTTATCCTTGTAACCAAGTCCAGAGCTTTCATTGGATTTTATTCAAACTTTCACAGAATCATTGTACAATAATCACGATTGTTGATGCTGACATGAGACCTGATCCTTCAAGTATCACAGGAAAAGGAGCATTATGAAAATTTTATTTTAAAAATTTGACACCAAGATAAAGTCTGCAGTTTTCATCAGTTTCTGTTCAAACTTTCACAGAATGTTTGTACCATCATAAGGATTGTTTCTTTCCAAATTGGGCCTGATCTGTCTAGTATCATAGGAAAAGGGGCTGTATGAAAAAGTATTACCAAATCCTCATAAACACAACAATGCTCTCAGTCTTTATCAGAATCTCTTCAAACGTTAATAGAATGATTGTACCATCATTTGGATTGTTCCTTTGTAAATTAGGTCTGATTGGTTAAGTGACACAAGAAAAGGGACCTTATAAAAATTTTATTACAAAACATCATTATAACAACAAAGTCCTCAGTCTTTATCATTTTCTTCAAACTATCATTAGGATTGTTCCTTTGTACATTGGGTCTGATTTGTTAAGTTTCACAGAAAAAGGGGCCTTATGAAAATTTAGTTACAAAAATTCTTGACACAATTCAGTCCACTGTTTTCATTGATTCTCTTTAACTTTTAAAGAATGATTCTACCTTCATTAGAATTGTTCCTTTTGAAATTTTTGGTTTGTTCTGTAAAGTATCATGAGAAAAGGGGCCCTATGAAGATTTCACTATAAACTCATTAACACAATAAATTCCACAGATTAAACACATTGATTGTACCATCATTCCAATTGTTGATTTTGACAGTGGATCTGACTATAGCAAGGGTCACATAAAAAGGGGCCTTATGAAAAACTTTTTTAAATATTCTGGTTAACACAATGATGTCCCTTGATTTCACCGGATTTACTTCAAAATTTCACAGAATGATTGTACAAATACTTAGATGGTTCTTTTCAGAACTGGGTACAATCCATCAAGTATCATGTAAAAAGGGGCCATATGATTTTTTTTTTTAAATATTCTAGTAAACATAATGAATTTCCAATATTTCATCGGATTCACTTTTAACTTTCATAGAATGATAAAACCAACAGTAAAATATCACGGGAAAAGGGGCCCTATGAGAACTTGAATTTAATATCTTTGTTAACACAATAAAGTCAACAGTTTTATTGGATTCTCTTCAAAGATGCATGGAATAATTGTGGCATTTTAAACACAGGAAAAGGGGCCTCACAGATTATCATTCAAAACATTCTTATGTATGTGATGAAGATCACAATCATTATCAAGTTGTCTTTTAAATTCAACAGGACAATTGTCGGGTTGTAAGGAAAGTTCCTTTTGGAATGAAATTGATCCATCAGAAAACACAGGAAAAGGGGCCTTATTGATTTTCATTCAAAACAATCCTGTTTATGTGATTAAGTCCACAATTATTGTCAGATTCTGATGAAATATTCACAGAATGATTGTAGGGTCATAAGGTACCTTTCTTTCGGAAATGGAGTGGATCCATCATGAAACATGGGAAAAGGGGCCTTGAGGATTTTTGCTTAAAATGATAAAGGGGATAAAGCCCCTTTTTTTTTCCTTTATGCATTCTTCTTTGAGCAATTAACTTCCTTAAATATCAGATTTTTTTAACGGAAAACTTTATAACCAGTAGAGCGTCTCAGGCCCTCATGGGCCTCTTGTTATTCAGCATGACAAGGGTTAATCCAACAATAACAAATAGGGGTCCAAGAAACTCGATAATTAGGTGTATTAGGTTTATAAGGGTCCTTGCTTACGATTTTGGAGCCCTTGACATATTCTAACACATATAACCCATTACCAGACGGTAAAATTTTAGACTAGTCCAAATTCGAAGGATGACAAAAGTTTATAAAATTGTAGATATTTAAAACTTTCTGAGTAGAAAATAAAGTGGAAAATGAAGAAATTGCTTGATGCAAGCAATTTCTTCTTTTTCCAAAATGTTTTCCAAATAATTTTTCTAGAGGAGCGTCAGAGAACTTTACTGTGTGGGAATAGGTTAACCAGACATCAAATTCAACACTGGTCCAAATTGAGACAAGTTGCAAATTAATAGACAGTGCTCCAGATAAGGTGCGTGATCGCTTTATTACGCATGTAAATCTGTGAAAAACGCATTTCAAAGTCAACAGATTTTCAAGCTGTAGATACAACATTAAGGTCGCCACCCAACTATTCTACCTTTCTGTTGCATGCTACTGGTCGTAAATTATGCCATACAAAATCAAAGCGGGACTTCCTGGGCGTGGCCAACATGGTAGGCTGGGCAAGCGATTGGTCAATTATGCAGGAGTATTGGTGATTTTGACACATTTCTATTAGAATGTTCATTCTGGGGAATGCCTTGCTTGATGGGTCCTGTTTTCTTTCTTTACAGCCACCTCGGCAGAAGATTACAGCCTCTACCTCGTAAACCCAGCAGACAAAGATCTGTACTATCAGAAACCTCTATCAAACAACAAGTAAGGAACTTTGGCTCTATATAGAAAAATAGAGGATATTGTATATGTGGTCATGCAATACCAAATTTACCCATTCCCTCATGATGAAATTTTAGACTGGTCCAATTTGAAAGAAGTTGCAGACGACAATTCAAAGTTTATGAAATTTTAGATTTTTTCATAGATCTGGGAAGAAAACATTGTATAAAATGAAGAAATAACTTGGTTAAAGCAATTTCTTCATTTTTCAAAATATTTTCTGAATTATTATTCTTGTGGGCCTCAAAAAGCGTCATTTTGTGGGAATGGGTTAAACAATTAATCTATAGAGATTGAAACTAGGCTTTGCTGAGTTCTTTTCTGTTTTAGATGACAAAATTAACCCTTTCCTGTTCAATCCCTAGTTTTTACGTCCCTGTGGTTTTATGATTGGGGGAAAATTGTAGAAAAAGAAGAAATTGCTTGTAAAAAGTAATTTCATCTTTTTCCACATTTTTTTTTACCCAACTTAATGGTTATTTTTATCCCCGCCGTTTCGGAGAAGGGGTTATAGTAATTGTCTCCATCCGCCCTTCCGTCATTCCATCACTAAGACCGTCCAGAGTATATCTCCTAAAGTATTAACGTATCAACTTGAAACTTGATAGGTGGACAGATCTCATTGAGGAGAAGTACAGTGCACAAGAACCACAACTCTTGCTTGCATAATTTTGGAGTTATTGCCATTGTTGTTTTAAAGACTAAGATTTTGTCCGGAGCATATCTCTGAAAGTATAATAGCTATTGATTGGTATTTCATATGTTGAAAGGTGGATAGATATCATTGAGGAGAAGTGCAGTGCACAAGACCCACAACTCTAGCATAGTTTTGGAGTTATTGCACTTTATTGTTTTTAAGACAGATTTTGTCCAGAGCATATCTCTGAAAGTATAATAGCTAATTATCGAACTCATTGAGAAGAAATGCAGTGCACAAGAAGCTTAAATCAAGCTGGCTTCAGTTTACTATTAAGCTTTTACAACGGGGGATTGCCATGTCTGACATGGCTCTTTTTTCAAATTAAATCCACTTTTAATTTTCTTCTGCAAAATCTTTGTATTTGGATAGGTCTAGTACTTTGCAAAACGGGAAAGGGTTAATAAATTTGTTTTATGATGAGCATGAATTTTATATTATTAGTTAAGTGGTTTGTTGCCGGGATATATGACAATTTATTCCAAGCTAGAGAAAATGATGTTACCCGAGCCACAGGCCCATTTGCCCATGTATTTAAAATTGTTGTATACTCAAATTTTTATTTGCCTGATGGGTCATGTTATGTCTGTCTATCTATCTATCCATCTGTCCATTAGCTGTTTTTTGTGAGCACAATTCCTCCTTCAGTTTTGAAGGGAGGAATGCAATTGAAACACCGATTCATGGCCAATATTTAATTTGATAAAAGAATCCTTTAAACAACTCTGGCTACATAGAGACCTGCAGGAGATTAAGACTAAGATCATAATGCACATATGTGCAGACTGATCTTGGTCTACACATCCTGCCAAAAGAGGAATATTCTAGGTTCAGCATGGTTATTTAGCATTGTTACTGATAGAAATGTGAATTTGCGCATCGTAACTAACTCAATTTTTTGGAACTTTAAGGAAATAAAAACAAAAATATGAACATCTGTCCAATGATAAATGAAATTCTTGCTATTTCCTGAAGAAATATATCTCCTCTTACTGACATGCCATTTATTTCTTTTAATAAGGACTTGAATGGGATTCTTTGCAGAAGTTGGTTAATTGCTATATGATGGTGTCATAATAACACTGCAGCATCAATCTTGACTTTGACTTGCTCTGAGCTTTGCAACTAGAAAAAACACCCCCCATAAAAACACCTGGTGTGTGGCTATTTGTGAGATTAGTGTTACAATATATATAAAAGATAAAAATCGAGGCTTAATATTAAGGTTGCATTTAACTGTCTGAAACTCATTTTTTTCTGTACTACTGAAAGAATTTTGGCAAGAAAATTTTTGCAGAATTTTCAAGTGATAAAAGACTTGCGTTAGTTAGTCCAGCCGGCCGTCTGTCCTAATTCAACAAGACTTTTACTCCTACATTTATGGATGGATTAAAAATTACTTGGCACAATTATTCTACAACATGAGTAGATGTGCCATTTGAAAGAAATTTTTGGATAGCTTCAAGTTCAAGGTCACAGCTCAAGGTCAAACACTAAAATTGTGCTTGTCCGGAGCATTTTGCCTTCAATTATGGATGGATTTCAAAATGAATTGGCACAATTGTTCTCCATCATGAGTAGGTGTGCCATTTGAAAGAATTTTTGGATAGCTTCAAGTTCAAGGTCACAGCTCAAGGTCAAACGCTAAAATTGTGCTTGTCCGGAGCATTTCTCCTCCAATTATGGATTGATTTGAAAATAAATTTGCACAATTGTTCTCCATCATGAGTAGATGTGCCCTTTGAAATAATTTTTTGGATAGCTTCAAGTTCAAGGTCAAAACTCAAGGTCAAACACTAGAATTGTGCTTATTTGGAGCATGATACCTACAAAACTTTGCGGGCTCAACTGCAGTTGTCCTGGGCAACTATCTAGTTATTCAAAAGTTTTACTCACTCTCAATAAAATTGAACAGCCTAGCATTAGCATCATCATGCCTTTCACCTTAATAACAAGAATTTTCATGTGTAAATGAAAATAGTCATGCAATCATATGATATTTTCTTTTTTCAGAAGTGAAATATCCTCATCATGTATTGGAAAAGCTCGCCTTTCTACCACTCTAGCAGGTTACGTTGCCTACACAGGTGAAGCAGTCCGAACAGGGGATATATTGGCGGTAAGTGTATCATTATATCAGAATTAATTGTGATAAAGAAATGCTTTGCATACAAGATAAATGATTTAAAGGGGTTTTAACCATCATTACCAAAGTACAAAATTTTAGAGTTCTCTAAATTGAAAGAAGTTGCAGTCAACAATTTCAACTTGATAGTACTATAAAAAAAACCTTTGCCTTTCAGAGTAGATAACGTTCTTGGGAATGTAGAAATTACTTGTTACAAGCAATATCATCATAGGCCACTTATGTATTCCTAAACTAATTGAAGGGAGTAAAAAGGGGGACTGTGTGAGAAAATGAAGGATTTTAGTAAAATGTTTTGATGGCAGCAATGCTCATAATAGGGAGTATAAGATCTTAACCCATTCCCACTCAGTGACGCTTTTGAGCACCCCCAGGAAAAAAAAAAAACATTTGGAAAACATTGTGTAAAATGAATAAATTGCTTGTAACAAGCAATTTCTTCATTTAACACAATGGTTTTCTATCCTGAAAGTTGAAAATATCTAAAATTTCATAAACTATAAATTGTTGTCTGCAACTCTTTCAAATTGGACAAGTCTAAAATTTTGCTGTGTTGGAATGGGTTAAACCATAACCACACTATCTTGCATTTTACACCCTCTAGAGAAAAGCTGTGGAAAAAGATTGTGGAAAATTAAAAAAATTGCTTGTGCCATGCAATTTCTGAATTATCCACAATGTTTTTCATCACAAAAGATAAAGACTGAAAATTTCATCAACTAAAAATAATTATCCGCAACTTATTTGAATTTGGACCAGCCTAAGATTTAGTCTTCTTGTAGTGGCATAACTCATCAATTTCTTCATTATCCATTATCCATAAAAGACAAAGATTTTCAAGATTTCATTGACTACAAATTGTCACCTGCAACTTCTTTGCAGTCCAAAGTTTGTCATGTGATTGGGGGTCGTTTTAGTGGGGTTAAAAATAGTGTATCAGCTATACTTGGTACTGAATTTAGTGGTCGTAATTCGGAATAGCGGGGTGCCCGTTTTAGAGGGGTTCGCGACCATTGAAATAAAGAACAAAAAAATCCGTTCTGTGAAAATTCGGTCGTAATAGCGGGTAGCTGTATTAACGTGGTGGTCGTAAGGAGGGGTTTTACTGTTTTTCCAAAGGCTATCGACTTCCTGCTTTCTATTGAGGTAGAATTTAACCTATTCCCACACAGTGATGCTTTTTGACACCCCTCCTGAAAAAATTGTTACAAGCAATTTCTTCATTATTCACACTGTTTTCTAACCCAAAATACAAAGATTATTAAATTTCTTCAACCTAAAAATGTTGTCTGCAACGTCTTTCAATTTGGACAAGTCTAAAATCTTGTTGTGTGGTAATGGGTTAATTTCCCCTGTAGTTTACTTGTCAGAACAAGTGGGACAATACCCATTTAGTTTGAAATCAGTTATGTGTTCATTCCTATTTTGTTGTAGTAATTATAGACTGTAGGTTAGGGCCGCCGACATAGCATAGTCCTAATCCTCAATCATGGGATATCATGGGTAAGGTCCCCGGCGGCGGCACACATCCTTTCTGACATTGGTCTCTCACCAATTGGTGGATAATTGTAAACCAAAGTGGGATAGCAGCTGGAGGCTAGGAAAGGATGTAGTGGTAGTACTGGTTTGAGAAATACCAAGAATCCATGGTTAGGTGATCCAGCTGCCACAGTGAGACTGAAATACTTTTAAAAAAGGCATTAAACCCCATTCAACCAACAAATTGTAGGTTTGAAGGTAATGAAACAATCACTTCCTCCTTTGCTGATGCTTTCTACCCTAAATTATTCTTACTATCAATTTAAACCTGTCAATCACAGCACCATTATGTCATCACATTTGTTGCAACTAACCAGGAGTTTCTATTAAAAGGGGCTGATTCTTCTTTAACCCAACCCCAAACAACAACATTTTAGACTGGTCCAAATTCAAATAATGTGCAGAAGACAATTTCAAGTTGATGGATTTTAAGTTTTTTCTTCTTTTTGGATAGAAAACATTGTTGATAATAAAGAAATTGCTTGATACAAGCAATTTCTTCATTTTCCACAATGTTTCCAAAAGCTTTTTTCCTGAGGAGAGTGAAAGTCAGTCGCAATTAAGCAGTGAACTGCTATTATCAGTTTTGCAATTAAGAGGTTTCCACTGTACCTTGTTGCCTGTAGCTTCCTTTAACTCTTTCCTGTTTTATGAAATTTTAGACTGGTCCAATTTCAAAGAGGTTGCAGACAACAATGAAAAATGCATGCAATTTGAAATCAGACCATCCTATGCGGTAGAAAATATTGAGGAAAAAGGAGAAATTGCTTGTGACAAGCAATTTCTTCTTTTTTCACAATGTTTTCTGGAGTATAAAATAACAGGAACGTAAAATCCCATATTTGAACGGGAAAGGGTTAATTGGGGTAAGTCTAATTTTTACCTATTCCCTCATGATCAAATATTTTAACATACACCAAGAAAAGAGGTGGAGAAAATATGGAAAATTAAAAAATTGCATGTGACAAGCAATTTCAAAGCAATTTCTTCATTTTACACAATGGTTTCTACCAAAAAAGGCAGAAATATTTGAATTATATCTATTGAATTTATCATCTGCAACCTCTTTCATTTTTGACTAGTTCTTCAACCTATTTCATTTTTGATTATCTCTAAGTTTTGTTGTATGGTAATGGGTTAAGTCATCTTAAAAAAAAAGTTAATGAAATCATTTCTATTTTGATATAGGATGACAGATTCCCTGAAGGTCTGGCTGTAGGAGGTGAAAAATGTCAGTCTGTTCTTGGGATACCCATTCTAAAAGCTGATGGAACCATGACAGGTAACTGGAGAATTTGAGTTTACAGATCAGAGTGAAAACCTCAACTAAACAAATTGTTAATTAAAAAAGAAAGTGAAAGTCAAACTTCTTCATGACTAACCATTTTGTTGGTTTTGCGACTTTTGTTGTTGTTACAATATTTAGGTTCTAATTATTTGCTTTTTTTATGCAAACCATAAACATCTCAGTCAAATAGATTTGTTAGAGGTAAGTTGGCATAGCTAGCAATCGGACAGTTATTGACCTATCATGCAAAAAGGGGAATATCTGTGAATTCGGAAATGCAAGCATTTAAAAACAGATGAGATGTCTTATTTGCCAGATGGTCCCATTTTGTGTGAGACAAAACATTTTCTTAATTTATGCATAAACATTTTTTTCAGTAAGTATCTTAATGAAACAAAAAATGATTTCAACAGCAAATGGCTTAAGTCATACCGGATGAAAATTTTTTAGATTAGATTGAATTGAAAGAAGTTGCAGATGACAATTTCAGGTTGATGGAATTTTTAACAATCTTCGTTTTGAATGATGAAATTGCTTTAATTATCAATTCTTCTTTCAAAAGGTTATACAATTTTTTTTTTAGTTGAGCGCTTGGGTTAAACTTTGTAATGTGAAATTATGAATAGAGGTGTGGAAATACAAAATGAGCTTGTCTGCAATAAATGAACAGATACATTTTGAGAAGTACATTGTAAATGAAGAAAATTTTCTTCATTAACAACATTTTCTTCCCTTCATTAGAAACTTGTTGATCTTTGAGATCTAGTTTGTACCATTTCATGATTTGCCCTGGTATTTACTGTCCCCAGACAAGTGACCTTGAAAAATGTACTTGTCTGCAAATAGAAAAATCCCATGTCAGAAAAGTAAGGAATAGGAATTCGATTCCTCTACTGAATGTTGATGATTAGGACCAAATTGGCTAAATAGATAAGCCTGGAATATTGTTTTCTAAACCTATTACCTATTACCACTAAAGAAAATTTTATTCTCATCCAAGTTGAGAGGAGTTGCAGACAACAATTCAAAGTTGATGAAATTATAGTTTTTCCATCTTTCTGAGTGGAAAACATTGTGGAAAAAGAAGAAATTGCTTGTTACAAGCAATTTCTTCATTTTCAACAATGTTTCTCAATTGCTTATCTTGAGGGGCATCCCAAAGCATCTCTTAGTGGGAACAGGTTAACTCATTACCACTCAATGACGCTTTAAAACACCCCTAAGAAAAAAAAGCTTTGAAAGATATTGTTGAAAATGAAGAAATTGGTTGTGACAAGCAATTTCTTCATTATCAAAAATGTTTTCTATCCAAAAAGACAAAAAAAATAAAATTCTATCAACTTGAAATTGTTGCCTACAGTAATTCAATTTTGACCAGTCTAAAATTTTGCCGTCTGGTAATGGGTTGAAACTAGTATGTGTCTTTACACTGAATACACATTTAGTACATTATTGTACTCCCATTACAAGAGACAAAATATTAGACTGGTTCGAATTGAAAGATGTTTCAGAGAACAATTCAAAGTTCATTTGAATTGAAGAATGAATACTTTATATAGTAGAAAATATTGTGAGAAAAGGAGATGTAGATTGTTACAAGCAATTTCTGTTTAATTTCCAATGTTTTTTTTAGAAGTATTTTTCTTCAATGTATTGAATCGTAAACGTGAGATAGCAGCAGGAGGCTAGGAAAGGATGTCGTGGTAGTGGTGAGAGAAATACCAGGAATCCATTGTAAGGTGTTCCAGGCACAGCGATATGACTGAAATACTGTTAAAAGTGGCTTTTAACCACCTTCAATCAATCAAATATTCTCTGTAATTATTTGTGGAATAGTGCAGAAAGGAGTTCATATTTTTATAATTGATATTTATTCCAGGTGTGATAGAGCTGTACAAAAATGTGGGTGGAGGTATTTTTACCTTGGAAGATGAAGAGGTATATAGAAGTCTAACTACCATTATTTGATTTAAGTCTTAATTCATGCGAGGTTTTTTAGACAATATTAATTCAAGATCAGCTTGCAATATTAACCCTTGTCATGCTGAGTACACTTCATTTAAAAAATGTTTAACCCTTTCCCACACAGTGACACTTTCGAACACCCCCAGGAAAAAAACATTGGGAAAACATTGTGTAAATGAAGAAATTGCTTATTACAAGCAATTTCTTCATTTTACACATTGTTTTCTATCCAGAAAGTTGAAAAAATCTAAAATATCACAAACTTTAAATTGTCGTCTGCAACTTCTTTCAAGTGGGAACAATCTTATACACAACTGTGGCTTTATTACCAACTCATTATCAGACGACAAAATTCTAGACTGTTCCAAATCGAAGGGAGTTGCAGACATCAATTTAAAGTTGATTCAATTTTGGATTGTTTCAACTTTCTGGGTAGGAAACATGGTGTAAAATGAAGAAATTGCTTGTGACAAGCAATTTCTTCATTTTACACCATGTTTTCCAAAGTGTTTTTCTCAAGGGGCGTCCAAAAGAGTCACTGTGTGGGAATGGGTTAAAGGGCAAACAACTTATGTACAGACATTGCTTTTATATTCCCTTCTACCAAAAACAAAATTTTGTCAAGGGTTACCAAATTCAGCTTGTTAAGGGTTACACTACCATTGTTATATGATTCAAATACTAAATGGTGATAAAAATTCATACACAAGAAAGATAACCAATATGAATTATTTTAAATTAAGTTGTGACAGGTTATCTTCCCTGAAGTGGAAACTAAACAGTTTTAAGTCTCATTCTTTACCTCAGTACAAATTGAAATTTAACAAAAACTGATTTAAACTTAGCTGATTTTTGGCCAAGAAGTCAAAGTATGTTTTCACCAAGGTTTGGTTGATGTTGTTGGTGTAATTTATTCTTACTTCGGTTAACCCATTTCCAGAAGGCGATATTTCAGACTGGTCCAAACTCAAAAAAGTTGCAGACAACAATTTTAAGTTATTAGTATTTTAGGTATCTTATACTTTCTTTTCATAGCAAAAGACATGAAAAATGAAGCAATTGCTTGCAACAAGCAATTTCTTCATTTCACGTATTGTTTTCACACACTATTTTCTTAGGGATCTTTGAAAAGCAAGATCAATTTGGAATTATGTTATGTGTAGAAATATGCACTGATTTGGGATGGTGGTAATGGTCAAGACTTTTGTTTCAGGGATCCCAAATTTGATCCTTTGTCTCTCCAGTCCACAGGATGAGATTTCAAAGTTCGAGTTACTTGACCAATTTAGAATTGCAGTTGTAACTACAAATTTTGCCTTCATTGTCCAAATTTACAAAAATTGTTCTCGTTTATTTTACAAATTTCTTTATTGAAATAAAAACCAAATGTTCAAATGAGCTGTATTTGATTAACCCTTTCCTGTTTTTAAAAAAAATAGACTTGTCCAACTTGAAAGAAGTTGCAGACGACAACTTAAAGTGAGTGCAATTTGGAAACTAACCAATCTGCAGTGTAGAAAATATTGTGGAAAAAGAAGAAATTGCTTGTTACAAGCAATTTCTTCTTTTTCCACAATATTTTCTCAAGTAGAAAATCGCAGAGGCGTGAAAACAAGTGACTGTGCAGGAAAGGGTTAAGGGTTATAAACCATTTTCACATCAATTACAATAATAAATAGGGAATATTAAGTTACGAAAGAGACACAATATCTTATTTTGCTTTGAGTTGCAGAGGCAAAGTTTAATATTTCACAAGACCAAAGGTTGAATGGAATATCAAATTTTCCCGCGCAGCAAGGAGCAAATACAAGCAAATATAAGATGTTGTAGTGCAATCATAAAATAATAATATACCTATTTATCATTTAATAAATTCAAAGAAATAATAAAAAGAATCTGTATTTCTACAAGTAATCCCCTTCTCTTTCACAAATCTAATTACATTTATTTGCATTATGACATCATATTCAGAATGAAAGAGACTCCAATTTAGGCAAAGGCATTAATCCTGATAGCTAGTATAACTTTACCCACAAGAACTCTTGTTTTTTGGGTTATATTGGAGTTGGGATTTAACCTAATTGCTACAGATAGACTAACTTTCAAGCAAGGATGTGGATATTGTGATTAGGGTGTGGTTCACTTTTTGCCCACTAGCTGAAAGCCAGTGGTTTCAGCCAGCAGGCTATTGTCATAAACTTTTAAATCTTCTCTTCAGAAAGTACCACAGAATTCAACCTAATTTCACAGGAATCATCTTTGGATGACCCTCCAGCCCGTCTACAGTGTTAGGGGCCTTTGTTTGAAAATATTGTCTGCTCATTTTCTCTTCAACGAATAGTTGTTACGCTTCAAATTTCATATATGCACTCAGTATTAACAAAAGATGTGCATACCTTTTTATGGTTACATTCCATTATTTTTCTTGGAGTTATTGTCCTTTGTTGGAAAAGGCTTCACTCCAGTGACAAAATGGTGGGTATTCCCATATATTGCATTCAGTGATGGTCTAGTTTAAAGTTTAACATCCTTTAAACTCTGTCCAGTGTCTTTGAACTGAGATCCCCTCTCTATAAAACATCATACAAGCATCCCTTGATATTAAGGGAGGTAAGTATTTTTGTTTGACCATTTTCAACTTGAAATTCAAGCACCTGAATGCTGACCGTGTTGTTTGGTATAGACATTAAGAGACAGACCTGTTAATTGATGTAAAATATTTGAAAGAATAAATAGCAGTAGCAACCTATATTTTGAGAAAGTAATTTTCTATTTGTTACCACTCCATTAAAACTTAGTATTGTTGATGCTGCATTTCTGTGAAACGATTTTTGTCTGTTCAATTCATTTCTGGGGACTCAATATGAATATAGTTGCATGACCCAATATAGGACCTCAATGAAACAAACATTTGTAAATTAATTTAAACCAGCAGAGGTAAATTAGATAATCTATTTCGAGAATAAACATATTATGGAAAGATAGAATTACCAATCAAGATACAGAAAACCTCCCAAGACTTTAGACAGTTTGCAGTCTGACAAGGGTTGATACATTTCACACTGTCCAGATGGTAGATTTTACCTGATAGGTCAACTTTAATTGTGTTCTAGATCATTATACCCTTGCCAGCAAAGTTTATGGCAAGTATACTGGGATCAGCACCGCCGTCATAGCGCAGTTGGTAGCGCGTTGGACTGTCAATCTAGAGGTCCGGGGTTTGATCCCCGACGGTGGCACTCATCCTTTCCGACTATTTGTCTCCCACCAATGGGTCGATAATCGTAGACCTATGTGGGATAGCAGCTGGAGGCTAGGAAAGGATGTGATGGTGGTACTGGTGTGAGAAATACCAGGAATCCATTGTTAGGTGCTCCAGCCGCCACAACATAACTGAAAGATTGTTGAAAGAGGCGTAAAACCCCATTCAAACAAAAAACAAAAAAAACTGGGATCAGCTTGTCAGTCAGCTGGTTTATCGGTCTGTCTACAAAATCTTATCCAGACAACTCCACCAACAGTTTCAGTCAAATTTATTTTATACTTTGCAGAAGTGTTCATTAGGAGCTGTAGATGTGCAAGACGCAAATTTTGTGAAAATTCCGTCAATAATTATTGAGTAATTGCGCCTTATTTGACTTAAAAACGTATGTTCTGACAACTCCTCCAACAGAATATGTCTGACCTCTTTAAACCCATTCCAACACAGTGGAATTTTAGACCGGTCCAAATCGAAAGGAGCTGCAGACTACAATTTCATGTTGATGGAAATTTAATTTTTTTCGTCTTTTTGGATAGAAAACATTGTGGATAATGAAGAAATTGCTTGATCCAGGCAATTTCTTCATTTTCCACAATGTTTTCCAAAGCTTATTCGTTGAGGTGCGTAAAAAGGAGGGATTGAGTGGGAATGGGTTAAGAAGTTATCGTTTGTGTGAGACACAAATTTTGTGAAAATTCCATCAAGAATAATGCAGTTGTTTCTCCTTGTTTGACTTATAGATACTTGTCTGCATTAATTGTCTTAGAATTTTTAAACTTGGCAGAAGTGTAGGAGTTGTAGATGTGCAAGATGCAACTTTAGTGCAAATTCTATGAATTGGAAATGAGTTATTGCCCCTGATTTAACCAAGAAAATAGTAAAGAGTTTGTAACATTATTTTCCAGGACAAAAATATTTCCAAAATTTCAACTAAAAATTGTAGACTCATGTTCAATATTTTGGCTAAAATTTCCTTTATCAAGAAACGAAAATAAATCTTTATTATCATTCAGTATAGCCTTCTACTCCTTCCAATTTTGACCAGTCTTAAATTTTGCAGTCAGGTAATGGGTTGAATTACTCAATTTTTATTTTTTTAATGTCCACAAACTCTCATTTTGAAATTGTGATTTTTCTAATTTTTACTTGGGCAATTAAACTACAGATTTTTATTATTTTCTGGGTCAAGATCATGTGGCATGGTAAAATTTAAAGGCATTATCTAAAAGATCAGGCATGATGCTTGGTTTAACATTCCTCTTTGGCAATGCTACTCTTTTCTCTCACAAAAACAGTCACTTTGCAGGAAGCCAATGTATACAAATGACTGGACACTTCCCAAATTGTGGAGAAAAGGAATGCTAGCTGTGTAAAAATATTAGACTTTTCTGAATGATTAGTAAATCCCATTTTAAACATCCCTGCATGACCCTACAACCCCATATTAATGTTGTGGTCCTCCACTAAAACTTTACAAATAAGGTAATTCCATATTTTGGTTGCAATATCTATGATGTCCAAAACTCTTATTGAGTACTCATTACTTTTCAACAATTGCTGCTGTACTATTAACCAATTACACCAGAAGAAAATTTTAGACTGGTCCAAATTGAAAATAGTTGCAGATGACAATTTCAAAACCTTGAAATTTTAAGAATATTATTCTCTCTGGGTAGAAACAATGTGGAAAACGCAGAAATTGTTTGTTACAAGCAATTTTCTCAATGTTCCACATTGTTTTCCAGAAATAGTTTTCTTAAGGGACGTAAAAAAGGGAACTGTGTTGAAATGAAGTAAGATAGTTTGATTCACAATCTTTTCCCAAACAACTGAATTTTTTTTTTTTTTACCTTGAAGGTCTGCAACTTCTTCCAATTTGGACTAGTCTAATATTTTCTTGTGGATTAAATGATTAAATTTCAAGATACCATTATTTGGTTGTTATACCCCCCTTAACTTTGTTAGGGGGGTATATAGGAGTCAGCTTTTTGGTCGGTCAGTCTGTCGGTCCGTTGGTCGGTCGGTCCGTCTGTAGCTTTTTCGTGTCTGTTCAATTTCTGGGCAACCATTGGACGGATTTGATTCAAACTTCACTGATGTAATCAGTATCAAGCAGAGATGTGCATATTTTATTTTGGTAACGGTCCATTGATTTTTGTCGGAGTTATGACCCTTTAGTGAAAAATCTTGTTTGCTCAATTTCTCAGCAACCATTGGACGGATTTGATTCAAATTTTACACAAACACTCGGTATAAGTCAGACATGATCATATCCTATTTTGGTTATTGCACATTTATTTTTGATGGATTTATGTCCCTTTGATTAAAAAAGTCCATTTTTTGTTACGGCCCTTTTGCAGATAGCACTTGTATATGGACAAGCACTGTTGGGGGGTATTAGTCCGCTTTGCAACAATGTCTAGTTCCTTTTTTCATTGCTCACTTCATTTTTCACTTGAAAGTACTGAAATTGAATAGAATAGTTTAAAGTTAATAAACTACTGGAGCAGTATATATGTTACCCATCAGAAAAAATTATCATAGATGATTAAAATCCAACAAATGAAAGCCCCACATAATTTATATGGAAAATAGTCTTCTGCTCATTTTGTGTAGACTGATCAGAGAGAACTGTTTTCAAAATTTGAGCTTGTGCATAGTGTTTCCAACTATTTCAAATTGGTGTGAAGTTTAGATGTTGATCAGCAAGCACAGTCACAATGTGTGTCTACCCATTACCACATGACAAACATTTAGACTTGACTAGTCCAAATTGAAAGAAATTTCAAGTTAGTGGAATTTAGAAAATATTTGCCTAACATAGTGGACAATGAAGAAATTGCTTGTGACAAGCAATTTCTTCATTGTCCAACATGTTTGCCAAAGCTTTTTTCTTGAGGGGTGTCATAAAGAGGGATTGTGTAGGAATGGGTTAAGGTAACTCGCTGATCACTTAAAGAGACTGACTCAGTAGGTCTCTACAGAGTACATACTGAAGACTCTGTGGTTTGCACTTGCAGATCTAAATCTTTAATGACCACATTATTATGTGAAATTGTCGGAAATGTCGTGCACATAGGTTGTCTGTTTTGAGTTAGTGCATACAATATGTGTACAATTTCCAACATTCTAGCAAAATAGAACCTCCTTGAATTTACCTTGTAAAGTTTTGGTTTTGTTGTTGTATGATCCTTGTATTATTTTAGGTTGCCATGTCTATGCTGATGTGGGCTGACATATGTGTAGAGTATGTTGAGGTAATGTGTAAACTTTTTATTGTGTAGCTTTTACCTAAATTACTCCCTCTGCTTGTCTTGTGTTACTGTGCATGTCTTCTTATTAATGCTCCCTTTTAAGTCTAGCTCCCAATGTAGTATTTACAAAGATTTTCCTCTAATTTGAAGATTACTTCCTTCAAACAATCATAAAGCTATTTGAAGGAAATCATTCTCAAATAAAAGAAAAGTGAAAAAAAAAATCCATTGGACAGAACTATTGATTAAACCCATTCCCATACGAACAAAATTTTAGAATGGTTCAAATTGAAAGATACTGCAGACGACTATGTCAAGTTCATGGAATTTTAAATCTTTTTGTTGTTTTGGATAGGAGTGTTGTGAATAATGAAGAAATTGCTTGATATAAGCAATTTCTTCATTTTCCACAATGTTTTCCAAAGCTTTTTTTTCAAAAAGGAGAGATTATGTGGGAATGGGTAAAAAAATTGGTATCCAGTAGACTTTTGTTATTTCATGACCCCCTTGGGGGTTTATTAGAAGAATTATTGTATTTCGCTCTCTTCCTAGTTTATACTAATTTATTTTTCCTGTATAATCACTGGTTTTTATGTCCTAGTGATTTTATACTTGAGAAAACATTGTGGGAAAAGAAGAAATTGCTTGTAACAAGCAATTTCTTCTTTTTCCACAATATTTTCTACCCTACTAATTGGTTATTATTTCAAATTAAATCCTTTAAAAATTTTCGTCTGTAAAACCTTTGAATTTGGACAGGTCTAAAAAATTATAAAACAGGAGAGGGTTAAGTGTGATTTTGATGAAGGCTTTAAGCTTATTATGTGACTTTACAACACATAAATCTATATGTTGAGGCAGTGTCTTAACCCATTCCCACACAACCCCTCCTTGTTGCGCCCCTCAAGTAAAGGGCTTTGAAAAACAAGGTGGATAATGAAGAAATGTAGTAATTAATTGGTAGAAAATATTGTAGAAAAAAGAGAAATTGCTTGTTACAAGCAGTTTCTTCTTTTTCTACAATGCCTTTTCAATTATGAAATCGCAGGGACGTAAAATCCAGGTCACCCATTACCAGGCCTCCAATGGTCCAAATTTCAAGTAAAAGATTAGTTGAATAGTTTAAACATATCTATATTACTTGGTAGAAATCAATTAAAAAAATGAAGAAAGCTTGTGCCAAACAATTACTCCACTTTCAGCTTTCAAACTTAGCAGGGATATTCCTCAGGCAAAATTTTTCCAAAATTGTTGAAATAGTTGAATCCAGCATTCACTCTGGTTTTCATGGCAACAAATAGGGTGAAAGAATGAAATATTTGAAAATCTCTTAAACTAGAAGACAGAGAGCGCTGATATTTTGCATGCTGCATGGAGATCTATCAACTTTGTTCAAATGATATGCTTGGGTCAGCCCAGGCACACCCCATTTGTTATGAATTGAAACAAAGAATGAAAACTTTAAAAATCTTCTCCTCTGAAAACATAAAGTCTTAACCCTTCTCATGCTGAACCCGGAATATTCCGGTTTTGGCTGGAGGTGTAGACTAAGATCAGACTGCACTTGTGTGCAGGCTGATCTTAGTCTACACCTCCTGCTTGTACTTTTCCTTCCAGAGTTGTTTATGAAGTTGATTTCTTAAAGAAATATTGATTTTGAACAACAAGTGCTATCAGTGTCATAAACAACTCTGGCAGGAAAAGTACAAGCAAGAGATGTAGACTAAGATCAGACTGCACTTATTCCGGGTTCAGCATGACAAGGGTAAGCATACAAAGAAGGAAAATTTAGAAAGGGAGCTTAATGCAAAATTTCTTATTAATAGAACTCCTCCTCCATTTCTGGACAGATTTGCATGGAATTTTTACAGAATGCTCCTAAGTTGCTTGACCTTGTGCACATTATCAGGATTTTAACATTCTAGGCTGCATCACAGAAAAAGGGACCTTAATGTGTCGGCATTGAATTGTGACTGACACTCTTGTTAACCAATTCCCACAAAATGACGCTTTTAAATACCCCTCAATATAAAAGCTTTCAAAAACATTGTGGACAATGAAGAAATTGCTTGTTACAAGCAATTTCTTCATTATCCACAATGTTTCTACCTTAAAAGACAAAGATTTTAAGATTTTCAACAATTTTAAATTGCTATCTGCCATTTCTTTGAATTTGGACCGGTCTAAAATTTCACTGTGTAGGAATGAGTAAAAGATTAAGTTATAAGATGAATAGTTTTGTTCATTTGAGAACAGGGAAAATATGGTACAAAACATAAAGAATTCAAATTTTGGTAGATAAAAATCTGATTTATTGTTGTGAAGTTTTGTGATGCCCTTTGTTCTTGCTTTGTTTAGCTAGCAAAATTTGTAGTAGAATAGCTCTTTAACCCATCACAAGTTTTAGGCTAGTGTCTAGTTAAACTTGAAAGTTATTTGTACTTAAGATTAGAAAACAGTGGAAAACAAAAACAAAACAAAAAAATCCTTTTGATAAGAAGTCTCTTCATTTTCCACCATGTTTTCCAAAGCATTTTAGAAAGAAAATTTTTTAAGTAACACAATGATCATTGGTAGGCCCTTTATCAGTTTGTATGAAAACAAAAAAATGGCTTTTATAAGTTGATCATGTATTCCCTTTTTTTTTTTTTTAAAGAGTGAGGGGTATCAATCAAGGGATGTGATGCTACTGGAAAAGGTGAAAAATTAATGCAGGATTATCTCCCTTCAAACTAAGAAATGCAGCCATCTCCCTTCCACACAATTCCTCCTTTTTATGCTCCCTCATAAAGAAAGATTTGGAAAACATTGTGGAAAATGAAGAAATTTGCTTGTATCAAGTAATTTCTTCATTATGCACGATGATCTCTACCCAAATGGACGTAAAAAAATTACATTCCATCAAAAAATTGACTAAAAGTGTGTTGTGTGGGCAAAGTCTTAAAAAGTGACTCTACTTGACTTTTTTTTAAAAAATGAATAGTGTGAAGTTCCTTTCTGGAACTATTTCGAATAATTGAGTGACTAGATTTATTTGCTAGATATGGGAAAGATGATTAAGTTTATATTGAATTCCTGATAACATCATTGCTATATCAGTATATTCAGGTATGTCAAGCGATAGTGGTGCTCAAGTGCCTCTAGCTTTCCAGTGTAATGATATTTTGACAATTTATTTTTCACAATTCCCAAACAGCGACACTTTTGAATGCCCCACAAGAAAAACAATCGGGGAAACCATTGTGTATAATGAAGAAATTGTTTGTAACAAGCAATTTCTTCATTTTACTCAATTTTTTCTACCCAGAAAGATGAAATAATCTAAAACTTTACAAACTTTATATTGTTGTCTGCAACTCCTTTCAATTTGGGCCAGTCTAAAATTTTGCCATATTGTAATGGGTTAAATGTAAAAAATGTTTTTGTTCCTTTAATCAGAAAGCTTCTGCTGTTCTCATGTGGGGATGTGTTGCTATAGAGGTGTCAGAGGTACCGTATTTCAATGTTAACCTTTGTTGTTGGTACCTGTTGATATGCAATGTGGTATTGTCTTGCCTTTTCTACCCAAAAATTGATGGATTACTGGACCTGCCAGCTGACTCCGCTTGCCATGCCCACTGACTCCGACAGGAAATTCTACCTCGATATAAACAGCATTAGTTTGGAATTTTATGGACAGTAACATGTAACTAACAAGTAAATTAGTTGGTAGGAGACCTGAGCATCGTAACTATAGCTTAAATAAGCTGTAGTTACAACATTTAAGTCACTATACCAACTAAAATGTTTCGCATAATTGTTGGTCAATGTCCAAGTTCAAAGATTCCTTCTGGTCTAAATGAAAAAAAATTGGTTGAATGAAACTTTGATTGAGTCGCATACAGTCAATCAAATTTCGACACTAGCCTGCCTTTTTATGCCTCTTAGTTAAAAGTACTTTAGAAATATTCAGGAAAAAGGAAAAATTGCCTGTTAGTAGCAATTTCTTCATTGGCCACAATGTTTTCCACCAGTCTAAAATCTTGTCATCTGCCGATAGGTTAAACCATTCCCACACAATTTTTAGATTTTTTTCAACTTTATGGGTAGTAAACATTGTGTAAAATGAAGAAATTACACAATGTTTTCCATGTTGCTTTGTTGAGTGGCGTCAAAGAGCGAATGGATAAATATTCAGCAGGACAAGGGTTAATGTAAAACAACACAAAACCCATTACCAGATAGCAAAATGTTAGACTGGTCCAAATTCAAAGGTTTGCAGACAACAATTCAAAGTTTATGTCTGCATTGTGCAACTCCTTTGGTCCAAATTCAAAGGTTTGCAGACAACAATTCGAAGTTTATGTCTGCATTGTGCAACTCCTTTGGTCCAAATTCAAAGGTTTGCAGACAACAATTCGAAGTTTATGTCTTCATTGTGCAACTCCTTTGAATTTGGACCAGACTAAAATTTTGCTCTCAGGTAATGGGTATTGTGCTATTTTACATACTAGTTCAGTTTTTCAATTAACCCTTGTCCTGCTAAAGTACTGTATATTTTCACACATTTATTGAGTATCACCCCTTGTTGTGTGAAGAATATGTGAAAACCTGAAGTCAGAAGTTTTATTGCCTGTAATACATATTAGCTTCAGATTAACCCTTTTCATGCTGAATTTAGAGTAATAATCCTATACAGAATTTCTTTAAAATCAAAGAACTGACAGCACTGGAAGGTCTTAATAAGGGTCAATATTTCTTTTGAAAATTGATTATTTAAATAACTCTGGCTGAAAGGGGACAAGCAGGAGGTGTAGACCAAGATCAGACTGCACTTATGTTCAAGCTGATCTTAGTCCAATCTGCCGGCCAAAACAGGAGTATCTGGTTTAACATGAAAATGAAATATGAAAAGCGGTTTGATAAGGTAGTCTAAAACTGTTGTAAGTGATTGTGAATATATTAGTATTTACAACAGTTTTGCAACCCAATGAGTTGTGTTCAGAGGTACAAAAAGATGAATTCTCATCATAACTTACATTGACTTATAAGTGGCTTGTTCCTTTCCATTAAAAAATTAGGGGTCATGAACCTTTTTTTTTTTTATCAAGTGTAAAGAACTGAAAAAAAAATAGTTGATCAAGATTGGGGTGTAGGGTTCATCTTTAATGATTACTGAGTGACAATAGCTTTTTAGGCTTAAAGTTTTACTTGATACGCTGAATAAAATTCTTTTCAGAACTGTATTAACCATTCCCACACAACAAAATCTCAGACCAGTCCAAATTTAAATACGTTACAGATGACATTTTTATGCCCCCAATCAAAAGATCGGGAGCATATTGTTTTACCCTTGTCCATGTCTGTCCATCTGTCTGTCTGTCCATCATTCTGTCTTTCTGTCTGTCAGTCTGTTTGTCTGCCTGCATAACTTAACCAAAAAACTTAACATTGCCAAAAACTACCAGCCTATTCAAGATACAATGCTCATGTTTGGCATGATGATACATCTACATAATCGTTGCCGTAGTAGTGTAGTTGGTAGAACGTCAGACTCCTAATCTTCAATCATGGGATGTCATAGGTCTGATTCCCATCGGCGGCACATATCCTTTCCGACCTTTGTCTCTCACCAATGGTTGGGTGATCAAAAACCTAAGTGGGATAGCAGCTGGAGGCTAGGAAAGGATGTAGTGGTAGTACTGGTGTGAGAAATACCAGGTATCCATTGTTGGGTGCTCCAGCCACCTTGATAAGACTGAAATACTGTTGAAAGTGGCATTAACCCCATTCAATCAATCAATCAACATCTCCATAATATGCATCTTCTCATGTCAAGGTCAAGGTCATGTGATAAGGTCAGGGTCACATACCAAGGTCAAACGCAAAAAAAACCCTCGTATACGACGGGGGCATTGTGTTTCATAAACACATCTTGTTCACAATGCTTTCATAAGCATTATTTCTCTAGACATCAAAAAGGGTGATAGTGGGAATGGGCTAAAAGCATTCGAATCATTAACTATGTGCCAATATTTATTTTAACCCTTGTCATGCTGAACCCGGAATATTCCGGTTTTGGCAGGAGGTGTAGACTAAGATCAGTCTGCACTTATGTGCAGGCTGATCTTAGTCTACACCTCCTGCTTGTACTTTTTCTGCCAGAGTTGTTTATGAAGTTGATTTCTTAAAGAAATATTGATTTTTGAACAATAAGTTTTATCAGTGCTTTCAGCCCTTTGATTTGCAGAATTCCAGTAAGGTAATTTATACAGCATGACAAGAGTTAATATTAAATTGATTGATGTTTGAAAGAAAGAGAATAAACAAAAAATGGGTGGTGTAGAATAAGTTCAAATTGCACATTTGTGAAGGCATATCCTTGTCCATAGCTTCTGCCAAAATAGCATATTTCCTGTTCAGCCTTACAAGTGGTCAATATGGTACTGGAGTTGTACTATTTGAGTCATGAAGTAAGAAGATGCAATGGCCATAGGGCAGCTGGTAGTATGTCAGATTCTCAATCATGAACTCCAGGTTTCAATCACTGGTTGTAGCAAAAATCCTTTTTGACATTTATCTTAAGTGGGATGAGTAGCTGGAGGCAAACATAGGTGCTCTGGCTCCCAGAATATTACTGAAATAGTGTGTAAAGTGGTGTTGAATTGAATAAGTTGAAAGAAAGGGTTATTGTTAATTAAGCTGTTGATTAAGAATGTAAATGGCTAAATGTGGATATTTTACACACAGTCATTACTAATAATTACACATACTAATATTTACACTTCAACATGATTTATGTACATGAGATGGCATTAATATCATACATTTGATTCTTCTGGGAAAATCATGGAATAAATCAAATTTATTAATGTTCTATATGGATATTTATCAATACTGGAGTTATTCTAGTGACAATGTTTGTGTCTTCATCTTTTAAGTCATTACCCCCGCAATATTTTTTAAACGCCCAGAAGAATTGTGCTCAGGGGAAAACTTGGAATAAATCAAATTTATTAATGTTCTACATGGATATTTGATCTATAATGGAGTTATTCTAGTGACAATGTTTGTGTCTTCATCTCTTAACCCTTTACCAGAGGACAAAGTTTTAAAATGGTCAGTGTGACCATCAGTTCTTAGAGGTTACAGTTTAACCCTTGTCATGCTGAGCCCGGAATATTCCGGTTTTGGCAGGAGGTGTAGACTAAGATCAGACTGTACTTATGTGCAGGCTGATCTTAGTCTACACCTCCTGCTTGTACTTTTCCTTTTAGAGTTATTTATGAAGTTGATTTCTAAAATAAATATTGACTTTTGAACAACAAGTTCTATCAGTGCTTTCAGCCCTTTGATTTAACAGCAATTCAGTAACGTAATTTTTACAGCATGACAAGGGTTGAATTAATTTTTAGGGCATTGATTGAAAAGTAAGTTTCCAATGTGGAAGGAAACATTGATTGAGGCAAAAGAAGGTATTACTTATTACAAGCTATTTCATTGTTTGTTAAAACTCCACCCTCAAGAATAGTTCAGGAAAACAATGTAAAAAGTGCTAAGCAATTTCTGCATTTTCCACATGGTTTTCTACTCAGAATGACTGTCATTCTTGAATTTCTATCACTTTGAAATTGTTGTCTGCAACTTCTTTTTGGACTAGTCAAAGATTTCATCATTGAGTAATTAACATGTTAAGTCTTGACTCAAACTTTAGCTTGGCTGTGTTTGGGAGAAATCTCTAGTTACATTGTATTGATAGTGAACTGACCTTGTCATCAGATAATAAATTTGATTTCCTCTGGAATTATATTGCAAACCTTAGTGAAATGAGCAGCTGGAGGCTCGGAGAGGATGTAGTGGCAGAATTTGTTTGAGAAATACAAAGAATACATAGTTAGGTACTCCAGCTGCCACTATATGACAGAAATACCTTTAAAAGTGGCATTAAACTCCATTCAATCAATCAATTAATCCTCTGGATTTACTCTAGGAATTTATTTTGTACATGATACTTTCAAGGGAGATAACTCTAAGAGCGTGACATTGTTGTACAATTTTGGACTCCACATCTTTCACTGTCAATAAGCCCATTTAGACCACTACGACTGTCTATTTAGGCACCAAGGCCAATTGTAATTCAATGTGGGAAATCCTAACCTAGATTACTTTTTCCTTTCTTTTAAGCATTTATTTAATCCATTACAAGACAGCAAAATTTAGAATGGTTCAAATTGAAACGAGTTGCAGACAACAATTTAACCCTTGTCATGCTGTATAAATTACCTTACTGAAATGTTGTCAAATCAAAGGGCTGAAAGCACTGCTAGAACTTGTTGTTCAAAAATCAATATTTCTTGTGAAAATCAACTTCATAAACAACTCTGGGAGGAAAAGTACAAGCAGGGGGTGTAGACTAAGATCAGCCTGCACATAAGTGCAGTCTGATCTTAATCTACACCTCCTGCCAAAACTGGAATATTCCGGGTTCAGCATGACAAGGGTTAAAGTGTATAAAATTGTTGATTTTTTTTAACTTTATTGATAGAAAACATTGTTGAAAATGCTTGTTGCAAGTTTCAAGCAATTTCTACATTTACCATTATATTTTCCCAATTGTTTTCCCAAAAAGTGTCATTGAGTAGGAATGGGTTAACATGAGAAAAGAAAATGAACAAAGAAATATGTATAAGAAACCTTCAGATAAGTGCAAGAAGTATTCGCCATTGCTGCCTAAATTGAAGACATTTTGCTTTTTGCAGAATTTTTGCAAGTGAAAGAAATGGTTATTTCACCTTCAGTTTTACCTGCTTAGAACTAACAAAACCTGTGGGAGATTCAAAATTTCATGTAAATGCCATTATAATCTGGAAAAACAGCTGAGAGCAAAGTTCTTTTTGAGATGAGCTACCAAATGTTATGGTTGTAATGATATAAACAAGAGGACCATGATGGTCTTAAATGCCTAATCTGAAGCATCTGCAAATAAAGTACTTTTTTTTAAATAATGTAGCTCAAGCCAAATAAAGGTAACAAGTTTCATGAAGATTGAGTTAAAACTGTGGTCTCTAGTGTGTAAACAAAGAAAAAGCCACTGAGGCCCATTTCACCATGTTTTCCAATAGAACCTTATTTTCAATAGGGTACATCCTTATCATCCAGCAATTACCATATTCTAACAAAGTTTCGTGTAACAAGCGATTTCTTAATTTTCCACAATATTTTCTAGAGGGTTTTTAAAATCGCCTCGATGTGGGAATGGGTTAAAAGTGTTTTTTGAGGGAAAAAAAAAAAAGACAACCAGTGCTACCACCTGTTGCAAATACCTAATATGTGATATGATAAATCAATGAATAAAAAAAGATAGGTCTTAATCAATTATGATTTTCTTTTTAGAGTATTCCAAATTACCAGTAAACAAGTTGCATAAACTGTTACTAGCAAATTCTTCATTATCCACAATGTTTTCTAACCAAAAAGGCAAAAAAGGAAAATTTCATTATTTAATAATTATCATCCGCAACTCCTTAGTTTAAATTTGAACCAGTCTAAAATTTTGTGGTCTGGTAATGTATTAACCCATTCCGACTCAGTGACGCTTTTAGACGCCCCCAAGAAAAAAAGGTTTGGAAAACATTGTGGAAAATGAAGAAATTGCTTGATACAAGCAATTTCTTCATGTTCCTCATTGTTTTCTACATAGAAAGTTGAAATAAGCAATAATTTCATAAATTTTGAATTGTCTTCTGCAACTTATTTCAGTTTGGACAGATCTAAGATTTTGTTGTGTGGGAATGGGTTTAAAGGATAATGATGTATACTAAAAATATTTTTTCTCCCTGAAACCCTATGTTGTGAGTACTCATTAAAATTGTATCAATTAGAGAATTCTAAAAACCGGCGGTAACAAAGGGAGATTGGCAGAAACTTTGAAATTTCCTAAATTGAAATGAAAATGGCTGCCTCTACCTGTAGGTCTTGTACGCCATACATCCAAGTGTATTTCATTAGTGACATTGCAAGTACATGTGATTGGTTTATTGTGAAATTAATTTATGGCCTTATAGGCACTAATTCATATTTATAGGAGATTGTCAACTAAATTACAGGAATCTGATGTTGTTTTGTAACCGTGGTAACCGTTTGATATCCTACTGTTTCGGTGTCATGTTCAGTTATTAATGTTAACCTAGTGATGTTTGATCATGTGGAGTTGATTCCTTGATGCTTTGGTGGAGTTGTTACGTTGATGCATTTGCGTCATGTTAGATTTTTAGACAGAGGATATTCAAACAGTTTCGAAATAAGCATGATTTTCTTACATGGAGTTAGTTTGTTCTTCTACTATGTCAAAGGTTATATCAAGGTAAATAGCCTTTCTCATCTTTTTTTATTTTTGTTAAAAACAAGTGGGAAAACATTGTGTAAAATGAAGAAATTGCTTGCTACAAGCAATTTCTTCATTTACCACAATGTTTCTACCCAGAAAGTTGAAAAATCTGAAATTTTGTAAACTTTGAGTTGTCATTTGCAACTTCTTACAATTTGGATCATACAAAAATTTTATTTTTTGGAATGAGTTAATTTATTGATCCTTTCCAAGAAGGATTGAATATCATTAAGATTTAAATAAAACTGCATATGAATACTGAAAATGCAAAACTTAATAAACGAATGCATGATATAAAAATTTTCTTTTTTTCCTTACTTGTTTTAATTTTTCAAGAAATACTGATTCATTTTTAAAACAATAAAAAAGTAAAAAAAATCTCTTTTTTTTAGTGTTTGAAAAAGATTTTTATACCCCCACAACGGTGTTATGGGGATGTACTGGAATCAGGTTGTCTGTCTGTCCAGGAGTTATGCCCCTTTAATTTATATTCTTATATACAATATATATAGAATAAATCATGAAATTAAAAAAAATAAATGAGGTTCACATCTACAAAGTTATGGGGGGTATACTGGAATCAGGTTGTCTGTCTGTCTGTCCATTCTTCCGTCTATTGGTCCGTCTGTGGACAAAATTTTGTGTCCTCATCTCCTCCCACATTTCCAGACCAATTTTGCCGAAACTTAATCAAAATCTTCCTTACAATGGGAACTTGTGCACCTGCAATTTTCATAATTTTCAATTAACTGTTTCAGGAGTTGTGCCCCTTTGATTTATTTTCTATATTTCTTATTTTCTTTTTATATACAATATAAAGAGAATAAATCATAACTCCTGAACAGGTTGTAAAAAAAAAAAAAAGTGGTTCACATGTACGAAGTTATGGGGGGATATACTGGAATTAGGATGTCCTTCTGTCTGTCTGTCTGTCCATCTGTCTGTCCATCCGTCAGTGGACATAATTTTATGTCCTCATCTCCTCTCACATTTCCAATTTTGCTGAAACTTTACCGAAATCTTCCTTGCAATGGGAACTTGTGCATCTGCAATTTTCATAATGATTAATCAACTGTCTCAGGAGTTATGCCCCTTTGATTTATTTTCTTATATAATAAATCAACTCCTGAACAGGTTGACAGATTAAAAAAATAAAAGTGGTTCACATGTTTATTCCAGAACATAAACCCGATGTTTGACGTTGCACTAATCCATAATGTCCATCTTCAATGTTGAACAAATTCCCTATTTTTTTGCACAGTCTTTGCCCCTCATTGACTTAAGATTTGTAAAAAAGAAAAAAATTGTCCACTTGATAAATCATGAATGGCCAACATTTCAATGGTTACAGTTTGGCCTCATTTAAAAAGAGGCAGCAGTGGGGGTATTCATCAGCCCTTACAGGCGACAGTTCTAGTTTTCTACAATTTAAGGTACCATGTGATAAAAGCTTTCCTACATTTACTAAGCCCTTTCAAAATTCTACTTTTTGACATGATTGAAATAAAGATATATAAAACATTGTCTCAAGCAATTTTTTTTATGCCCCGGCCATTTATGTGTGAGTAGGTGCATTTATGTGTGTGTTTGTGGACTAATGTGTCCCAGTCTTGTCTATTGAATATCTTCTACAGTAATTGATGGAATTTAAATTAACATAGCACAGTTATTCCCCCTTATGAATACTATTGCAATGCATAAAATTCTGTTGGAAGTTTAGTCACAACTGATGATTATGTGATAAGCAGCAGAAATTTTCACCACAGATTCTTTGAATTTGAACAAGTCTAAATTTTGTCATCTGGCAATTGGTTAAATGTCTTCTTTGTGAATTTTATGAATATTGATTAATATTTGCTCCAATTTGATTGAGACATTTGAAACCTTTTATTTTTGAAAAAACAAAAAAAACCCAAAAGAACAGAACAATCAAATTTGCTAAGTATGCATTTTTTTCTTTCAAAGTCCCTAGCAACTACCTTTTGGAGCAATGCGATACATCTTATCCCTTGTCATGCTTAACCTTGATTATTCCTGATTTGGGAGGAGGTGTAGACTATAATCAGACTGCACAGTCTGATCTTAGTCTACAACATCTGCTTGTTACTTTTAGGCGGAGCTTGTCTGTGAAATTAATTTTTGATAGAAATGAATAGACTGTAAAAGCACTTCCAGTGCTTTCAGCCCTTTGATTTAAAGGCATTCTTGGAAACCCCATTTTATTCAGCATGACAAGGGTTAAATTTGCCATCAAAAGTAATCTTATATATTGATATATGGGTTTAAAATATTTATGTATATTTGATCGATGTATGGCAGAAAGGTATTGAACCAAAGTGATTTTTTAATAGAAACTGAATTTAAGTAGTCAATTTGGTTAAAAAAAGATTAGCATGTTTTGAAAGGAATGATTAAGTAGAGGCTTTATATCGTTCATCTTAGGTCACATAGATCATACAAACCTTGTCGCTATGCTGCAGGACATAAAATAACCCTGTGCCAGGGGGCTTTGTGTTGAAATTATACAGAATTTTTTGCCTGTTGGTGATATCACTCTGTTTGCAAAAACTTGTCTACTAAGAATCTCTTAGATTTTTACCCAAACTCAAATATCCTATGTCCAGTGTCTGTCAGCCAAGTGTTTATCATAGTCTGTTGTCTATTAACCCATTCCCACACAACAAAATTTTAGACTGGTCCAAATTGATAGAAGCTGCAGACGACAATTTAAAGTTGATGGAATTTCAAATTTCTTTGTCTTTTTTAATAGAAAACATTGTGGATAATGAAGAAATTGCTTGATACAAGCAATTTCTTCGTTTTCCACAATGTTTTCCAAAGTATTTTTCTTGAGGGGCATAAAAAGGAGGGCTTGAGTTGGAATGGGTTAACAGCCTTTTTAACCCTTCTCCGTTCTGAATTTTAGACTAGTAATCTCTGTATCAACAAGGCCAATATTGCTGTTTTTGTGGAAAGCTGCATTAAGTTTGCTGAAATTTTTCAAGATAATACATTTCTCTAAAGCTGTGTGAACAAAATCTTATTACAATTTGTAGGAGCTCTAAAAACCAAGCTTACATAATCCCCTAATTGCCACTTAACTCATTACTAGACGGCGAAATTTTAGACTGGCCCAAATTGAAAAGAGTATCGTAGGACAATTTAAGTTAGAGTTAAAGTTTATGAATTTTATATTTTTCAAAATCTTCAGGTAGAAAATATTGTGGAAAATGAAGAAACTGCTTGTTGCATGCAATTTCCCTACTTTACATGATCTTTTACCAGTTGCTTTTCTTGAGGGGCTTCCAAAAGCATCATTGTTTGGGAATGAGTTACTTACAAAGCGTTCACAATTTCACCTTCACCTTGCAGTCTGAAATATGTGTATTTCATCCAAGCTAATTGACCATTGCTTAGACTTTAATAAATTTCTTTTAAATATAGCAAACAATTTCTTCATGTAAAATAGGATTTGATGGCCAAATATACCAAACAATGCATATTGTTGATTGATGACCAAAATATTGTACCTAGTTACAAAGTTTAAGTTGCCACATCAACAAAATTAATGAAATAGCCCTTGTCATGCTGAACCTAGAATATTCAGTTTTTTTTGCAGGAGGTGTAGACCAAGATCAGCCTGCACATAAGTGCAGTCTGATCTTAGTCTACACCTCCTGCTTGTGCTTTTCCTGCCAGAGTTGTTTATGAAATTGATTTCTAAAAGAAATATTGATTTTTGAACAGCAAGTTCTATCAGTGCTTTCAGCCCTTTGATTTACAGCAATTCAGTGTGGTAATTTATACAGCATGACAAGGGTTAAAAAAGAATGAGAACAACAGACGACAATATAATGACATTACGAACGGAGGGACTTGGTAGTCAATATGGCAGAGGTTAGAAATTGGCAGATTGACTCTTTCAATTAAGAAATTGATCGACTGAACAGAGAGAAGATCTCGCTACATTTTTTAGGGGCTAAGCTTATGACAAGGACTGGGATTATGAGTCCTAATATCACTTCATTGAATTGCAAAAGTGGATTGATTTAAGTAAAAATATATTGAACTCCTGTTAAACCAAGTCCAACTGAAATCGATATGTTTCATGGAGTTTTCTTGTTGTTTAGTTATATAGCTGGATATATCAAGGTATTTAACTTAATACTACACTACAAAAGTTTAGACTGCCCCAAATTCAGGCAATTCTGAAGATAATTTCAACTTTGACATTTCATTCTTTTTTTGTCTTCAGGGAAGGAAACATTGTGGAAAAGGAAGAAATCATATAAAACAAGCAATTTCTTCATTCTCCACTAAGTTTTTCCAAGCTTTTTTCTTAAGGAGCTTAGAAAAGAGGGTTTGTGTAGGAATGGATTTACTTAATACTACTCAAATTTTTTTAAGACTAGCCCAATTTCAAAGAGTTGAAGAAATCAATTTGAAATTGGTAAAATTAGGAAAAATTAACCTGATATGGCAGAAGATATTATGATTAGAGGGAAAAAATCCTTGTAACAAGCAATTTCTATTTTAACAAATATTTTCTAAAAGGCTTTCCTATTTTGGGTGTCACAAAGTGTTGTATGGAAATGAGATATAATAGCCAAAGTATCTTGACCCTTGTCATGCTGAATAAAAATCCTGTTTAGAATTGCACCAATATCAAAGGACTGAAATTACTGGAAGCACTAGCTGCAAGTCAATATTTAATTCATAAAACTGATTTTTA
The DNA here is from genome assembly GCA_946902895.1 of Fragum fragum. Taxonomy (NCBI): domain Eukaryota; kingdom Metazoa; phylum Mollusca; class Bivalvia; order Cardiida; family Cardiidae; genus Fragum; species Fragum fragum. Next base: position 24,569,602 of record OX336367.1, read on the forward strand.
TGAACAATTCTGGTTTGAATTGGTCAAACAGGTGGTGTAGACTTAGATCAGACTACACATATGTGCAGGCTGATCTTTGTCTGCTCCTCTTGCTGAAACAGGAATGTTCCAGGTTAAGCATGACAAGGGTTAATGTATGTTGAACTGTTGAATGCTTAATGTATGGGAAAAGACAGGTTACTATAAAAAGCAATATTCTTAATATTCATGTGCATGAATAATTTGCCAAGTTGAATGAAACAAAATTATGCTTTCCCATACCATCAGAGGGATTTTATCATAAACCTATAACCAGACAGCAAACTTTGGACTGGTCCAAATTCAAAGGAGGTGCAGACGATAATGTTAGGGATATGCAATCTTTAAACTCCTTATTTTTGGGGATAGAAAACATTGTGGACATTGAAGAAATTGCTTGTTACAAGAGATTTCTTCATTTACCATAATGATTTCCAAAGGATTAAATTATGGAAAATAGTGTGGGAAAAGAATTTATTACTTTTAGCTGTTATAAACTTTTCTCACATTATTGAATATGCTTTGGGATCAATATTTTTGCTATAACAATTCTCTTTCATTATTGTTTTGCAATAAAAATTCTATTCTTGTGACCATGCATCAGTCCGTTCATGATTTTTGTTTTAAAATCTTCTGAGAAATTACTGAATGGATTTCAACCTATACTCACAGGAATGATCATTTGAATGATCAAGTGAATCTTTATTAGATTTTTTTCAGAAAATTTGATGGATGAAAGTTGAGTGTTATATGAGAATGAATTTTTTCTGTATTATGTATATTGAAAACATTGAAAATGTTCTCCTCCAATAATGCAATAATGTTCCTTGGGTGATCTTTTTTGAGATTATTTGGAAAAGTTCTGATCAGTTGAAAATTATAGTTTGATAGGGTTTGTTTTATTTTCTATCAATAATCGAATTGTACTGTATTGAAGGGAAATAGTTACTGTTGCTGGACGAAGTAATTTTGTTGCTTAATTATGAATTACTTTTCTTGTAAGGAAAAGGGAGGTAATTTTTTTTGACCCAATAATCATTGTAACAAGTGATTTCTTCATTTTCCACATTGCTTTCCTCAATTATTTTCTTGAGGGGCATAAAAAGGCATGATTGAGTGGGAATAGGTTAATTGAAAAAGTATGATTATTGCTAATACTATTTTCTTATTTTTCATTTTCAGATGTATAACTGTATGACAAAGCAACGAAAACTAAATGACTTTCTACTTGCTGTTACAAAGTAAGTACAAATGTATACTAGGAACTCTGCTTGTAATGATACTAAAAAAATTTAAACCGTTTACTTTTGCCCATTATCCCGCTGTGGCCATAGCACAGTTTGTAGCATGTTAGACTCCTAATCATTTGGCCCTGGGTTCGATCCCCGGTTGTGGAAAATATACTTTCTCACATTTGTCTCCCACCAATGGGTCTATAATCGTAAACCTAAGCGGGATGAGCAGCTGGAGGCTTGGAAAGGTTGTAGTACTAATGCGAGAAATACCAGTAATCGATAGTTAGGTGCTCAAGCCACTGCACTATGACTGAAAAACAGTTAAAAGTGGCCTTAAACCCCATTTAAACAAATAAACCCATTATGACGCAAGAAAAAATTTAGACTTTATCAAAATGAATTAAGCTGCAGACAACAATCCTGGAATTTCATTTTTGTTTCTTCCTTTTGGATAGAAAACATTGTGAATGATGAAGAAATTGCTTGATACAATCAATTTCTTCATTTCACACAATGTTTTCCAAAAATTTTTTCTTGAGGAGCGTAAAAGGAGAGCTTGTGTGGGAATGGGTTTATTTGGCCAAGATTTATATTTTTTGTGCTTTTGTTGTGATCTTGTTTGTTAGATATAATACAGATCTTAGATCTTGCCACTATCTGACCAAATTTTTGCTTGACTGTTTTCGGTTAAAACCCGAGAGATTGTTATGGCCAGGTCTTTGTTGTCATCATCCGAAAACTGACAGTTTGTAATATCTCTTGTATTACTGAACACATTTACTTGAATATACAGTAGAACCCCTCCTTACCACCACCCTGGAAATACGGGCACCCCGCTATTACGACCGATTTTTTACAGAACGGAATTTTTTGTTCTTTATTTCAATGGCCGCGAACCCCTCTAAAACGGGCACCTCGCTATTCCGAATTACGACCACTAAATTCAGTACCACCTATAGCTGAAACACTATTTAGAACCCCACTAAAACGACCAGTAACTTCACACATTGAGGCCGACCACCAGAATTTCACACTTGATAAGAGCGACCTAATTGAGTGTGAATACATTGTAAAAACATTATAGGATTTTTGATTATGTGATATCGAACCCTTATTATAATAGGTGTTATGATTAAAGTGGCCGATCACTTTTAGAAATTATACCTCGTATTATTTTCAATTGTTATTTGAATTTGTCACAGGTTTTGACTCCAGTAATAAATTAGAAAGCGAAAATGTATCCGAGAAGTTACGATTAGTTTGTTTACGGCATTCCGAACAGTTAATTAGCAATTAAATTTTGATTTCAACGTAATTGATGCTCGGCATTCGCATTATAGAAGATATGATATCGAAGATACGATATCGACAGTTTGACACTTTGAACCTGTACTTACGAATAAATATGGATGGATCAAATGGAGAATAGCGAAAGTAGAACTTATCAAAGATCGTTAATTTGAAAAATGACATAAGATTCCGCTGTAATACATGTTCTTATAGTTTTATTTTTGTATGTATAGTATTAATATATTCAAATAAACATGAATTACTTGACAACAAACGACTAAACCTCAGTATTACGACCACCCCGCTATTACAACCTCTTTCAGAAAGTATCCCAAGTGGTCGTATTAGAGGGGTTTTACTGTATATTTGTTAATCACTATTGAAAGAGCAATCCATGTCAAGAAGGGGGATAACTTGAAATGAATTTTTGAATGAAATTATGTCTTTTTCAACTTAAAGATCAAGAACTTGAACAGCCAAGTGTTAGCAGCCGGTGCTCTTTTTCAAATTTAATGATTATGTTCATGTTCACCCATCGATCACCCATTAATCAAATTTGCGAAATAATTTTTCAAAATGGGCCCATGGTCAAAATGGCAAATGACAAAGAAAATATAGGTTGGATTTTATCTCAGACACTTTATGTTGGGATTTTTGTCTCGGGTTCGTGCCCGACGGCGGCACTCATCCTTTCCAACTATTTGTCTCCCACCAATTGGTCGATAATCGTAGACCTATGTGGTATAGCAGCTGGAGGCTAGGAAAGGATTTAATGGTGGTACTGGTGTGAGAAATACCAGGAATCCATTGTTAGGTGCTCCAGCCGCTGCGATATAACTGAAAGATTATTGAAAGCGGTGTTAACCCCATTTAAATCAAATCAAATTATGTTGGATTTCATGAAAGGTTGATATATTTAGGATTACTTATGAATCTATTTTATGAAATAAAAATTTTCAAAATGTCTAACATCTTGGGAAAAACTGTTAAGGCTTATATCTTGGAATTTTATGTTTGAAACTCTGTGAAGTAGAGTGGAGATTTTCATTCAGGATATCACAATTAGCTAAGATTTCATATTCAAAATTGCTGCCAGAATAAGAAACGGATGCTGGGGTTAGACCTTTAGTTTTGGGAACATCGGTGATGGCCAATATCAAAATAAGTACTAGTTTTTCAATTAAAATTTAACCCTGGTCATGCTGCATAAATTTCCTTACTAAATTGCTTCAAAATCAAAGGGCTAAAAGCACTGATAGAACTTCTTCAAAAATCAATATTTCTTTTAGAAATCAATTTCATGATTAACTCTGGCAGGAAAAGTACAAGCAGGGGTGTAGACTAAGATAAGACTGCACTAATGTACACCTCCTGCCAAAACCGGAATATTCCTGGTTTAGAATGACAAGGGTTAATATACAATATTGTTTGCTACCTATCAATTTAGACCAGTCTAAAATTTTGTCACCTGGTAATGGATTAACCCTTGTCATGCTGTATAAATTACCTTACTGAATTACTGTCAAATCAAAAGGCTGATAGTACTGATAGAACTTGTTGTTCAAAAATCCATATTGTTTTAAAAATCACCTTATAAGCAACTCTAGCAAGAAAAGTACAAGCAGGAGGTATAGACTAAGATCAGCCTGCACATAAGTGCAGTCTGATCTTAGTCTACACCTCCTGTCAAAACCGGAATATTCCGGGCTCAGCAAGGGTTAAAAGAAAATAAAACGGCTTAATTGTTATCTGATCAATTCCCCTCTGTATGTTGTCTCATTTATCTCAGAATTTTCATTGTCATGTATCACTCCAAGTGATTTTAACCATTAATGCATCATAAAAACATGTTAACTCACTAGACAGGTTATTTATGGCTTTTTGAAGCTTCTATGATGACCAGTACACTTGTTAATTTACAAGATCGAAGGTCATGAAAATTATTTTACGGGTCATGTATCAAATAATTATGTGGGGGCATCCATGTCTGTGACACATTTCTAGTTTAATCTAATTTCTTTCTAATCTGGAATATTATCAGCATTAAAGATCAGCCTGCACATATGCACAGCCAGATCTGATTATACATTTGACTTTCAAAAACAATATGTACTTTTAGAATTTTTATTTCTTTTTTTTTCTTTTGAAAAATTGGTTTAGATTGGGTGACATATCTATGATACACTGTTCAGAGACTTAGTGCTGAATTCAAGTTAGACCTTGATATGTTCTCCCCCCGCCCCTATTTGTATATGTACTTTAAGAAGGCGTAATTTGAACCTTTGATCAGTTGCTAAAGTAAATGTCAAGGTCACTTTAAAAGTATATTAAAAAAACCAGTCTTGATAATTATAATGAAACCTCCCCCAACCCCCCAAACCCGAAAAGCAAACAACAACAGCAAAAAAAAAAAAAAAAAGAAAAACAGTTATGAAAGTTTTGATTTATGACAGTGTCCCTTTTCTTTTGAATTGGTAAAACATTGATAATGAATGTTTTTGTACATGCATTTTATTATTTCAGATCTATTTTTCAAGACATTGTTTCCATGGACACAGTCATCATGAAAATTATGGTAAATATGAAGTTTTTGATAGATCTCTGGGATATAATGATGATTTAATTATAAGGTTATTAATATTACTAGACTGTGCCTATTAATTAATGATGGGATATCAAATAAGATATTCTCTGACATTAACCCATTACTAGATGGCAACATTTTAGATTTGTCAAAATTTAAAGAAGTTGCAGAGGACAATTTAAAGTTGATGAAATTTTAGATTTGTCACCTTTCTGAGTAGAAAACATTGTGGAAAATGGAGATATTTCTTGTTACAATTTCTTCATTTTCAACAATGTTTTTCCTTGAGGGGCGTCCAAACGCGTCATAGTGTTAGAATGGTCTAACACTTCATTTTTTCAGAACTTATACTTTATTCCCTAAAAAAGGCTTTTAAAAAATTTTATACTCAAAAGAAAAGCTGTTTGTACGTTTATTGTTCTCCTTTTCCTGCAATGCTAGAAATTCATCATTTCCTTGGCTGTAATCTTCTCAGCGGCCTGACTTTCAATAAAGTCCATCAGAGGCATTTATCAAAGGCACTGAGATCATTTTGTGACAGCACTTTAACCCATTCCAACTCAATCCTCCTTTTTACGCCCCTCAATAAAAACAGTTTTAGAAAACATTGTGGAAAATGAAGAAATTGCTTGGATCAAGCAATTTCTTCATTTTCCACAGTGTTTTCTATCCAAAAAGTCAAAGAAAATTAAAATTCCACCAACTTGAAATAATCGTCTGCAGCTCCTTTCAATTTGGGCAGGTCTAAAATTTTGTTGAGTTGGAATGGGTTAACTCATTACCAGACAGCAACATTTTAGAATGGTTCAAATTCAAAAGAGCTACAGATGACAATATAAATTCTATGAAATTTTATTTTCTTTCAACTTTCTGAGTGGAAAATATTGTGTAAAATAAGGAAATTGCTTGCTACAAGAAATGTCTTCATTTCTCACAATGTATTCACAATTGATTTTCTTAAAGGGCATCCATCCTCTGTCATAGTGCAGTCGGTAGCGCGTCAGACTCCTAATCTTCAATCATGGGATGTCATGGGTTCAATCCCAGGCGGCAGCATCTATTCCTTCAGACATTTGTCTCTCACCAATGGGTGGATAATCGTTAACCTAAGTGGGATAGAAGCTGGAGGCTTGGAAAGGATGTAGTGGTAGTACTGGTGTGAGAAATACTAGGAATCCATTGTTAGGTGCTCCAGCGGTCGTGATATGACTGAAATATTTTTAAAAATGATGTTAAATCCCATTCAATTAATCTTAGAGGGACTTGTCTAAATTGAAAGGATGGGCATACAATAATTTCTAGTTGATAAAATTTTAAAAGTTATCGCTTTGAGGGATAGATAATATTGAGGATAATTAAGAAATTATTTGTAACAAGCAATTTCTTCATTTTCCACAACATTTTCCAAAGCCTTTTTCTTAAAGGATGTCAAAAATGGGTTTGTTTGGGAGTGGGTAAAAGTTATATACCAAAGGGGCAGATAAAACATTGTCTAATATTGTTTAACATTGATTGATGAGCAAAACTTGGAAGAAAAAAATATTTTCTTTTAGATTCTTTATAATGGGAGATATGCATGCATGTCCACAATGTTTTCCATTTTTCTTGAGGGGCGTAAAAAGGGGAGATTGTGTGGAAATGGGTTAATGCTGAACCTAGAATTTTCTTGTTTTGCATTCTTATGTGTGCAGTCTAATTTTTGTGTACACCACCTGTTTATTGTTTGTATTGACAGTAACACTGTCCAAAAACAAGTGCCTACTAGTGCTTCGATACAGATAACTTTTACCTTCTATTAACCCCATGTTGAATCTTGCCATTTGACTCATCAACAAGCAGCCAAAGATTTTTTCCAGAGAACAAGTGAATAGTGGTCTCTTTTATCTTTGTATATATATTTTTATTAACATTTTGTTTTAGCATAATGCCCAGTTGCTGGTTGCTGCTGATAGGGCCTCCTTGTTCCTTTTGGATCAGGACCGTTCCGAGCTTTATGCTCGAATATTTGACATCAAGCATCATATTGATGTCCCTGAATCTTCAGGAAGTCATAACAAAACTCAGGGGAAAGAGATTAGGTTAGGGTAGATAGTGGCATTGAAATAAGGCAATTATTGACGTGATTTTGTTACGGGTATATAGTTGGTGTTTCATAACAGATATTGTAATTTAGTTTAATATTTTAAATGTTTTGGGCGGCGGCCATAGCACAATGGTAACATATAGGACTCCTTGTCATGGGTACCCTGGTTCGATCCCAAGTCATGACATATATTCTATCGGGCATTTGCCTCCAACTAATGGGTGGATAATTGTAAACCATGTGGGATGAGCAGCTGGAGGCTTAGAAAGGATGTAGTGGTAGTACTGGTGTGAAAATACGAGGAATCTATAGGTTCTCCAGCCTCCATGATATGACAAAAATGCTGTTAAAAGTGGCTTTAAACTCCAATCGATCACTTAACTGTTTTGAAATTTAGATGATGGAAAAGGAAGTGTGTTTTTTTTGACAAATTGTGTCTGGTGTTATTATTCCATGTACTTCAATCTTTCATAATGTATGAATACTAACAGTTTTTCAAAAATAATGTTTAAAAAATAACTTGAGAAAAAAAATGATAATAATATCTTTATAAGATTACAGAGAGCTTGAAATACACCAGCTATATATAAAACAGGCAGTCAAATATTAGTCAGATCATTTAACAGGTTGCATGCTCAGGGCATGTATCACCAACAAATCAAATTTATTTTCTCATCTGAAATTCTGCAACAACCAATCAGGTTGGCAGTTACATCTGCCTTTCGAAATCAGTTTGGTTGCCCTGTAATTTTGATTTGAATAGTTGGTGATACATGTCTGTCTTAGATGCTTATTAATCTTTGCTAAAGTGCATGTTACTTTGCTTCATATCTATGATAAGGAATGTATGCTGAGATACTGAATTGTGTTGTTACCAATAATTAGATCTGTCATGTATACATGCTTCCCAATAAATATTGAAGTACATGTAGGTTTCTATACTAATTAACCATTACCAGACAATCCTACTTTTTGACGCCCCTTGAGAGAAGGTTCCGGAAAAAAAGTGGAAACTGTAGAAATTACTTGTTGCAACATCTTTGATTTTTGATTGGTTTAACCCATTCCAACACAGCAAAATTTTAGACTGGTCCAAATTGAAAGAAGCTTCAGAGGACAATTTCAAGTTGATGGAAATTTGATTTTTTTTCGTCTTTTTGGATAGAAAACATTGTGGATAATGAAGAAATTTCCCACAATGTTTTCCAAAGATTTTTTCTCGAGGGGCGTAAAAAGGAGGGGTTGAGTTGGAATGGGTTAACCCAATCCCACACAATGACACTTTTTGACGCCTCTCAAGAAAAATAATTTGGAAAATATTGTGTAACTAGCAATGTATTCATTTTCCACTATGTTTTCAACCCAGGAAGTTGAAGAAATCTAAAATTTCACAAACATTAAATTGTTGTCTGCAACTCCTTTCATTTTGGACCAGTTTAAAATCTTGTTGTCTGGTATTGGGTTAAAATTTTGTTGCGGTCAATCCAACAAAGTGTTAAGGTAGCCTGATTCCTAGCCTTTCAGATCAAATTCTATTTGTGCTGCCTGTCCTGGAGTAGGTATTCAGATTTCCATAGTAAGCATTTGGCCATACCCAAGAAATAATTGACAAATTTCTGCCTGTTCTGAATTAGGTATTCAGATTTCCATAGTAAGCATTTGGCGATACCCAAGAAATAATTGACAAATTTCTGCCTGTCCTAGAATAGGTATTCAGATTTCCACAGTAAGCATTTGGCCATACCCAAGAAATAATTGACAAATTTCTGCCTGTTTTGAAATAGGTATTCAGATTTCCATAGTAAGCATTTGGCCATACCCAAGAAATAATTGACAAATTTCTGCCTGTCCTAGAATAGGTATTCAGATTTCCACAGTAAGCATTTGGCCATACCCAAGAAATAATTGACAAATTTCTGGCCCAGCCCAGCAAAATTTTAGACTGGTCCAAATTGAAAGAAGCTGCAGAGGACAATTTCAAGTTGATGGAAATTTGATTTTTTTCGTCTTTTTGGATAGAAAACATTGTGGATAATGAAGAAATTGCTTGATACAAGCAATTTCTTCATTTCCCACAATGTTTTCCAAAGATTTTTTCTCAAGGGGCGTAAAAAGGAGGGGTTGAGTTGGAATGGGTTAACCCATTGTAGTTAGACTAAATTATCAAACAGTGTATTTGTCAGAAAATTTAGTTTTCCCAACATCTTGCAGTATATCCCTTTAAGTGACCTAAAAAATAACAATATTTAGATTCAATGTAAGAGTTTAACATTTCACTTCTGTTCAAAATTATTGGTTTGATTGATCAGTTGATTGTTTGAGTGACAGCATTGAATTGTCAGTTACATGGGTAAACAGATATCAGATATTGCATTAGAACATTTCAAACTGTATACATGAAAAACTACATGGTTAAATCTCTCGTATAACCCATTATCTCACAATCCCACATTTTGGTGCACTGAAGAAAGTTGACCATCGAAAAACAAGAAATTGCTTATAACAATATTACATGTATATCTATTACAGCAAATAATTTTGAATTAAATCCAATTTGAATTGTCTGCTTCTTCCATTTTGGACTTTTAAGTGTTTAAATTTTTCATCTGGTAATGGGTTAAGAATATGGCTCTTTTTTAATTTGACAATGATGTTTCTTGAAGAACCATCTTACATCTATTTACTTTGATAGCAAACACCTTTTGTTAGTTTATGATCAAATAAAGCTGGTTTACCCATTACCAAACAATGAAATTTTGGACTGGTCCGAATTCAAAGAAGTTGTGGATGACAATTTATATTCTATATCAATCTCCTGTTTTGGCAGGAGGTATAAACAAAGGTCAGCCTGCACATATGTGCAGTCTGATCTTAGTCTACACCACCTGCTTGTGGCTTTCGAGACAGAAATGTTTTCAAAAGAAATACTGACCTGTAACCAGTGCTTGCAGTGATATCAGTCCTTGAATTTAGTGAAATTATAAACAGGATTTAATTCAGAATAACCAGGGTAAATGTCTTGCAATGTACTTAACCCATTCCCACTTTGTGACGCCTTTTGACGCCTCTCAAGAAAACAATGGGGAACACATTGTGTAAAATGAAGAAAATGCTTGCAACAAGCAAGTTCTTCAATTTTTACATTTTTTTCTACCCAGAAAGTTAAAAAGATCTAAAACTTGTTAAACTTCAAATTGTTGCCTGAAACTCCTTTTAATTTTGCCCAGTATAAATTTTGCTGTCTGACAGTGAGTTAAGTGTTGAATATATCCTTTGAAAATTCTGGTGAAAATATCAACATTCTGTTCATTTAGATACTATCATGCAGAGATGGTTTCTTTCTATAGTTTTGTTAGTGAAAAAAAAGTTTGAATAATATTGAAGGCCCGAGCTTAAGCGTAGATGGTAGCAAGCCAGACTCTGAATCATGAGATCCCCAGTTGTGGCAAATATCCTTTCAGATATTTGTCTTCTACCAATGAGTGGATAATCATAAACCTAAGTCTGATGAGCAGCTGGAGGCCTGGAAAGGATTTAGTGGTAGTATTGATGTGAGAAATTCCAGGAATCCATGGTTAGGTGCTCCAGCCGCCACAATATGACTGAAATACTGTTACAGTGGTGTTAAACCCATTCAAACAAACAATACTACAATTTAAATTCACTTGTTTCCAGTCTTATTCTTTTATTCATATTTCGAAGGAAAATATAGTTTGAAGTGTTGTAGATTTAGTTAAGACATATTGCATGCTCATGTATAATAAAGTATAACCATGTCTAGCCAGTCGCATATTCTCTGGTTTATTTCTCTACAGAACTACGCCAAAAAGCTAGTGAATGCCGATAGAGCCTCTTTGTTCCTTCTAGATACCAATACAAATGAACTTTATGCAAGGATCTTTGATACTGGAAAAGTGGACGAAAAGCTACCAGCCAAGGAAATCAGGTTTGACACTCTTATTTGGATATCCCTAAAGGCTGGGAAATTAATCAGGACATTTGTTCCCAATTGCAGTATTTCTTCCTCCTTATTGGAAGCTTCTTACTTCGACTTCAAAGATGATAGCTTGCGTGAAAATATTCTTTTAATACCTTTGAACTTATAAACTTTGAAGTAGCATTTCTGCATAGCTACTCATGAGCCTTAAATTTGAAAACATTTTCCATTTTTCAGGAATCACACATTCTTATGAATGAACAAGGTTATTTTACTCATTAATCCATTGCCAGAAGTCAAAATTCCACACAGGTCCAGATTCAAAAGAGTTGCAAATGACATTCTAAATGTGGCCAAATCTTTCAGTTTTGTGTCAAGGTAGAAAATACTGTGGAAAAAGAAAAATGCTGGTTATTGGCATTTTGTTCTTTATCCTTAATGTTTTCAATGCATAGAAACGTTGGATGGAGTTGAAATTGATTAAGAATGGGCTGTTGTAATGATTATAAAATTGAAAGAATACACAGCCTTTTAACCCTTGTCATGCTGAGCCCGGAATACTCCTGTTTGGGCAGGTGGTATAGATAAAGATCAGCCTCCACATAAAGTGCAGTCTGATCTTGGTCTACACCTCCTGCTTGTCCCCTTTCATCCGGAATTATTTAAATCATCAATTTTCAAAAGGAATATTGACCCTCATTAAGACCTTCCAGTGCTGTCAGTCCTTTGATTTTCAAGCAATGCTGTCTAGGATTTTAATTCAGCATGACAAGGGTTAAACCAATTTCTATACATCAAAATCTTAGACCAGTTCAAATTGAAAGAAGTTGCTGACGATTTAAAATCGGTGAAATTTGTAAGATCATTGTCATTTGGATAGAATACATTTCGGAAAATAAAGAAATTGGTTAATCCTTTCCCGTACAATCCCCTTTTCTTTATATCCCTGTAATATTATTCTTTTTGTTGGAAAAGAAGCAAACAAGCAATTTCTTCTTTTCCCACAATATTTTCTATCACACTGTATGGTTATTTTTTTTACTTTATTTTGTTGTTTGCAACCCCTTTGAATTTGGACAAGTCCAACATTTGAAAATAGTAAAGGGCAACATAGGCAATTTCTTCATTTCTGCACAATGTTTACCAAGCCGTTTTCTTGAGGAGCGTTAAAATGTGATTATATGGGAATGGGTTAATCAGTTCCCAAACATTAAAATTTTAAATTAGTTCAAATTCAAAGGAGTTGCAGACAACAATTCCTAGTTGCCGAAATTTTCAAAATCTTAATCCTTTTGGGTCAAAATCAGCAAATGACTTTACAATAGCTGATTTTTAAGATTCTGCAATTTGATGCAGAATTACTATCTTATTGATTGTGAAATCCTGAAAATGGAAACAACTTAGGTTATAATCTATACTCAAAACCTTGAAGACACTATCTTTTTAATCCCCGGTGGCGGCACATATCCTTTCCGACATTTTTCTCTCACCAATGGATGGATAATCGTAAACCTAAGTAGGATAGCAACTGGAGGCTAAGAAGAGATGTAGTGGTATTACTGGTGTGAGAAATACCGGGAATCCATTGTTAGGTGCTCAAACCGCCACGATGTGACTGAAATACTGTTAAAAGTGGCATTCAATAAATCAGTCTTTAATTGATATCAACTGAACCCTAAAAAATTCCATTTTTCGCCAGTACAATTCTATAGCTACTTACATGAACAATCAATGTTTTTTCTGTTCAGATGATTTTTTTTCCAAATTACTTGTTGGTCTTGTTTGAATTTCATAAAAAGTTAATTTGTACTCAATCTGGCAAAATGTATATACTTGCTAAACATATTTGTAGGCCAATTACCCATCCCCACAAAATTCTGCCTTTTTACGCCCCTCTAGGAAAGATGTAAGACAAGATTCTATCAACTTGAAATTTTTGTCAACCTGAACTTGTTGCCTGCTATTTCTATTTGGGCAAGTCTAAACTGTTGTTAGAATTTCTACTTATAGAATATTGTATTCTCTCAACCACAGCAGTAACTCTTGTCTTTTTCAACCCTAGTGGGAATTATTTTTTTTTTATTGTTACAGGATTCAAACCTACGGGGTTACGGCAACACCGCCTAGTGCTGCAAAGTCCTATGTCTACCGAGATATTGCAAATCGCTGCAATGCCTGACGTCCTAAACCTCTGTTCTTTTGTGACATACCCTATGGGATGTGTTGGTAGCACATAGGTTAAGGATGTTGAATATGCAGCACTAGGCTGTGTTGCCATATTCGTGTTGATTAAAATTCTGTAAGAGTCGACATTTTTTGTGAGGTAGTGGTTTAGAATAATGTTTAGATGGTTGTTGGGCTAGGTCTAGTGGTGAATAAGAAATATTTTGTAGCCAGAAATAGACTCTATAACTAAACTGTTCAGATGTAATAATGCATGTCTAGAGTTGTGTGTTTATATCAGTTAGTATATGGACATTCTGGAATGTTCAATAATAACATATACTTGAAAAAAGGATTTAATCCAGCAGAGATCAACCACAGGTCATATTTAAAAAAGACTGTAAGTGTAGTAGAATGGTCATTCTAGATTCACTAAAATCATTGAAGAGCAAAATTTTGTTGCCGGTCAGTTTGACCAGGGTTGAGATTTTAACCAAATCCCAAAAGACAAAATTTTGAACTGGTCCAACTGGAAAGAAGTTGCAGGCAGCAAGACAAAGTTCATTTGAATTGAAAAATCGCCGCAATCAAAGCATAGTTGGTAGCGCATCAGACTCCTAATCTTCAATTATGGGATGTCATGGGTTCGATCCCTGGTGGCGGCATATATCCTTTCCAACATTTGCCTCTTACCAATGGTTGGATATTTGTAAACCTAAGTGGGATAGCAGCTGGAGGTTAGGAAAGGATGTGGTAGTACTGGTGTGAGAAATACCAGGAATCAATTGTTAGGTGCTCCAGCCGCCACAATATGACTGAAATACTGTTAAAATTTGCGCTAAACCCCATTCAATCAATCAACCATTAAATTGAAAAAATAAGGGCCCTAAGAGGTAAGAAAGTTTTGTGAGAAAAGGAGAAATTGCTTGTAACAATTAACTCTTGAAATAACCCTTGATATGGTGATTTAAGCTTTTAGTCTTATTACTGATCCAGAGGATGTAATAAAGTTTGCTTTTAAATGTGAAATTTTTCTTTGTTTCTTAACTAACTCTGCTGAAAATAAAGCTCTTGTGAAGTTTCATAGGATAAAAACTAAGAAAGATTTGTTTTTACTTGAAGAAAGAAACTCAATAAGATATATTATCTTCATGTAATAGTTTGAATCCATTCTCTTTATGGTTTGTATTTATGAATCCATTATGAATCCATTAGCATTGAAGTTTCAGACTTGTGTAAATTGAAAGCAGTTGCAGACAACAAATTTAACCCATTCCAACACAGCAAAATTTTAGACTGGTCCAAATTGAAAGAAGCTGCAGACAACAAATTGTAGTAGATGGAATTTCAAATTTTTTTGTCTTTTTGGATAGAAAACATTGTGGATAATGAAGAAATTGCTTGATACAAGCAATTTCTTCATTTTTTACAATGTTTCCCAAAGCTTTCTTCTCGAGGGGTGTAAAATGGAGAGATTGAGTTGGAATGGGTTAAACTGATGTAATTTTAAAATTTCTTGTCTTTTAGGATAGAAAATATTTTGGACAATGAAGAAATTGCTGTCACAAGCAATTTCTTCATTGACAATAATGTTTTTCAAATTTGTTTTCTTCAGAGGCGTACAAATATGGTATTGCGTGGAAATGGGTGAATAATCACATTGTAATGAATTCGAAATACATGTAAATGTAATAACAATTACTTGCAACATTTGGATATTTTAACATCCTTAACTCATTTCCACACAGTGACGCTTTTGGACACCCCTAAAGAAAAAACAATTTGGAAAACATTGTGTAAAATGAAAAAAATTCTTGTAACAAACAATTTCTTCATTTTGCACAATGTTTTCTATCCTGAAAATTGAAAAAAATCTAAAATTCCGTAAACTTTAAATTGTCGTCTGCAACTCCTTTCAATTTGGACCAGTCTATAATTAGCTCACCTGAGCACAAAGTGCGAGGTGAGCTATTGTGATCGGTCGTTGTCCGTCGTCCGTCCGTCCGTCTGTCCGTCTGTACGTCCGTCCGTCCGTCTGTCTGTCTGTCTGTCCGTCCGTCCACAGTTTCTTTTAAAAACTTCTCCTCCTAAACCACCAGGCCAATCAAGCTGAAACTTTGCAGGAATGTTCCTTGGATGAAGTTCTACAAAAGTTGTTAAAAGAATTTAACTCCATCAAAAACTCTGGTCGCCGCGGCATTTGAAAATGGGAATCTTAAGTAAATCTTTAAAAATCTTTAAAAATCTTCTCCTCCTAAACCACCAGGCCAATCAAGCTGAAACATTGCAGGGATGTTCCTTGGATGAAGTTCTACAAAAGTTGTTAAAAGAATTTAATTCCGTAAAAAACTCTGGTTGCCGCGGCATTTGAAAATGGGAATCTTAAGTTAATCCTTAAAAATCTTTAAAAATCTTCTCCTCCTAAACCAGTAGGCCAATCAAGCTGAAAATTTGCAGGGATGTTCCTTGGGTGAAGTTCTACAAAAGTTGTTAAAAGAATTTAATTCCATCAAAAACTCTTGTAGCCGGGGCATTTAAAAATGGGAATCTTTAGTAAATCTTTAGAAATATTTAAAGATCTTCCCCTCCTAAACCAGTAGGCCAATCAAGCTGAAACATTGCAGGGATGTTCCTTGGGTAAAGCTCTTCAAAAGTTGTTAAAAGAATTTCATTCCGTGAAAAATTCTTGTAACCGCGGCATATGAAAATGGGAAATTTTAGAAAATCTTTGTTGTCTTTTTTTCCACAGACTACAAGGCCAAAGGCATTTATATTTTACATAGAACTTAATCATATGGTTCTCTACCAAGTTTTTAAATATTTTATCTCTGGGGTCAGAATGGCCCCGCCCCTGAGGTCCAAAGTTTGGAAAAATGCTTACTTAGAGCAATTTCAAAAGACTTCTCCTCTTAAACTATAAGGTCTGGGATATTCATATTTGGTATGTAGCATAACTAGATGGTTTTGTACTATCTATATCACCAAAAGTTGTCTTTCTCTGGTCAAGAACGGCCCTGCACTAGCGGTCCAAAATTGGGAAAAAGGCAAAATTTGAGTATGCTAAAAAAAAATTCTTCATTTTAAGGAGGAGGGCATTTATATTTTGAGTGTAGCATGGTCTGGCTGTTATCTATCAGTTTTGATTAAATTATGCCTGTAGGTTAATAAACACCCCTTCCCTGGGTGTCCAAAAATTGTAAAAATGCTCAATTAGACCATGTTCAATAGTCTTTTCCTCCCAATCTACAAAGTCTAAGGCATTCATATTTTGTATATAGCACATCCAGATGGTTCTCTACCATGTTAGCTAAAATCTGAGCCCTGGGATAAAACGTGGCACTGCCCCAGAGGTAAAAAATTTTGGAAAACACCAATTTAGAGCAACTTCTGAAATATAAGGTGATGGGCATACATATTTGGTATGTAGCATGACTAAATAATTTTGTACCATGTAACAGGAAAATATGCTCTTAGGATAAAAATTGTCTCTGCTCCTTGGGTCGAAAATTGCGTAAATCGCATTGAAAGAATTCTTCTTAAATTTAGGTTCTAGAGCATTTACATTAAAAACATAGGATAACATTATTGTTATCTACCATGTTTATATCCTTTGGACAAACATGGCCCTTCCCAAGGCATCCAAAGATATGAAAAACGCTCAATTAGAGCATGTTCAAATAACTTCCACTCCTCATGTATAAGTTGTAATGCACTCAAATTTTAATTTATAGTACATCCAGATTGTTCTCTACCAAGGTTGCTGAAATTACACCCATTGAAGTTGCAGACAGTGATAAGAGTTTGATTGAAATCTAAATACAAAGAATTTCAGGTAGAAAACACTGTGAGAAATGGATAAATTGCTTGTCACTCCCTTTCTCACTATGTTTTTTCAAACCTGAGGGTGACAAATTCTTGGGATAGTTTGGTAATGGATTAAACTATAAAGCCAAAGGAATTCATTCTTATTGTAAAGAATTACTGGATTGTTTTGTACAAAGCCCAAAATCTTATATTTCTTTATTTATTTTGCTCAAGTTGTGTCTTTTATATACTAAAAAGTACTGTAATTTGCAGATGCCTCAGGTGAGCGATTTAGGACCATCATGGTCCTCTTGTTTTATCTTATAATGGATTAATAAAGATACTGTATGTACTTCACAGGTTTCCTATGGATAAAGGTGTAGCAGGCCATGTTGCCTCAACTGGTGACATATTGAATATAGCTGATGCTTACACGGATAAGAGATTTAACAGGTAAGATTATTTTCATGATGGGTTCTTTTTTTGTGAGGTGGGGGGTGGTTGCCTTTGAAATTTGATGCAAGATTAAAGCTTGATATTAATAGCAGCCTATATAGAAAAGTTTGTGAAATGGTGGTTCAAATTGAACTTTTTTGTTATCCCATTCCTAAACATTGACGCTTTTTGACACCCCTAAAGAAAAACAATCGGGAAAACTTAGTGTTAAATGAAGAAATTGCTTGTTGCAAGCAATTTCTTCATTTCCAACAATGTTTTCTACCAAAAAAGGTTGAAAAACTAAAAAAAATATAAACTTGAAATTGCTGTCTGCAACTCCATTCAATTTGGACCAGTCTAAATTTTAATTGTGGGTTATGATGCTGCCTTAGTGTATGGGTGCAGCATTGGGTGGTGAGGTGTTCTTATATGGGTATGAATCTTGCAAAAGTTTCTAGTCACCAGAGCAGAGCTCAAGGTAGGATTTTAATTCTGTTATTAGCTCTTTCTGTCTGTCCTGCTTTGTCCTTCGTGTGTCAACAATTTTAAAACGACATCTCCTCCCAAACCATCGGGTGGATTTCAACCAAATTGAGGAATGTTCCTTGGGTGGTGCCCTTTAAAAATTGCTAAAAGAATTGAAATCTGTTGAAAACTCTGGTTTCCATGGCAACAAAATTGAAATTTTAATAAGATCTTTAAAAAACTATCTCCTCCTGACCCAGAAGGCCTGGAGCCTTGATAAATTTGGCGTGAAGCATCAGTACATTGACCTCTTCCAGAATTGCTAAAATCATCAGCCTCTGGTCCCCAGGGGCAGAGCCTCAGATGGGGCTTATTTCGATATAAAGAAGAGCAACATAAAATTATTTTAGGTAAATCTTAAAGGAGGTCTTATCCCGACCCTGTTTGTATTGCCTTGAAGAAAAAAAGAGCCTTATCTCAGGTGAGCGCCAGGGCCACTGGCACTCTTGTTTTTCATTGAACCCGTATGTTGAGATTAATCCTGGAGAATAGTTCAGTGAGTACCCACATCAAAGGGTTTAGTGCTTGAATCAAGGAATTCACACTTTGAAAAGAATTTATTCTCCAGTCTTGAGCACTGTAGGATATTCAGCCAGGCAGTTTGGATCCCTGGTTAAAGCCATTACCACAAAAATTGGACTGAACACATCTTGTTTCATGCGGTATTTGTATATCACTTATATAGTATCCACAGTTTGCCATCCTAAACAGAAGTGTTGAAGTGACTGGTAAATAAGTTATTTGATAGATTTGGTGATTCCTCAATTCTTTATTTTTCAGAGAAGTTGATATGCAAACTGGGTATAGGACAAAGAGCATTCTTTGTATGCCTATCTACAATAGAGGAAAGTAAGTAGCTTTTAATGCATTTAGATTTAGTGGCTTGTTTTCATGTTCTATGTAGCCGCCGTCATAGCGCAGTTGGTAGCCCGTCGGACTCTCAATCTAGAGGTCCCGGGTTCGATCCCCGACGGCAGCACTCGCCCTTTCCGACCATTTGTCTCTCACCAATGGGTCGATAATCGTATACCTATGTGGGATAGCAGCTGGAGGCTAAGAAGGGATGTAATGGTAGTACTGGTGTGAGAAATACCAGGAATCCATTGTTAGGTGCTCCAGCCGCCTCGATATAACTGAAAAATTGTTGAAAGCGGTGTAAAACAAATCATTCCAACAAATTCATTCATGTTCTATGTTTACGCTGTGAAGGTGGACATATATTAGTATCATCTTTTCCGTCTGTCTGTACTGATGTCCGTGGGTATTTCAACATCTTATTAAACCTTCTCATGCTGAACCCTGAATATTCCGGTTTTGGAGGTGCACATAAGTGCAGTCTGCTCTTGGTCTACACCCCCTGTTTGTACTTTTCCTGCCAGTTTTCTATGAAATTGATTTCTTAGAGAAATATTGATTTTTGAACAAGAAGATCTATTAGTACTTTCAGCCCTTTGATTTTAAGGCAATTCAGTAAGGTAATTTATACAGCATGACAAGGGTTAAAACCCCTCTTGAGTTATGGACATATTTAAATGAAGTGTTTACAGGATGTTTCTAGTCAACCAATCTTGCACATAATATCAGGAGTTTTGCCATTTTAGGTGGTGTCACAGATAATTTTGCAAAATAAGTTTATATTTGAAACCTTGAAATTCCTTGAACATGGAATATTTCTGTTTTATATAGCAGGTAAAGACAAAGATAAGCCTACAAAAATGTGAAGACTGATCTTGTTCTGCACCACATGCTTTACCATTTCAAGCTATAGTTGTTTATAAAATTAATTTTCAACAGATATAATGATCCACTAATGGTGCTAACAGGGCTTTCAGCCCTTTGATTTTGTATTACTCTGCAAATGATTTTTATGTGCAATGAGCTAACCCATTCCCACACAGTCTTGTTTTTTATGCCCCTCAAGAACAAAGCTTTCAAAAACGATGTCGAAAATGAAGAAATTGCTTGTTACAAGCAATGTTTTATTATCTACAATAAATTCTACCAGAAAAGACAAATACTTTTAGAATTTCATCTACTAAAAATTGTCATCTGCAACTTCTTTCACTTTGGACCACTCTAAAATTTTGTCATTAGAAATGAATGAATATGCTTAGATACCCTGGTGCTCTTTTCAATGTCAGTTTTCATGAAAAAGAAAAGGGAGGGAATATTTTCTTATGTATGTTTTGTATTTTTCAGTATTATTGGTGTTGTTCAAATGGTGAATAAATTAAATGGAACTTTTACAAAATCTGATGAGGAATCATTTGAAACGTTTGCTGTGTATTGTGGTCTGGCCTTACATCATGCAAAGGTAAGGAAGATTCACTAAAACCATTCCCACACAATCCATTCCTCTTTATTTTAATTCCCCCAAGAAAAGAGCTCATGAAAACAATGTTGAAAATGAAGAAATCTTTTGTTGCAACTAATTTACTTATTTTCCACACTATTTTCTTAATAGAAAGACAGATATCTAAAATTCTATGAACTTGCAGTTATCATCTGCAACTGCAAGTCTCAAATTTTGTTTTTTCTGGTAATTGATTAAAGAAAACTAGAGACGTTTGGGAACTCTGTAAAGAAAACTGCTTTCACAGATCGTTTAGAGCCGATGACTTATAAGACTACAATTATAGAAAAATCTTAAATTGAAAAAAGATGTGTTTTTGTAGGGTAAGTTACATTTGTTAAGGGAAAACAATTAGGACAATCATGTTTTTTTCTTCTTATTTACACTTGAACTATTGCTATGCAAGTATTTTTGCATGTGTATTTGTTGACAGCAGTTTTAATTCATTTAGTCAAAAAAATTTGAATCGGTATAAAATAAACTTTTTTTATGTTTTAACATCAAAAACTCCGTTTTGCTACACAAATTGAATCCTTGTCATGCTGAATACTTATCTTCTTTTCACTATATAATTTTTAAATGACATCATTAGATAGATGTTGTGTGAAAAGATTTTTCTCAACACAACAAGAAAAAATAGGTAGTGTAGGCTAAGATCAGACTGCATGTCTGTGCAGGCTGATCTTCGTCTATATACCTGCCAAATCCATGGTCAAATCAGGAATATTTATGGTTAAGCATGACAATGGTTAACATGGGAATAGTTCACTAGTTGATAGAATGTCGGTTGAACTTCAAACTGTCTGGAATGATGGGTTTTTGACCTTGATAATCAAACTGATGGATCGCGTCTGTCAATCAAAGATTCAATTGACCAACCAAATCAGTCATTTAACCCATTAGATAACTTTGAAATAAGATATTTGTCAACATTTATGTGAAGCATTCTTTGGTTTGGTCACTTAACCCATTCCCGGATGGAAACATTTTAGACTGGTCCAAATTGAAAGGAGTTGCAGACGACAATTTAAAGTTTATGCAATTTCAGATTTTTTCCACTTACTTAGTAGGAAACATTGTGGAAAATGAAGAAATTGCTTGTAAGAAGCAATTTCTTCATTTTACACAATGTTTTCCTGAATGTTTTTCTTTAGGGGCGTCCAAAAGCGTCACTGTGTGGGAATGGGTTAAACATTTTATCTACATTTAGGCTGTAAACCAACCTTTTTACTGTTTTGTTACATATTATTGACAATAAATTATTCAAAATATTGCTGTTAACCCTTTCCTGTACAATCACTGGTTTTTAAGTCCTTGTGATTTTAAGCTTTAGAAAACAACTTGGGAAAAGAAGAAATTGCTTGTAACAAGCAATTCTTTTTCCACAATATTTTTCACCCTACTGAATGGTTAGTTTTCAAATTTAATCCACTTTAAATTTTTTGTCTGCAAAACATTTGAATTTGGACAGGGCTCAAAAAAAAAAGCTTATAGAGAGGTCATAATAACTGACTGCTTATGCATAAATAATTTTTTCTTTAACCCATTCCCACATGACAGAATTTTAGACTGGTCCAAATAGAAAGGAGCTGCAGACGACATTTCAGAGTTAGTTCAATTTTAGATTTTTTCAACTTTCTGGGTAGAAAACAATGTCACAAGCAATTTTTTCATTTCAGACAATGTTTTCCTAATTGTTTTTCTTCAGGGGCGTCCACAAGCATCATTTTGTGGGAATTGGTTAAATAAAGAAATTGCTTATGACAAGAAGTTTCTTCATTTTACACAATGTTTTCCCAATGGTTTTCTTTTGGGGGGGGCATGTCAAAAAGCTTCACTGTGTGGGATTGGGTTAAAATGAGTACTAGTTTTTAATGTTTTCTTTATCAGCTTTATGAAAAGATTCGTCGCTCAGAGCAGAAATACAGGGTTGCATTAGAAGTCTTATCATATCACAGCCAAAGTTCAGAGGAAGAATTTCAATCTGTCAAACAGTTTGCAGTACCAGAAAAAATTCCAAATATCACGCAGTAAGTTTTATCTAAGTCATTGCCAAAAGTTCAAAAGGATGAGTTTTGACTTGTCAAATAGTTTGCAGTAACAGATAATTCAAATTATCACACAGTAAGTTTTACATCATAACCAAAGTTCAAAAGAAGAAATTTTGGCTATCAAACAGCACTGTACCAGATACAATTACAAATATCACACAGTAAGTTTTATCATATCATGCACACAGTTCAGAGGAAGAATGTCTTGCTGTCACAGTTTACCAGGTTAAATACCCAATATCACACGGTAAGTTTTATCATATCATGTCATATCATGTTCAGAGGAAGAATTTAAGACTGCCAGACAGTTTACAATACCAAATAAAATTTCATATATCACACAGTTAGTGTTACAATATCATGTCTACTGTTCAGAAGGAGGATTTTAGCCTATAAAACAGCTCACAGAGCTCACAGTGCCAGATAATTTAGAAAACATCACACAGTAAGTGTTGTTACAATTACTATTATAGCTGTAGTTAAGAAAGACTTGGAGGCTATCAAACAGTATTTAAAAAGGAAATATTTATAAAGTCTTATTCTCTGAATCCAGAAGGTCTTGACTATTGTATGTATTATCAACAAGAAAAATGCTTGGAAAAACATTGTGGAAATTGCAGAAATTGCTTGTCTCAAAAAAATGGTTTCTATTTAGAAAGACAAAACTCTTTAAAATGTCATCAATTTGAAATTGCAATCTGCAAACTTAATTCATTTTAGACATGTCTAAAATATTGATATCTTGTAAAAGGTTAACATAGACCTTAGAGGTCATATTTTATCGATATCTTATATTTTCATGGTGCATTACCTTCTAATATGGCGCCGCCGTCATAGAGCAGTCGATAGCCCATCAGACTCCAATTCTTCAATCATGGGATGTCATTGGTTCGATCTTTTCCGACATTTGTCTCTCACCATTGGGTGGATAATCAAGAACCTAAGTAGGATAGCAGCTCGAGGCTAGGAAAGGATGTAGTGGTAGTAATGGTGTGAGAAATACCAGGAATCCATTGTTGGGTGCTCCAGCCACCATGATATGACTGAAATACTGTTAAAAGTGGCGTTAAACCCCATTCAATCCATCAATCAAACCTTCTTATCCTGAGAACAACAGTTGAAAACATGCCTCTTGGCTACCATCTTGGCTATGCCTAGGTGTGTCAAAAGCAGTCTCAGATTGCCAAACAGGACCTTCTTGGTCCTCTTGTTTTAAATTCTCAAGAAAAGGTTAGCCCATTACCAGATGAAAAAAAATTAAATAGGTCCAAATTGAAAAACCTTGCAGACGATTAGTTCATGGAATTCAAAAAAATCTGTCTTTTTTTGGGTAGAAAACATTGTAGATAATGAAGAAATTGCTTGTAATAAGCAAACTCTTCATTTTCTACAATATTTTCCAAGGCTGTTCTTCTTTTGGGTAAAAATGTAGACAGGTCCAAATTGAAATACCTTTCAGACGAAAATTTTTAGTTGATGGAATTACAAAAAATCTGTGTCTTTTTTGGGCAGAAAACATCATGGAAATGAAGAAATTGCTTGTAACAAGCAATTTCTTCATTTTCCACAATATTTTCCAAAGCTGTTTTTCTTTTGGGCATCAAAAAGTGTCATTGTGTGGGAATGGGTTAAGTTGTTATGATGATTCTCTTAGCAACATTGAAGTATCTTTTGAGCTGCTCTTTTATGAAATTTAGGTCAAGGCCATTTATGAAATTAAATTTTTGATATTTTTCACAGTTTCTAACAAAGATAATTGTATGTATATACCCCTTTCCTATGCAATCCTGCTTTTTTAGGCCCCTCACATAAAAAGATCTGGAGAACACAGTTGAAAATTAAGAAATTGCGTGTTACAAGCTATTTCTTCATTATCAACAATGTTTGCTGCCCAAAGACAAAGATTTTCAAAATGTCATCAACTTAAAATTGTGGTCTGCAACTACTTTGAATTTATACCAGTCATAATTTTCACCATCTGATAATGGGTTAATTAAAATAGGTATATATCAAATTTTAGAATTTCATTAACTGAAAACTGTTGTCTGCAACTTCTTTTAGTTTTGGGTAGTCTAAAATTTTCTTGTATGGAAATGGGATACTCTCATTTTGATTTATGATGACACTGATTTTAATTTTATTTTAGCTATCACTTTTCACCATGGGCTGTAACTGCCATGGAAAAACCAGTACATGTTTTGTATATGTTTAAAGACCTGTTTTCTGGGATTGTGAGGTTTGTAAATTTTTTTGTTTTATTTTCATGAATTGAAAATATTTAAGTGATCTTGCAATACCCTTTTCGTCATTTTTTAACCTCTTACTCATTCAGTCAGTGACAAATTTCAGGTTAGATGTAATTTGATTGTAGATTAAATTTCCTATCTTTTGTGATGTTTTCTTGGACAAACTTTTAATAGTATTATGAAATAGTTTGCAAATGAGGTTTTGCGTAACAGGAGAAATGCTTTCTGAATAAGTAGAACAATTTCCCATTTGTTGATAAGTTTAGCTCGGCTGTTTTCATAGATAACCTGTGGTATTGCTATACCACCAATGTTGTCCATGTGTGCTTTGTCAGCTGAAAACTTGACATTTTGTAATATCTGTTATTACTGATTACTTTCACTTGAGACTCAGAATTATTATGTTCTATATCAAAAAATGCAATCTATACCCAAATGGGGAATAAGTCTAAGTGCATTTTTGAATGAGTTTTGCCCCTTTTTCAACTGAGAAGTTTTATCCACAGTCTTATGCTTGAACTGCTGAGCTTTGGCATCCATATGTAGTGCTATTGCCTATGCTTATAGCAAAGTCTATTAATTTTTTACTTTAACCCATTCCCACTCAGTGACTCTTTTAGACGCCCCTCAGAAAAAAAACAACAACTTTGGAAAACATTGTAGAAAATGAAGAAAGTACACAGAAAGTAGAAAAAATCCGAAATTTCATAAACTTTAATTTGTCGTCTGCAACTTCTTTCAATTAGGGCCAGTCTGATATTTTGCCGTCTGGCAATGGGTTAAAGTAAGGGACACTTTAATGACCCAGGGTTTTCCATGACCCTCTCCTTCTTTGAATTTGGACCCCCATTTTTCAGAAATGACCCCCAAAATAGCTAGACAGCCTTCTTTATCTTATTTGATAGGGGTCATAATGTGGCAAAATGTCCTCCTGTTTTGAAAGTCGAGGGAAAACCCTGATGACCTATGTAAAACAAAAAGTCAATGCAACAAATTTTGTCCAATGTAAGCAGGAAGGGCATTGCAAGACCATCTAAAAATTCTTTGCTGAATATTGTCATCATGTATAGTAGCTGATGTTGTATTTTGTGTTAAAGTATTTGACAAGCACTATTGACAGAATTTGAAATCTGCACTCCATAAAAGTCATCATCATTATCATCGTCATGTGTTTCTGATTATCAGCACTCTTAGTTAGCATTTCATCTTGCATATAAAAGAATAAATGAGCCAGTGCCTTACAAATTGACTTGTGTGCTAAGTCAAGACTTAGATCAGCCTGTGCATTTTACAGTCTGATCGAAGTTCATAGTTTCTGATTCAGACTTTAACCTTTTCCTGTTAAGAAATGTTGCATTTCATATATAATTAATTCATATTATCCAATATTGTATAAGGTTATAACAATTTTGAAACTATATACCATTATATCATTGGTACACTTAAGCTGCAATCTGCATTTTGAAATTGGTTAAAGACACTCACTTATATAAGTCATTCTATCTGTTAGTTTTTTTTCTATGTGATGGGTTGTCTTGACCTCAACTGATTTGAATTCATTACAACTTCAAAACTGGTTGTTCAAAACTTACTACTTCCAAAATGGCTTCCAGTATATTCAAATTCTTTGGAAACACTTTGACTTTGTTTCAAAGTTTATTATTGGTTTATCACACTAACAAAAAATTTCATGGATCCTATCTTTTTTTAAGCTTCATCGGCTGAAAGCCAGTAAGCTATTCTCATGGCATTGTGTCCATCAATTGTCGGACAGAGCTTTTGTGCATGCCATAAATCTTTAGTCTAAAGTTCTTCGCCTTCAGAAAATCTTTTCTAAAATTCAGTCAAATTTTGCTGGAATGATTTCTGGTTGACCCTCAGATGCCTTGAAAGAATTTGTATCAGATGAAAAACATGCCTTTTATTAGGTCACCTGACCGAATGGTCATGGTGACCTATTGCAATCATCGTTTGTCCGTCCTCGTGCGTCGTCCGTCGTGCGTCGCCTGTTAACTTTTAAACATTTTCATCTTCTTCTCAAGAACTACTGGGCGGATTTCAACCAAACTTGGTAGAAAGCATCATTAGGGGATGCCAATTCAAGTTATGAAAATAGGGGTTCTGGGGGTCATAGGGGCCCCAATCGGGGGCAAAAAAGGGTAATTTTTGGTTCTTCTTTAAAAATCTTCTTCTAATAAACCGCTAATGCCTCAGCTTAAATATTTTGTATGCATGACAACTAGGACAGGTATTTTATAAATTGTGAAATTCATGCCCCTGGGGTCATGTATGGGGCCACACCCAGAGGTCAAAGTTCATCATGTTAAAAAATTCACATTTTCATCTTCTTCTGATGAAGTATAAAGCCAATTTCAAACAAACTTGGTGAAAAGCATCATTTGGTAATGGTTATTCGGATTTGTGAAAATTAAAAGGCTGGGGGCTCAGGGGGCCCTAAAATGGGGACAAAAAGGGGGTAATTTTTGGTAACTTTTGAATATTTTCATTTTCTTCTCAAGAACTACTTGGGGGATTTCAACCAAACTTTGTAGAAAGCATCATTGGGGGATGCCAATTCAAGTTTGTGAAAATAGGGGTTCTGGGGGTCAAAGAGGCCCAAATAGGGGGCAAAAAGGGGTAATTTTTGGTACTTCGTTAAAAATCTTCTTCTAATAAACTGTTAATGCCAGAGCTTAAATATTCTGTGTGCATGACAACTAGGACAGGTATATTAAAAATTGTAAATTCATGTCCCTGGGGTCATGTATGGGGCCACACCCAGAGGTCAAAGTTCATCATGTTAAAAAATTCACATTTTCATCTTCTTCAGATGAAGTACTAAGCCACTTTCAAACTAACTTGGTGAAAAGCATCATTGGGTACTGATTATACAGATTTGTGAAAATTAAAAGGCTGGAGGTCAGGGGGGCCTAAAATGGGGACCAAAAGGGGGTCATTTTTGGTAACTTTTAAACATTTTCATCTTCTTCTCAAGAACTACTGGGGGGATTTCAACCAAACTTGGTCGGAAGCCTCATTGGGGGATGCCAATTCCAGTTTGTGAAAAGAGGTTGGGGGGGGCTTGGGGTAAAAGGGGCCCCAGTCGGGGGCAGAAAGGGGTAAATTTTTGTACTTCTTAAAAAATCTTTTTCTAATAAACCCTAAATGCAAGAGCTTAAATATTTTATGTGCATGACTGGTAGGACAGGTATACTAAAGTTTGTGAAATTTATGTACCTGGGGTCATGTATCGGGCTACGCCCAGGGTTCAAAGTTCATCATGTTAAGAAATTCATATTTTTAGGTCACCACCGAATGGTCATGGTGACCTATTGCAATCATTGTTTGTCCGTCATCCGTTAACTTTAAAATATTTTTTATCGTTTTCTCAAGCACCACTGGGCAGCTTGGCTTAGAGTTTTTATACGCTCGTCAAAGACGGGACGTATTATGGGATCACCGGTGGTGTCCGAGCATCCGGGCGACCAGGCGTCCGGGCGGTGTCCACTTCTTTGTCCGGAGCATAACTCTGTCACCGTAAGTCCGATTGACTTTAAACTTGGCAGTTATATTCATCTCATCAATACGGAGTGCAGTGCTCAATAACCATAAGTATTATAGCTAGGATCATGATACTTCATGGGTGTAAAGATCTCACCAAGGGGAAGTGCAGTGCACAAGAACCATAACTCTACCTGGCCTATTTTTTGAGTTATTGCCCTTTGTTGTTTTTCATACTTGAATCTTATCTGAAGTATATCTCTTAAAGTATAAGAGCTAGAATCATGGAATATCATGGATGGATAGAGCTCACCAAGTGGGAGTTCAGTGTACAAGAACCATAACTCTACCTAGCCTATTTTTTGAGTTATTGCACTTTGTTGTTTTTTATACTTGAATCTTGTCTGGAGTATATCTCTAAAAGTATAATAGCTAGAATCATGAAATTTCATGGATGGATAGAGCTCACCATGTGGGAGTTTAGTGTACAAGGACCATAACTCTACCTATCTAATTTTGAGTTATTGCCCTTTGTTGTTTTTCATACTTGAATCTTGTCCGGAGTATATCTCTAAAAGTATTATAGCTAGGACCATGAAACTTCATGGGTGTATTGATCTTACCTAGGGGGAGTGCAGTGCACAAGAACCATAACTCTACCTTGCCTATTTATTGAGTTATTGCCCTTTGTTGTTTTTCATAATTGAATCTTGTCGGGAGTATATCTCTAAATGTATAATAGCTAGAATCATGAAATTTCATGGATGGATAGAGCTCACCAAGTGGGAGTGCAGTGTACAAGAACCATGACTCTACCTTGCCTATTTTTTGAGTTATTGCCCTTTGTTTTTTTTTACATACTTGAATCTTGTCAAAAGTATATCTCTTAAAGTATAATAGCTAGAATCATGAAATTTCATGGATGGATAGAGCTCACCAAGTAGGAGTGCAGTGTACAAGAACCATAACTCTACCTGGCCTATTTTTTGAGTTATTGCCCTTTGTTGTTTTTCATACTTGAATCTTATCCGGAGTATATCTCTAAAAGTATTATAGATAGGATCATGAAAATTTATGGGTGTATAGATCACACCAAGGGGGAGTGCAGTGCACAAGAACTATAACTCTACCTTGCCTATTTTTTTAGTTTTTAGTTATTACCCTTTGTTGTTTTTTCATACTTGAATCTTGTCTGAAGTATATCTCTAAAGGTATAATAGCTAGAATCATGAAATTTCATGGATGGATAGAGCTCACCAAGTGGGAGTGCAGTGTACAAGAACCATAACTCTACCTAGCCTTTTATTTTGAGTTATTGCCCTTTGTTGTTTTTCATACTTGAATCTTGTCTGGAGTATATCTCTAAAAGTAAAATAGCTAGAAACATGAAACTTCATGGATGGATAGATCTCACCAAGGGGGAATGCAGTGTACAAGAACCATAACTCTACCTAGCGTATAATTTGAGTTATTGTCCTTTGTTGTTTTCCATACTTTGTTTGAGAAAAAATATTCATTCAAAATAACCTCAGTTCTATTCAAATCTCCAGTTAATATTAAGCAGTCTGACGGGCATATCTTGTGACAATTTGGCACCTTGTTATATTTTGTCCGTAGCAACCATCATCTCGAAGACTTCTAGCAAGATTTTTTAAATAATGGTACAGGGCTTAAAAGTATGCCATCATTTGAAACTAACTCTGAAGATGATGGAGCTACAATAAAGTCCACATTTTCAGCTACACTAACCAAAGGCCAGTGGGGCTATTGTCATGGTCCTGTGTCCGTTCTGCATCTGTGCATGTGTAAACTTTTCTTTAAACAACTTTATCTTGAAAAATACTGGGCCAATTTTTAACCAAACTTAACAGGGGTGTTCCTTGCACAATCCTCTTCCAAACTGCTAAAAATAATTTTGTTCCATGAACTCTGGTTGCTATGGAAACAAAATTAATTTCTAACAGAAATTTTGATTGCAAAATTCTTTAAAACTACTAATTCTAATTTCTAATTCTAATCAAATTTCACATGAATGTTCCTTTGGTGGACCTTTTCTAATTCTTTCAAACAAAATCACTTGTCTTGATGCTCTTTTACTCAGGTGACCGTTAAGGCCCACTGGGCCTCTTGTTGGAGGGGCAATTTTCTTTATATGGAATGAAGTGAAAAAATTGAGTATCTTCTATGAAACCAGCAGATGGATTTTAATTAAATTGCACAGGAAAGATCCTTTGGTCATCCTTTATCAGATTCCTTCCAAATTTTGATCGGAATAAAATTCATCTCATTTTTTCAAAAGGGGTAGGGGACGTCGCATCTATGATATGTAGTGGAACTTGGAAAATCTTTTTCTCAAAAGCTTGTAGATGAATAATCCTCTGATGATTGTATTACAGTTCTTTCAAGAAATTTTAATGTGATGAAAAAATAGGCTTTTATAGGCAGGACAGTTTTTCATACATGGTATGTATTGGGAAATCAGAAAATCTTTTCTTCAGAAGCTGTAACTTAGTGGATTTCAACTAAATTTCAGAAAATACTCTTTTGGTTAAACTTTGCCACACTTCTTGGAAGAAATTTTGATGAATTGCTTTTCAGGATAGGCCTAATTTTAGAAATGTTCTTGTAATTGACCAATCATGGCTGTTAATCAATGGATATATAGACCAAACGAATAATTCATTCAGCCCAGAATTAAGATTTGAACTCCGACATTGGCTGCTATGTTGTTATGTTTTATTGTTGGTTTGGCGACATAAACGGAAAATTACAGCTTATTCAAGCTCTAGTTACGGCGTTTAGGCTGCCAACCAATTTTTCTACCTTTTTGCGCCCTTGCACCGATAAGATCGGGGGCATATTGTTTTACCGTGTCTGTCTGCCTGTCTGTCCGTCTGTCTGTCTGCAAAACTTAACCTGCCAAGTAAACATTTTCCTATAACTTCAACCCTGATTAGGTTACAATGCTAATATTTGGTATGTAGATAGGTCTCAACAAGGCGCAACTGGGGAAGGTCATTTCATCAAGATCAAGGTCAAAATTTTAACCCTTTTCCCTAAAACAAAGAAAAAAAACAACAATAAAAACACCTGTTTCTAAAGAATTCTTGTTTTGGGGGCATAGTGTTTCACAAACACATCTTGTTGTTGCATGCTACTTGACATAAATTTCATAAGATAACATCATTTAAAATTTAAGCAGAACTTCCTGTCAGAGTCGGTGGTAGTGGTCAAAGGAGTAAGTGGGAGGGACCAGCGATTGGTCAATTATGCTGCTAGACTGGAGAACATTTGTTTCTTTCGAGAAAGTTGTCTCCCTTTAACCCAATCCCACTCAGTGACCCTTTTAGATGCCCACTAGACAAAAGGCTTTTGAAAACATTGTGGAAAATTCAGAAATTGCTTGTTACAAGCAATTTCTTCATTTTTCAATATATTTTCTACCCACAAAGTTGAATATATTTGAAATTTCATAAACCTTAAATTGTCTTCTGCAACTTCTTTCAATTTGGACAAGTCTAAAATTTTGTTGTGTGGAAAAGGATAAAGTCATTTTCAAAGACGCTTTTTTTTTCTAAAAGAAATTGCCCCCCATGTTACAGAAAACTAGCTATTTGAACAATAAGTGAATTCAGGCCAGTGGAGCGATTTAGACTTTCGAGGGCCTCTGATTATATGGTCAGCTGTAGTTTGGTAATGTGGTAAGATAGAACTGCAAGGTTTGGGTTAACAGCAAGCCCTCATAATAAAAAGAAATTGGTGGAAGGAATAAAATTCTTTAGAACTAAATTTTCCAGCATCTTTAACTTTCTTTCTCTCCTAATATTTTAGTCAATTAAGATTTAATTTTAGTGATTAATACTTGCTTGCTTTATTGGTTTATTACAGTAATAGAGAAAATCAGAAAAGGTACTTTTAGAGCATTTAATATTCTTCTTTGTACTGAGAAACCTTGTTAATGCAGCATATTATGTTATCAAATATTCTTTTATTCAGGTTAAACCTTCCTTTTTTCTTCATTCTTAATTCTTTCATGATTTGAGTAAAGTTAAATTTGTTAATTTCAGATTTGCAGATTTGAGATTTGAGATTTCAGATTAAAAAGTGATATTTCATTATGTAAACCCTTTACTGTACAAACCAGGGATTTTACGTCACCTTGATTTTATACTTGAGAAAAAATAGTGGAAAAAGAAGAAATTGCTTGTAACAAGCCCTTGATTGAGGGCCGCAGTGATAGCGCCTGGGACTCCAAGTCATGGGGTCCAGGGTTCGATCCTGCGGCGGCGAATATTGTTTCCGACATTTGTCTCCCACCAATCAGTGGATAGTCTTAAACCTAAGTGGGATAGCAGCTGGAGGCTAGGAGAGGATGTAGTGGTAGTACTGGTGAGAGAAATACCAGGAATCCAATGTTAGGTGCTCCAACCTCTGCAATATAATTGAAATACTGTTAAAAGTTATCAATTAATAATTTCTTGATTTAAATTGTCTCAAAGAGAAGATTCAGTTGTGTACCAAAACCATATGGTTAGATGCTTGATTGATGAAATTTTACAAATCGAAATTGAAATCATTCCGTCTTTCCTAGCCATTTACCTGACAACAAAACTTTAGCCTGGTCAGAATTCAAAGTTGTAGACAACATTTTTAGCTCACCTGAGCACAACGTGCTCATGGTGAGCTTTTGTGATCATTGAATGTCCGTCGTCCGTCGTGCTGCATCAACAATTGAAGTGTATACACTCTAGAGGCCATGAAACTTGGTCAGAATAATTGTTAGGGGGATGAACCCTTTCGGTTATAGGAGGGTTCTATTCGAAAACACAGGAAAAGGGGCCTTAATGACAATTTCTTTGTTTACGCTCTGGAAGCCACAAATAAGGCTCTATCTTCATGAAACTTTGCCAGAATAATTATTAGGTCATAGAGATGAACCCTATTGTTTAAGGGAAGGTTCTTTTGGAAAACACAGGAAAAGGGGCCATAATGACAATTTCTTTGTTTACACTCTAGATGTCACAAATTAGGCCCAATCTTCATGAAGTTTGGTCAGAATAATTGTTAGGTCATGGGGATGAACCCTATTGATTATTGGAGGATTCTATTGAAAATCACAGGAAAAGGGGCCTTCTCTCTCTCCTCTCTCTCTCCCATCTCTCTCTCTCTCTTTCTCTCTCTTCCTCACCCCCCTCTTTCACTCTCTCCTCCTCTGTTTCCTATCTCTCCCCCTCTCTCTTTTCTCTCTCCCCCCCTCTCTCCCCTCTTTTTAATGGCAATTTTTTTGTTTACACTCCAGAGGCCATAACTTTGGCTCAATTTCCATGAAACTTGGTCAAAATAATTGTTAGGTCATAAGGATTAACCCTATTGATTATGGAATGGTTCGATTGGAAAACACAGGAAGAGGGGCCTTAATGACAATTTCTTTGTTTAAAGTCTAGAGGCCACAATTTTTGCTCAATCTTCATGAAACTAGGCAAAATAGTTATAAGAGCATGAGGATGAAGCATATTGATTATGGGAAGATACTTTTTGAAAACACAGGAAAAGGGGCTTTATGACAATTTCTTTGTTTATACTCTAGAGGCCAAAATTTTTGCTCTATCTTCATGAAACTTGGTCAAAATAACTGTTAGGTCATAAGGATTAACCCTATTGATTATGGAATGGTTCGATTGGAAAACACAGGAAAGGGGGCCTTAATGACAATTTCTTTGTTTAAGTCCAGAGGCCACAATTTAGGCTCAATCTTCATGAAACTAGGCCAGAATATTTATAAGAGCATGATGATGAAGCCTTTTATTATGGGAAGGTTCTTTTGGAAAACACAGAAAAAGGGCCTTAATGACAAATTCTTCGTTTAAACACTAGAGACCACAATTTTTGCTCAATTTTCATGAAAATTGCCCAGAATAATTGTTTAGTCACAAGGATGAACCCTTTTGATTATAGGAAGGTACTTTTAGAAAACACAGGAAAAGGGGCCTTAATGACAATATCTTTGTTAATGCTCTAGAGGTCATCATTTTGGCTCAATTGTCATGTTACTTGGTCAGGATACTTTTTAGGTCATAAAGATGAACCTTATAGATTATGGGAAGGTTCTATAGGATAACACAGGAAAAGGGGCCATAATGACAATTTCTTTGTTTACAATATAGAAGTCTCAGTTTGCCTCTATCTTCATGAAACTGGTCATAGTTATTAAATGTCTCTAATTGCATTTTTTTAACAGCAGACAGTTCAGGTGAGCGATCTAGGATCATCATGGTCCTCTTGTTTACTTGATGTTATTTTAAAAAAGCATTGCCTTTTTTATAGAAAACCCTGAGTGAAATAAAGAAATTGCCAGTTTTAAGTAATTTCTTCATTTTCTACAATGTTTTCCCATGGTTTTTTTGGTTGCATAAAAAGGGGGGGATTATGTGGGAATGGGCAGGTGTGAAATGAAGAAATTGCTTGTTTTAAGTAATTTCTTCAATTTCTACAATGTTTTCCCATGTTTTTTTTAGTTGCGTAAAAAAGGAGGATTGTGTGGGAATTGGTTAGGTCTCGTGTTATATAGATTTCTTGGAAAATTTTTTAATAGAATATTGTTTTACTGATTACAATAAAGAGATATCAAACATTACTAGATTTTGATTTGACATTACCTTTATGTCAATAGCAAAGGCCAAAGGTTGTTGTATTAACAAGGTTTCTGTTTTATAATAACTGTGTGTGAAACTCGGGTTAGCACTAGACCATTATTCCAGTATACCGTCACAAGTAAATCATGATATTTCTGCTCAGAAAGCCCATATATCATTAACCCCTTCCCACACAATGAAATTTTAGACAGTCCAAATTCAAAGAAGTTGCAGATGACAATTTTAAGTCGATGGAATCTTTAAAAGCTTTGTCTTTTGGGGCAGAAAACATTGTGGAAAATGAAGAAATTGCTTGTAACAAGCAATTTCTTCCTTTTTCGACAATGTTTTTGAAAGCTTTCATATTGAGGGGAGTTTAAAAGTGTCACTGAGTTGGAATGGGTTAATTGAATGATGTAGATGTCTTGATGAATATCTTACCAGTTATTTTTATCAATGATTTCTTAACCCATTACCAAGCGAAAAAATAATAGACTGGTGCAAAATCCAAGAAGTTGCAGTCAACAACATTAAGGGGATGAAATTTTGAAATGTTCTGACATTAGTTTAGAAAACCTTGTGGAATGAAGAAATTGCTTGTAACAAGCAATTTCTTCATTTTCAATAATGTTTTCCATAGCTTGAATTGAAATCGAAATAAGTGGCAGACGACAATTTAAAGCCAGTGGAATTGTTTATCTTTTATAGTAGATGAAGAAATTGCTTGTTACAAGCAATTTCTTCATTGTCCACAATGTTTTCCGAAGCTTTTTTCTAAAGGGGCGTAAAAAGGAGGGTTTGTGTGGGAATGGATTAAAATGTCTGCAACCTCTGCCTTTCCACCAGTCCAAAATATGGTTGTTTGTTAATAGAGATGAGACTAGATCAGGATATAAGGGTTTGGCTGAGTTAGTGTATGTCAAGTTATTTGTAGTTAATTCCTACACCAACCAGAATTTTTTGTGTTTTAACCCTTGGCAATGTTTTCAATTTGGTACAAGAGATCTAGAGACGATGCTAGGGAAGAAAAGGTCAAAAGGTCCAAACTATTTATGGTCCTACAAAAAGAAGTTTTAACCCATTATTATTCCAAAATACTTTTATACTGGTCAGAATTTTTATACCCCCTAAAACTATGTTTGGGGGTATACAGGAGTCAGCTTGTCGGTCCGTCCATCCGTCTGTAGCTCTTCATGTCAGCTCAATTTCTCAGCAACCATGGGACGGATTATATAAAATCTTCACTGATATAATCTGTATCAAGCACAGATGTGCATATTTCATTTTAGTTACGGTCCATTGATTGTTGACAGAGTTATAGCCCTTTGGTGAAAAATCGTGTCCGCTCAATTTCTCAGCAACGATTGGACAGATTTGATTCAAATTTCACAGAAAGACTTGGTATAAGTCAGACATATGCATATCCTATTTTGGTTATGGTCCCTAGAATTTTGACGGAGTTAATAGGCTTTGATTTAAAAAGTCCATTTTGTTATGGCCCTTTGGCGGTATATGGACAAGCGCTGTTGGGGGGTATTAGTCTGCTTTGCGACATTGTCTAGTTTTTTTTAAAAATGTGCTGCAGCTGACAAAGACAATAGTAAAACAAGTACCATAAATGTTAACAAGTAACGAAATTGTTTCTTACCCCATAGTAGTTTCTATTACCAAACAACTAAATTTAAAAAAGTCCAAATTCATGCTTGCTGCAGACAAAGAGCTGATGAAAATGGAGCAATAAACAATGTCAATCACAAAGAAATTGTTTTCACCAAGTAGTTTCTACATTTTCTACAATGATTTTCCAAGATTTTTCCTTGAAGAGCATAAAAAATTGGGATTTTGTGGGAATGATTTATTGCAAGATTGATAATAATACCTTGTTAAAAGATTTTTATCCCCTGTCTGACACAAGATTTTATACTGTAATTAAACAATTGATTACAGATGCTTGATAGAATTTGTATATACCATAATGCTTTAAGCCACCATACTCGGGGGAGCGATATAGGACCATCATTGTCCTCTTGATAATATTTTCTAGAGCTTGTGGCCCTATATTGAAAGAACCTTATTAGGAGATAGGACAAAACTAAACTATTGTAAGTGTCTATGTATATCTAGGCACTTATAACAGTACGGCTGACACTATTATATAGCATTTGTAACATAACAAACAAATCATATTCAGAAACAAATCTGATTTCACTAATGGAATTGCACAGATTTTTAGACTGATTATTGCCCAGTAGCTTATTCCCACACAATAATCCTTTTTGAGCCCCCAAAGAAAAAAACTTTGGAAAATTCAGACCAGTCTAAAATTTTGTCATCTAGTAATTGGTAAATTTAATCACCTATACATTAGATTTTTTAGTATCAACTTTGTATTTCAGACAACATAGTAACCGTAGGCAAGTAATGTTTTACAAATAACCTCAGAACTGGTTTATAGTTTATCCTCTCTCCCTGGGGTTACATGACTTTTATCACCTACCTAGGGACTCTTGCAGGCATTTGGACCAATCATGCAAAAAAGGACCGTTTCGGTATTTGTAAAAAGTAACAGCTCCGGTCAAACCATGCTGACAGGCCAGGCTGAACTGATTTCAAATTTTTATGCCCTTGCATTGATAACATCAGGGGCATATTGTTTTACCTATGCCTGTCTGTCTGCGAGCAGTAAACTTAACACAAAAACTTAAGACTTTGCTCATATTTGGGACATGGGTTCTCGCAGTTCTCGCATTGATAGGCACCATTTGGTTGTCATCCATTGAGGTCAAGCTCACTAACCAAGGTCGAATTTCCAAAGAAAAGGCTGTTACAGGGCATGGTGTTTCACAAATATAGCTTGTTCATTTAAAAAGAAAAAGAGCCTATATATGACATTTTCAACAATTTCACATGTCTGCAAAGTAGTCTTAGATCATCCTGCATATCTCCATGTACTGATCAGAGTCTTTTCTATACAGATAGACACTATTTTTTTCCAAGGACAAGCAACTTTCTAGATGTACTGAGAGGCTACACAGACTGATCAGTGTCTGCCCTTTCTGCACATGTGAAATTGTTTGAAATGCCTTGTGCGTGCTCGTTCAGTGAATGTACAACAATAATTTTGTCTTATCTTATATTTGCCCTTGTCATGCTGAATAAAATCCATGATCAGAAGTGCATTAAAATCAAAGGGATGGCACTGCAGGTCTGGTTTTCAGGGTCAATATTTAATTTAGAATTGATCTGAAGGAAAAATCTTGTTTAAAAGGACAAGCAGATGGTGTAGACTAAGATTAGACTGCACATATATGAAGGCTGATCTTTGTCTATTCCTAATGCCAAAGCAGGTATATTCCTGGATCAGCATGACAAGGTTTAATTTTCAAAAAGAAGACCATGATTTTCTTGTCTTTGTTTTAATTCTTTTTAACCCATTACTAGACATCAAAATTTTAGACTAGTCCAAATTAAATGATGTTGCAGACGACAAATTTTAGTTGATGAAATTTTGGAATTTTTTCGACTTTCTTAGTTAAAACATGGTCAATGATCTAGAAATTGCTTGTCAGAAGCAATTTCTTCATTTTCCACAATGTTTACCATAGCTATTATGCTTTAGAGCATTAAAAAGAGTCTTCGTTTGGGAATTGGTTTATCTACCAATTATCACACTACTGCTTTTTAACTCCCTAAAAAAGGCTCTGCAAAAACATTGTTGAAAATAAAGAATTTGCTTGTGATAAGTAATTCATTCATTTTCAACAATGCTTCCTACAGAAAAAGACAGAGATTTTCAAAATTCTATCAAGTTGAAAATGTTGTCTGCAACTTCTTTGAATTTGGACCAGTCTAAAATTTGTCATCTGGTTTTGGGTAAACATTTTCCTGAAATGGTTCATTTATGCTTGAAAGGTCCACAATCTTTAGATTTGATGTGTTGCATGCAAGTAGTAGGCTGGAAGTGTATTGCTTCTCTTTATAAAGATTCTCAGTTTTTAAGTTGCCAAAGGTTGCTGTAAAAAATTGTTATTACTCCAGTAATTTAGTTTGAATTTAACCCTTTCCTGTTCCATCCCTGGTTTTTACGTCCATGTAATGTAATAGTTGAGAAAACATTGTGGGAAACGAAGAAATTTCTTGTAACAAGCAATTTCTTCTTTTTCCACAATACTTTCTACCCTACTGAATGGTTATTTTCAAATTAAATCCACTTTGAATTTTCATCTGCAAAACCTTTGAATTTGGACAGGTCTAAAATTGTTCAAAACAGGAAAGGGTTAAAAGAAAGTGTTTAACCAAGTCCCACACAGTGACGCTTTTTGATGCAACTCCAGCTAAACAATTAAAAGAAAAAATGTGTAAAATGAAGAAATTGCTTGGTACAAGCAATTTCTTCATTTTACACAGTCTTCTGCTAAGAAAATTGAAAAATAAAAAAAAATCATAAAATTTAAAATTTCATCTGCAACCCCTTTCAATTCTGACCAATCTAAAATTTTGCCATCTGGTTAATGGTTAAAAGAAGAGCAAATATTGTTAGAAAATGAGAATTGTGTTTATGCAAGCATTTGCAATTTCTCCTTTTCCCCCACAATCTTTCAATCCTTTCCTTGGCTACTTTCTCCAGTGTGTCAAAATTTGGGTTTGTTTGGTAATGGGACATGATGTTTCAGGGTTCCCAGAAATACTAATGAAATCTTACTTTGCCTAAACCTGATATTGCAAAATGTCTTGGATTCCAAATATTTGCAAGACATGAGATATGTTCTTTCCTTTGGTAGTAATCAGATAAAGCAATCTTTCTCATGTTATAGCCTTGGGATAATTACATTAGTTTGCAGGAACTTGTATTAATGCACAGAATATCTCATTTCTTAGAAAACTGACCATATTAGGATATACAACTTAACCATGTTCAGGATATCCCATATTTAAGATATCACCATAAGGACAGAACTAAAGCTAAGCTGATGATTATTCACGGTATGCAGAAAAGAAACAAAATTATCTTTCACCGTAACTAAGCAATTGTTCAAAGTTGCATTTAACCCTTTCCCGTTTTTGGAAATTTTAGACTGGTCCAAATTGAAAGAGGTTGCAGACAATAATGAAAACTGAATGCCATTTGAAATGAAACCATCCTATGTGGTAGAAAATAATGTGGAAAAAGAAGAAATTGCTTGTTACAAGCAATTTCTTCTTTTTCCACAATGTTTTCTCGAGTATAAAATAAAGGGAACGTAAAATCCCGTATTTGAACGGGAAAGGGTTAACCAGGGGTTTGGAAATACAGATTTTTCTAAAAGCCCATAGACAAGCTGACATAAAAATTTTGTTTGTCCTTGTGAAGATTTAATTGCCAAAATTTTCAGACAGTGTCTTCTTTATGATAAGCATCTTTTTGTTTGTACTATAGATCCAATAGAGAATATTTAAAAAAAACTTGATTAATCGATTATTTTTAACCCTTGTCATGCTGAACCCGGAAAAATCCTCTTTTGTCTGGAGGTATAGCAAAAGATCAGATGTGCAGTCTGATCTTAGTCTACGCTTATGACCCATTACCAGATTACAAAATTTTACACCGGTCTAATTTGAAAGAAGTTGCAGACAACATTTTAATTTGCACTATAACTGGAAAATAAGAGCCAAATAAGGTAGAAAACACATGCAATTTCTCCCTTTTCCACAAAGTTTCTCAATTTCATATTTATTCAGGGTATCAGCCTAGTTGTGGTAATGATAATGGTTTAAAGCCAGATTTCCCTAGGAGATAAATATTTAAATCGGATAGAATCCTAGAATGATTCCAGTGATGTCAGCCCTTTGATTTTAATTCAATTTTGTATAGGATTTTATTCAGCAAAGCAAGAATCAGCATGGCAAGAGTTAATGAATTTGAATAGATAACATACAGTTTGGCAGTACTGAATTTTTTAAATTTCTTCCTGCTTCAATATCATCTTATCCTTGGACATTAGTGTGCCAGGAATACATTCGTGTCAGATACCAGAAAACCAGAGTGGGACTTGTCAAATATTTCACTTCCCTGATAAATCCATTTTAACGGCAATGATGTTTTTTGACACCATTCAAGAAAAACAATTTGGTAAACATTATGCTTGTTACAAGCAATTTCTTCATTTTACATAAAACTTAGGTTCTAAAGGTAAACATGAGAAAAGGGGCATGTATGACAACTTCTTCGTTTACACTCTAGAGGCCACAATCTTGGCTAAACCTTCATGAAACTTGGACAAACCAATGGTTTAGTCATTAGGATTAACCCTATGGATTACGGGACGGTTCTATTGGAAAACACCAGAAAA
The DNA here is from genome assembly GCA_946902895.1 of Fragum fragum. Taxonomy (NCBI): domain Eukaryota; kingdom Metazoa; phylum Mollusca; class Bivalvia; order Cardiida; family Cardiidae; genus Fragum; species Fragum fragum. The sequence goes on from OX336367.1 coordinate 24,610,791, forward strand.
GGGGCTAAAGTAACATTTTTTTAACAGCAGATGATTCATGTGAGAAATCTAGGTCTATCATGGTCTTGTTGTGACATGGTTCATGTATATAAATTTTGCAAAATAACACCATTAAATATCTTGGTGAAACTTACTGTCCAAGCTCATTGGGCAGTGCCAGCAGAGTCAGTGGACGGGGCAAGTAATCCATCAACTATGATACTTTAAAAAAAAGTGTTTGAAACCTACCAGTTTGTGACAAAGAAATTGTGGCAGGGTATAATAGTGTTCAGTGATAGCTTTAGTTCAATTTGGTATTGGCTACGTAAAAACATGAATAGATAGTCTCTTTTGGGGTATTGTGTAATATGAAAGAGTTGCCAACTAGTTTCTTAAGCCTCGTCATGCTGATCATGGAATATTAATTGTTTTTACAGAAGGTATAGATCAAGATCAGCCTGCAATCACATGGAGTCTGACCATAGATTACACCAGCTGTTTATCTCTTCAAAGCTAGAGTTGTTTTATACTACAATGTTGCATACAGGATACTAGCACACAATTATCTCTTCCATTGCTTTCAGCCCTTTCATTTAAATGCAGTTCTGAAAAAAGCAGTTTATTTAGCATGACTAGGATTAATTTACATGTAGCTTGAAGTTTGCTGTGCTCCCCTATTTACCTCCCATTTTTGTTCACTTTAGTATAAAAATGCTGAGTTGAGCTTTTGTGATCACCACATGTCAACAAGTCTGTTTTTTCTCCATACTGCATCAGTTATAGTATTGTCTGAGATATTCACAATGTCTTTTTAGCAAACCTTTACTTTGCTTTTATTAGTAAAAAAGGGTTAGTTTGGTTGTATGGGGGTTTAACACCACATCCAACAGTATTTTTACGTTGTTGTAACTGGTACATCCAGCCACAGCTTCCTGTTGTTTTTTCATACAAAAACAACGTAAACATGCAGCAGGAGTCTTCGAAAGTTCATTCCACTTGGACGGTTTAGAGCACTGAGTTCTGAGCTAACCAGGCTTGCCTGAACAAGGTAGATCTAGTCTTTTAAAATAGCTGAAATTATTGAAATACTTTTGTAGCATTTCATCACAGTAAGTAGACACTCAGATCATAGTGTCCAATACCCACAGCCAATCTCTGGCATCAATTTGTAGTGCTGTTGTTAACCTTTGTCATGCTGAAGCCAGAATATTCCTGTTTTGGCAGGAAGTAAAGTCAAAGATCAGCCTGCACATAAGTGCAGTCTGATCTTGGTCTTTTCCTCTTGCTTGTCCCTTTTCAGCCAGGGTTTTTAAATAATCAATTTTTAAAAGAAATATTGACCCTCCTTAAGACCTTCCAGTGCTGTCATGTCTTTGATCTTCAATTGTAGACTAGTCAAAATTGAAAGAAGTTGCAGATAACAATTTTTAGGTGATGTCATTTAAAAATATAGATTAATAAGAAATTTCTAATTATAAGCAATCTTTTTATTTTTCACTGAATAATCGTAAACCTAAGTGGGATAGCAGCTGGAATCTAGGAAAGGATGTAGTCTAAGTACTGGTGTGAGAAATACCAGAGATCCATTGTTAGGTGCTCCAGCTGTAAGATATGACTAAAATACTGTTAAAAGTGGCGTTAAACCCCATTCAATCAATCAATTTATTTTTCACAACATTGTCCAAAGCATTTTTTCTATTTCTTTGATCCAAAAATATACAATTAATTTTCTTGAAGAATTTATAAAGTGCTTTATATTGCATACAAATTACATGATAAGCTGATGACAGCATCAATGTCTATGGACCTGCTGAGATGACATTCATTAGTACAAAATGATCAGGGGTCGACACTAACTTTGCTTCAGTGGGATCCAACAGGAATCCCTACCTATTATTTCAGGGTTTCCTCCAGATAATTAGGTTCTTGCTTGAATGGGGTTTTACGCCGCTTTCAACAATCTTTCAGTTATATCGTGGTGGCTGGAGCACCTAACAATGGAATCCTGGTATTTCTCACACCAGTACTACCATTACATCCTTTCCTAGCCTCCAGCTGCTATCCCACTTAGGTCTACGATTATCGACCCATTGGTGAGAGACCAATAGTCGGAAAGGATGAGTGCCGCCGTCGGGGATCGAACCCGGGACCTCTAGATATCCAGATAATTAGGGATATCTCCTTGATATACATTATCTCATTCACATATAAACCTGCCCTTCTAAGCTCAACTTGAAAAAAAACTTTGGAAAACTTTGTGGAAATTGAAGAAATTGCTTGTTACAAACAATTTCTGCATTATACACAATGTTTTTACAAAAGCAATCAAGCAAATAATCAGGAGCATTAGTTGATACATTAAGATCTATTGTACTGGAGAAATATTGAATGATCCTGACGGAATCCCTAGCCTGAGTCTGGCGGGTTTCCATCCAATTTTTCGGGGATCCTCAGGATCCTGGGACACTGTTAATGTCGACCCCTGATAATTGAAAGCTGGGCTAGATCTACGAAAACAATAAGAATCGTATCGACAAAGTCAATGTGTTTTAGGGTAAAATTAATAAGTGATAATCCACTGATAACCATTAAAGAAAGGGTCTGTAACTCATTGCAAAATGTTTGAATTTATAATAATCATACATCTTTGACATAAGAAATAGAGGATGATTGTTTGTTTCAGTGCAATATCAATATATCTTTCATGGAGTGAACAACAAAAGCTATATTTTCATGGATAATATAGTTTAGTTGTTCACATAGTGAGCTGATGGTGAAAGAAAGTACAATGAGTGTACCATTTTGATAAATTCACTGCTTTTTTCATTGAAACTATTGGCTGATAATCTACTAAAAAATCTTGATATATAACAGAAAAAACTTAATCATTGTAAACTTTACTGAGCAGAAATATATAAACTTTACTGAGCAGAAATATCATGAATGAAATGTGTGAAAATACCCAATCTTTAATTAGACAAATGCTCACATGTAGCTTTTCTATCTCATCATAGCCTTATGCCGATTTTTTGACTGTTGAATGCTGACCTGTTTGTACATTTGCTCACATGTGTGTGATAAAAATCAACTGCCCTCTGTCTGGTGTAAATAGTTTCTGTATATGATTCCACTGTATTTAACCAATTCAAACTCAATCTTGCTTTTTTAACCCTTGTCATGCTGAACCTGGAATATTCCGGTTTGGGCAGGAGGTGTAGACTAAGATCAGACTGCACTTATGTGCAGGCTGATCTTAGTCTACACCTCCTGCTCATACTTTTCCTGTCCAAGTTGTTTATGAGGTTGATTTCTAAAAGAAATATTGATTTTTGAACAAGTTCTATCAGTGCTTTCAGTCCTTTGATTTGACAGCAATTCAGTAAGGTAATTTATACAGCATGACAAGGGTTAAGACTCCCTAGAAAAGTATGGTAAACTCAGGGCGGGAAATAAAGAAACAAGAAATTTCTGTATTTTCAAACTTTTGTTGCCTTGGTAGGAGAAACATTATTTTAAATGGGCTTTGAAAGGTGAGTCTGATGTCATGTGTTATCAACAAGTCAACTTGTTCCTGGAAATAAAGGTCGAGCATCCCATGACTAGATGACAAAATTCGATTGGTCCTATTTCAAAGAAAATGTAAATGATGATTTTTAATTGATGAAATTTTAAAAGTCTTTTTGGTAGAAAACATCTTGAACAATGAATAATCTGCTTTTGATGAACAATTTCTTCTTCCCTCATTTTTTTCTCTCCGTGGCTTTTTAGCTCACCTGAGCACAACGTGCTCAAGGTGAGCTATTGTGATTAGTAATTGTCCGGCGTTGGTCTGTCCATCTGTCTGTCCGTCCGTAAACAATTATTAAAAAATCTTCTCCTAAACCATAAGGCCTAGACCTTTGATATTTAGTACATATCATCACCTATTGACCCTCTACCAAAATACTTCAAAGAATTACTGTATTATTCAAATTAATCCTTTTCTGTGCGATCCAAGATTTTACCAAGGAAATCTTAAAAAATCTTCTCCTCCTAAACCATTTGGCCAAGAGCTTTGATATTTGGTACAAATCATCATCTATTGACCCTCTACCTAAATACTTCAAAGAATTACTGTACTCTTAGAATTAACCCTTTCCTGTGCAATCCCAGATTTTACAAAGGAAATCTTAAAAAATCTTCTCCTCCTAAACCATTAGGCCAAGAGCTTTGATATTTGATATATATCATCACCTATTGACCCTCTCCCAAAATACTTCAAAGAATTACTGTACTCTTAGAATTAACCCTTTTCTGTGCAATCCCTGATTTTACAAAGGAATAAAGAAGGAAATCTTCGAAAATCTTCTTCTCCCAAACCATAAAGCCTAGAGCTCTGATATTTGGTACATATCATCATCTATTGACCCTCTACCAAAATACTTAAAAAGATAACTGTATTCTGAGAATGAGCCCTTTTCTGTGCGATCCCTGATTTTATAAGAAGGAAACCTTTTAACCCATTACCAAACGGCAAAATTTAAGACTGGTCGAAGTTGAAAGGAGTTGCAGACAACAATTTAATGCTTATGAAATTTCTGATTTCTTTTACTGTTGAGATAGAAAACAGTGTGGATAATGAAGAAATTGCTTGTTACAAGCAATTTCTTCATTTTCCACAATGTTTTCAAAAGCTTTTTATCTTTGGGGCGTCTGAAAGCGTCACTGAGTGGGAATGGGTTCAAGTCTTCTTCTCCCAAACTATTTGGTTAGAGCTTTTATATTTGGTATGTATCATCAGCTATTGACTTTCTACTAAAAAACTTCATAGATTACTGTATTCTGAAAATTAGCCCTTTTCTGTGCGATCCCTAACTTGTGATAGGAATAAAGTATGATATCTTTGAAAACCTTCTTCTCCTAAACCATTAGGCGTAGAGCTTTTATATTTGGTATGTATTGATGTCTATACTTCAAAGCATTGCCTTATTCAGGAAATTAGGGTCATATGGTTTGATCATCAATATACCTTAGTGGATTAAAAGAAAAAATCCTTAAACATCTTCTCCAAAATAATTAGACAGAGGGCTTTGCTATTTTGTATATATCATAAATCCATGAACCATCATACTCAGGGGAGCGATTTAGGACCATCATGGTCCTCTTGTTCTAAATTGTTGGGTTATGTCGAAATGTGTTGGACTCTCTAGACTGCCTCCGTCGTTGTGCAGTCGGAAATGCGTCAGACTCCTAATCTTCAATCATTTGACGTCATGGGTTCGATCCCCGGCGGCAGCACATATTCTTTCTGACATTTGTCTCTCATCAATGGGTTGATAATCGTAAACCTAAGTGGGATAGCAGCTGGAGGCTAGGAAAGGATGTAGTGGTAGTAATGGTGTGAGAAATACCAGGAATTGATTTTTAGGTGCTCCAGCCGTCACGATATGACTGAAATACTGTAAAAAGTGGCGTTAAACCCAATTCAATCAATCAATAGACTCTCTGAAGCCAAGAGTTCAACCAAATGTTAATTAGCAACCACCATGCAGGTCAAAATTATGATTTCGTTGAAATAATTTTTTCCAGAAATACTAAAATGTATTGAATTGCTTGTATTCTTTGTTAACATTATTAAAAAAAAAAAGGTACAGTCAAACTTTAGTGGCCCCAAAATCTCAGGGCCAGCTAATTTGTTCAAGATTTTGGAAGTTTGACTGATCCAAAGATCAGATTAGGACCAATAAACTGGGACTATCATTTGTCCAGGATAGAGAGTGTCCACATTCTACACTTACTTGCTTAACCCTTTCCCGTTTTTTGAAATTTTAGACTAGTCCAAATTGAAAGAGGTTGCAGACAACAATGAAAATTGGATGCTATTTGAAATGAAACCATCCTATATGGTAGAAAATATTGTGGAAAAAGGAGAAATTGCTTGTCACAAGCAATTTCTTCTTTTTGCACAATTTTTTCTCGAGTATAAAATCACAGGAACGTAAAATCCCGTTTTTGAACGGGAAAGGGTTAACAGTTATGCATTTCATAGAATCCAAGATGGGCAAACATGTTTTCAAACCTCAACATGAAGATTTTTATCAACATCTTTAACCCATTACCAGACCCCAAAATTTTAGACTAGCCCAAATTCAAAGAAGTTGCAGACGACAATTTAAAGTTTATGAAATTTAGGATTTTTTCAAATTTCTGGGTAGAAAACACTGTGGAAAATGATGAAATTGCTGAGTGGGAATGGGTTAAGAAATCATTTGACAAAATGAATTGTACGTAACAAGCATATCAATAAGTTTTGCTTTGTTTACAATGTCCATTTTGTGAATGCGGTTACTCAAGCAACGTCAATTGCAAATTCCCATTCTTAAACATAAAGCATTTAAAATATGACACCTATTTATAAACAGTGTATTTTATCTAATCTGAAAAGGCAGAATGCATTACAAAAGCTCAATGCCATAAAGTTTCTTTTCAAAAAGACTGGCAGCCATGGATGGTTTGCGTTCTCTGTGCTAATTATGAATACATTTTGTGGGGACCAAGTTTCTTGTTTGAAATTTCCATTTGTGAAGGAGAATTTCCTTTTTTGAGTACAAGCAATTTCTTCATTGTACACAATATTTTCTACCCAGAGAGACAAAGATTTTTAAAATTTCATCAACTTGAAATTGGCATTGCCATCTGCAACTTCTTCCAATTTGGACCTGCCTCAAATTTTGCTGTCTGATAATGGATTCAGAATGATTATCTTGTATACCTTTCCTTGAACTTTGAATCATTTACAGACTTTTGATGAAAAACATCTCATTTTGTAAGGATCCTAGTGTTAGTTTGGAAAATGAGTTTAGTGCCAGCCATTGTTTGTTTTGAAAGGATTTAAACATGTGATCAGACAACAGAATTTTAGATTGCTCTAAGAAGTTGCAGACAATATTTGAAAAGCAAGTCAAAATGTGGATACTAAACAGGATAAAAAAAACATTGTGGGAAAAGAATCTATTGATTGTTACACAATTGCATGATAAAAGAAATTTCTCCTTTTTCTACAATGCTTTCCATATCTTTTTATGCTCCCTGAAAGGTGAGCATATTGCTGTTGCTATGTCTGTCCGTCCTAATATCTCCACAACCCTTTGACCGAATTGGAAAAAACTTCACAGGTGAATTCTTTATGATATTGCATCAATGTATTTTTCCCGGTTTTTGGATAGCTCCAAGGTCAAGGTCACAGTTCAATTTCAAATGTTGATATTAAGCATGTCCAGAGTATATCTCCTTAAAGATGGATGGATTACGAAATTAGTCAACACAATTGTTCTCTATCATGAGTAGATGTGCAATTTAAAACAAATCTTCATAAAGCTCCAAGATCAAGGTCATAGCTCAACTTCAAACTTTTAAATGAAGCCTGTCCAGAGCATAACTACTTTGTTTATAGAAGGATTTCAATATAACTTAGCACAATTGTTCTCAGTCATGAGAAGATGTGCCAATCGGGAAAAAATCATAAGATGAAAGGTTCATAGCTCTAGGTCAAATGTTGAAAATGCTCATGTCTGGATCATAGCTTCTGAAATTATGGATGGAATTCAAAATAACTTTAAACAATCATTTTCTATCATGAGCAGATGTGCAATTTAAAACACTCTTCAAATAGCTCCATTGACAAGGTCACAGCTCAAGGTCGGGCGTGAAAATTTAGCATTTCAAGAGCATAGATCCTTCAATTATGGATGGATTTCAAAATACTTTACACAATTGTTCTCTATCATGATTAGATGTGCCATTTGAAAAATTTATTCATATAGTTTCAATGTCACAGCTCAAGGTTGAAGGTTTAAATAAAGCATGTCCTGAGCACAACTCCTTTGTTTATAGCTGGAGTTCATTATAACTTAGCACAATTGTTCTAAGTCATGAGCAGATGTACAATTAAAAAAAGAAAATCAGAAAGCTCTTTGATCAAGGTCACAGCTCAAACATTGAAATAAGTATGTCTGTATCATAACTCCTAAAATTATTGATTGATATTGAAAATACTTTGCACAATTGTTCTCTATTGTGAGTAGTTGTGCCATTTGAAATAGAATGTTCAGATATCTCCAAGGTGAAGGCCACTGAATTCAAGGATGTACGTTAAAATTTTGCATGTCTGAAGTAGGGCAAGCATATACCCATATCTGTGTCTGTCTGTCTGAATCCTTTCCCCTGTTTATTTTATACTTTTTGTGACAGGGCTATATTTTTGGAGCATAATCCGTCTCTGACCATTCTTGATTTCACCTATCCTATTTTTCTTAAAGGGGCAAAAAAGTATCATTGGTTAATACTTCCTACCAAGATATTCTCAGATATACTTTCAAAAATATGTTTCTCAAATAGGATTTTGCATGGTACTGTTAAAAAATTTCTGCCTTTCATACCAGGTTAACATTCTTTTTGTGAAACTAATGCTTCAAAAATATTTCTTTTAACTCATTCCCACTCAATCCCTCGTTTTTACACCCCTCAACAAAAAAGCTTTGGAAAACATTATGGAAAATGAAGAAATTGCCTGGATCAAGCAATTTCTTCATTATCCACAATGTTTTATATCCAAAAAGTAAAAAAATTTAAGATGTCATCAACTTGATATTGTCTTCTTCAGATCCTTTCAATTTGGACTGGTCTAAAATTCCGCTGTGTTGGAATGAGTTAATATACTAATGTAGAAGTATAGAATGTGTTTGTGTGATTATTTTTTTCTTGCAAATGAACAGAAATGACAAGGTTACTGCCATGCTATGTTTTTACTTTGTTCTTGAGATAAAAGAAAGTAGAATTTAAAACAAAAAAGATAGATTTGTCCTCTGCAATCAAGAGCAATGCCTCCTGTTTTCATTTGAATTGATCTATTGGAATACCCAAAAGTATGTAAATGCTGATGACTCATATTTCTTGTAAAGGGAAATTCTTTAGTATCCAATATGAATAATTCCAGTTGGAAGCAAGTTAATTTACCTGCTTTTTATTTTGACAGATATGACATCGACAGTTTGATCCGATTTACACTAACCGTCAGGAAAAACTACCGCAATGTTCCGTACCATAATTGGGACCACGCTTTCTCAGTGGCGCATGCAGCCTTCACTGTTATCAAAACATCAACCCATATGTTTAAACCACAGGAAGTAAGTTCTAACTTCTAAATTGATTGCAAACTTTATTGTAGCCAAGTCTCTTAACCCATTCCCATATATGATGCTTTTGGACGCCCATCGAGAAAAACAATTAAAAAAACATTGTGTAAAATAAAGAAATTGCTTTCAATAAGCTATTTCTTAATTTTCCACAATATCTTCTACCCAGAAAGTTGAAAAATCTAGAATTTCATAAATTTTAAATTGTGTCTGCAATCTGCAACTTCTTTCAATTTAGACCAGTCAAAAATTTTATTTTCTGCTAATGAAATAACCCTTTACACTCAATCCCGAATATTCATACTCTGAAATATTTGAACAAGCCATTTCACCTTTTCTCAATGTTTTCTACCCTTATCAAAACTTATTTTCAATTTATTTACAAACTTTGAATAGTCCTCTGCAAACACTTTAGCTTACCTGAGCACAACTGAATAAGATGAGCTTTTGTGATCATACTGTATCCTTCTGTCGTCTGTCAGCCAACAAAAGACATATCTTGTGCAAACATTTTGTTAGCGCTCAAATTTTTGGCTCAAGTTTCTTCAAATTTGTCAGAGTGTTTGTTTCTATTATATCTAGCAATGTTTGAATTTGGGTCAATAACTAGGTCACTAGGTCAAATCTTTTCTTATACCTTATTGTACTGTAGAAGCCACAGTTTGCACCTGATTTTAATCTTAATGTCACGGCCAAAGGTCAAATATTAACATTTTCTATATCCCTTTAAGTCTATGGTCAGATTCTCATAATATTTCAAGCAAGTATATATCTTGATGAGGGAAAGAGCACTGGACTAGATTTAGTCAACTATTCTTCAAATCATGGTCACACCTACAGGTCAAAGATCAGAATTTAATGTTTTCGACACCTCTTGATTCTTTTGATTATTCTCAAAATATTTTACATGCTTGTAGTTTCTTGACATAAGCAAGTGCACTGTTCAATATTTGCAAAGTTTTCAGCCCCAAAAGACAAAGATTTTTAAAATTTCATTAACTTGAAATTGTTGTCTGCAACTTCTTTAAATTTGGACCCATCTAAAACATTCGTGTGTGCCATTCCCATTTATAACCACTTTTACATTTCTTAAGATAGAAAAAATATGTAAAATGAAGAAATTTCTTGCAACAAAAATTTCTTCATTTGCCGCAATGTTTTACCCCTATTGTGAAAATTTCTCAAAATTTTTATGCCCCCACATCGATATTGTTTTACCGGTGTCCGTCTGTCTGTCTGTCTGCAAAACTTAACCTGCCAACTAAACTTTTTCCTATAACTTCAACCCTGATTAAGTTACAATGCTAATATTTGGTATGTAGATAGGTCTCAACAAGGCGCAACTAGGGAAGGTCATTTCATCAAGGTCAAGGTCAAAACTTTAACCCTTTACCCGTTTCTAAAGAATTCCCGTTTCGGAGGCATAGTGTTTCACAAACACATCTTGTTAGAATTAAAATCATGTGGAACTTCTTTCAATTTGAATCATATTAAAATTTTGTTGTGAGATAATAGGTGAAGTAGGGAACCAGTAAAATCAGTATGTCTTTTCCTTTTAACTCATTCCTACAAAGTGATGCTTTAACCCATTCCCACACAGCAAAATTTTAGACTGGTCCAAACTAAAAGAAGCTGCAGATGACAATTTCAAGTTGATAGAATTTCAAACTTTTTCGTCATCTTAGGTAGAAAACATTGTGGATAATGAAGAAATTGCTTGATACAAGCAATTTCTTCATTTTTCACAATGTTTTCATAAGCTTTTTCTTGGGGGGCGTAAAAAGGAGGGATTGAGTTGTAATGGGTTTGAAATATGAAAGCTTTGTAAACAATTGTGTAAAATGAAGAAACTGCTTGTCAAAAGAAATTTCTTCATTATCAACAAAGTTTTCTACTTGAAAAGTCAAAGATTTAAAAGATTGAATCAAATGAAAATTGTCGCTTTCAACTTCTTTGAATTTGGTCTTGTCTAAAATTTTATCATGTGAGAATGGGTTAAAAAGATACAACAAAGATGAATAAATGAAATTTTGAATAGGTATTATTTCATTTTCTTTCTAAATTTTCTATTCCAGAGTTTAGCATTATTTGTTGCCTGTTTATGTCATGACCTCGACCATAGAGGAAAAACAAATGCTTTCATGGTGAAAAGTGCATCTCCACTAGCAGCAATCTACTCAACCTCCACCATGGAACATCACCATTTTAACCAAACTGTCACTATTTTACAAGTAAGTAACTTCTTATGTAAAGACTCTACTCAAAGTTTAACATATGAATCGTGGCTTTTACAAGGTCAATTTCCATATTTGGTATGTTGTTAAAAGAATGAAATCTTCTCCTCAGAAACTATGATTTTAGCCAAATTTCACAAGAGCAATCCTTTGGTGACCTACTTGAAAATATTTGATCAGATGTAAAATATGACTTTTATGGGAGTGTGGGTGTTATTAACATATATGGTATATTATAAGTGAAATCTTTGGTGATTTTTCTTCTCAGATAGTATAAGATGGATATCAACCAATTTTACATGGATATTCTTTTTACTTAGTAGTCTCCTTGAAAGAATTCTGATCATTGGAAAATTATTAACTTGATTGGCCTAATTTTATAAGAATTTATTACAGGGAAGTAACTAGTGCAACTGAACATGTTAATTAAGTTGCAAATCAGCCATGTCCTCTGTTACTTTTCTAGACAATAAAAAAATGAGTATAAGAATAATTTGGACAATTTGGAAATTTGCCTGTTTCATGTTATGTCTTCTTTTGCAACAATGTTTTTTTCTGCATTTCTCAAGGTTCATGAAAAAGTGGGATTGAATTTGAATCAGTTTACCCATTCCCACACAATCCCTCCTTTTTACGCCCCTCAAGAAAAAAGCTTTGGAAAACATTGTGGAAAATGAAGAAATTGCTTGTATCAAGCAATTTCTTCATTATCCACAATGTTTTCTGTCCAAAAAGACAAAACAATTTAACATTCCATCAACTTGAAATTGTCGTCTGCAACTTCTTTCAATTTGGACAGGTCTAAGATTTCTCTGTGTGGGAATGGGTTAATCAATAAATTCAGGCTTTATGACCAGTACAGGAACTCGAACCTGGTAGGATCTATAAGTGCTTTCAATTAAAAGGACTCTCAAGATACTTTGCTAGATAACAAATTAAACCATTTATTGCGATATGATTTAATTGTTAGTTTCGTCTATCAAAAACGAGCGTTCTGATTGGTCGAAAAATTTAATTCATACCTCCATGAACACAATTTTGAGCGCGCAGCCATTTTGTATGCTTCCACATAAAATAGTTCCATACAAAAAGGTATCAGAATTTGTACAGCTTTTGGTTTTTACGCTCGATGCTATTAAATTATAAGAAATGAAGAGAATGTTTTCTTGTTTTCATGGAGGTATGAACTGAAAAACCTAATCACACAATGTATGAATCCGCTTCGCGTATTCATACAGTGTGATTAGCTTTTTCGGTTCATACCTCCATGAAAACAAAAACTATTCTCTTCATCTCTTAATTAAAAATTGATTTCATTAATAATACTGACTTGAAAGGGATAAACATGAAGTGTAGAATGAGATCAGACTGTAAATGTGCATGCGTAAATGTGCATGCTGATCTATCTGCACAAATCAGGAATATTCTGGGTTCATCATGACAAGGGTAATTGTAATCTTCTTTGAAGAACCCACAGCTTGGCAGGCACAGACTAAAATCTTTCAAGAGTCTTTACTATAGTAAAGAATGCCTTTGCTTGAATGGGTCAAAATTAATTGTTAAAATAAACAAACAAACAACATCATCCAACCAATTCTTGATTCTCTTTGTTCATCTGTTACAGAATGAAGGACACAACATTTTCAAGTATTTAAACTCAGAGGATTATAAACAGGTATTGTTATTACTAATAATATCCATAGGCTTGCACTAAAAGCCGTAGATTTGACACTAGTCCAGACTGATTTAGGCTGCAGGCGACATTTTCAAGGTGGTGAAATTTGAAATAATCTTGCCTTTTAGGGTAGAAAACAGAGTGGACATTGAAGATATAACTTGTTACAAGCACTTTCTTTATTGTCCACAAAGTTTTCTCAAGCTTTTTTCTTCAGGGCCCTAAAAAGTTGGATTACAGGAATGGATCGACCTTTTTCGGTTTTTCAAAATTTTAGACTTGTCCAATTAACCCATTCCCACTCAGTGACACCATTTGACTTCCCTCAAGAAAAGCAATTTGGAAAACATTGTGTAAAATGAAGAAATTGCTTGTGACAAGCAATTTCCTCATTTAACACAATGTTTTCTACCCAAAAAGTTGAAAATAATCTAAAATTTCCAAAACTTTAAGTTGTCATCTGCAACTCCTTTCAATTTTGACCAGTCTAAAATTTTGTTGTGTGGGAATGGGTTATAAGGGATAGTAGACAACATTATAAAGGAAGAACGATTAAAAAGTAGCCATCCTGTGTGATAGAAAATATTGGGCAAAAAGAATAAAATGCTTGTTACAAGCAATTTCTTCTTTGTCAACAATGTTTGCTTAAGTATAAAATCAAAGGGACATAAAAATTAGGGATTGTATTGGGGATTAACCCATCCCTACACAGTGACACTTTTAAACGCTCCTCAATATGAAAGCTTTGGAAAACATTGTTTTCTACCCCAAGAGGCAAAGGTTTTAAAGGTTTCGTCATTTTCATATTTCGTCTGCAACTTCTTTGAATTTAGACTGGTCTAAAATTTTATCATGTGGGAATGGATTAAGTATGGCCATATTAGTTCTTTTCACTATTCTTGACATTGTCTTAATATAACTTTTCATAATTGAACAGATAGAGACTGCATAGAGAGAGTGATAGAGAGAGAGAGGGCGAGGGGGGCTTGGGGGAGAGAGAGAGAGGGGGAGTAAAAAAAAACCTGCTTAGCCAATTTATTGAACAACAAATCAGTTTTTCATATGAGTTAATGTTTTCTTTCAAATTATTAGCCATACCTGTATCATGGTGTCAAGAGTCTTTTAAAGTTGATATTTTCACCAATGTCTCTAAAAAATATTTAAACTCTAGGAATTTCATATTTTATCATCAATTATGACACATGTTGTGTTTTTTAGAAATAAAAGAATGACTTTAATTAGAAGAAGAAAAAGAATTCCTTTCCAGTTATGAATATTATTGCAATTGGATTAATTTCTCTTTTATTTTCAGATGTTGAGTGATATTCGCAATTGTATCCTAGCAACTGATTTAGCATTATTTTTTGGCAACAAGGCCAAGTTAAAAGACATTGCAGACAAGAATGATCTTGTATGGGAAGATGAGGAACATAGGTAGATATTAAACTTTTAACCCTTTACCAGACGAAAAATCTTTAGACTGGTCCAAATTGAAAGGGGTTGTAGTCAAAAATTCAAAGTTGTTGAAATTTTAGACTTCTCAACTTTCTGAGTAGAAAACATTGTGAAAATGAAGAAATCACTTCATTTTCCATGATGTTTTCCCAATTGTTTTTCTTGAGGGGTTTAATTGTGTGGAAATGGGTTAAACTGTGGATGATATTTGAAACAGTCATTGTGATTTTATACCTTTACCACACAAGAAAATTTTGGACTTGTCCAAGTTGAAAGAAGTTGCAGATGACAATTTCGAATTTGAGAAATTTTAAAGAAATCTTTGTCTTTTAGGGTAGAAAATTTGGACCATTGCTTGTAACATAGACTTAAAAACAAGACCCTCATTGTCCACACAGTTTTTCAAAGCTTTATTCTTGAGGGACATAAAAAAGGGATTGTGTGGCAATAGTTTAGCCTATTACCACACAAAAAAATTCTTACACTTTCCAAAATTATAAAGAAGCTGCAGACAAAAATTTCAAAATGGTGAAATTTAAAAGATTTGTGCCTTCATGGTTAGAAAACATGGATATTTAAGAAATTGCTTTCCAGGATAAAAATCTTTTTTTTGGGGGGGCAATATCTACACTGTCTACAACATTTCAAAAGCTTTACTTTTGGGGGTGTTGGAGGTGTAATCATATTGGAATGGGTTCAAAGAAATCAGACAAGTACAGCTCCATGTACATGGACATGTTTGGTCTCACTTAAGAGATGAAGAGAATATTTTTTGTTTTCATGGAGGTATGAACTTAAAAAACTAATCACACTTTATGAATACACGAAGCGTATTCATACATACGTGTAATTAGGTTTTTCGGTTCATACCTCTATGAAAACAAAAAATATTCTCTTCATTTCTTAAAATTTAATAGCATCGAGCTAAAAAAGCAAAAACTGTACAAAATTTGACACCTTTTTGTATGGGACTATTTTGTGAGGAAGCATACAAAATCGCTGTATGCTCAAAATCTTATTCATGGTGTTATGAAAAATTGTTTTTGACCAATCAGAATGCCCGTTTTTGTTAGACGAAACTAAAAATTATTTTGTAATAATGTAGATTGTATAATATTCTTAGCATTTCAGAGATGTCTTTCTCTAGCACAGTTTTTCATTTTAGCATAAAGTTATTTAACTCTTTCCTGTTTTTCGAAATTATAGACCTGTCCAAATTCAAAGGTTTTGCTGACAAAATTAAAAGTGTATTTAATTAGAAAAATAACCATTCAGTGGAGAAGAAAATATTTTGGAAGTAGTAGAAATTGCTTGTTACAAGTAATTTCTACTTTTTCCACAATGTTTTCTTAACTATAAAATCACAGGGACATAAAAACCAAGGATCGAACAGGAAAGGGTTAACTTGATTATACTGAGATTTTCATTTCAATTTCTTTTTTGAATGATGGTTTTGAGGAATTTATATGAAGCAATGAAACAATTCATCTTTAATTATTGTAGCTCATGGCATTGAGTAATCCTGGGATAATTTGTTGTTTCATCAGATTTAAAAATATATATCAAAAACTGAAATGATAGATGATCACTGGATTTATTTAATTGATTTTCACTCAGGCGCCTAGTTCACACAATAGTTATGACAGGCTGTGATTTAGTAGCCTCTGCGAAGCCCTGGAAAATGCAGCTGGACACTGTCAAATATATATTTGAAGAGTTTTATCAACAGGTATTCCACTCTAATGGACATTGTGTCACAGTTATCCTGATTGTAATTTATAGCCTGGAACCCCTTAACAGCTAGTGATATTAAAAAAATGGCAGGAGTTTTGTTTTTATTTTTGAAAGACAAAAAATTCTGTGTTGTAAATAAAATAATTTATTATCATAGAAATTCACTTTACAATTCTGCTGGATCATCAAAGTTTCTGATATTAAAGCTTTCAAATGTGCTCAATTTTCCTAATTTGGAAAAATGATCTTTGCATTATCCAATCAACAGACGACAAAATATCAGAAAAAATTTAAGGAAATTGCAGACCATGATATTTGGAGTTGAAAAATCGAAATTAAGAAGTCTCCTTTAACAAACAGTATCTTCATTACCACTTTATTTTCATTACTTTTTTCTTTAGGGTTCTTTAGGGTTCGTAAAAAAAAACAGACTACATGGGAATGATTTAATTATAAACACTGGAATAGTATTGTTCTAATTTAAGCCTCTGGGAACATTTTTCAAGGCTGTGGCCGTAGCCCAGTGGTAGCTCATCCGACTCTCAATCTTGAGGTCCAGTATTCGATCCACAGTTGCGGCATATATCCTTTCCTAAATGGGACGAGCGGCTGGAGGCTGGGAAAGGATGTAGTGATAGTACTGGTGTGAGAAATACCAGGAATCTATTGGGAATCAATGCGATATGACTGAAATACTCTTAATTGGGGCATTGAACCCAGTTCAATCAAACAGACATTTTTTTAAATCAGTACTTTGAAATAAATGTGTCCTTTTACTTTTGGTAAAAGATTTGCCTAAAGAATGTTTAAGGCTTGAGACTTAAAAAGCTCCTGGCATTTTGCATGTTGACTGCAGTATATGATTTGACAATTGTTTGTATTGTCTTTTGTGAAACGCATGCTGATCCTTAACTGCTTAAAGATGCACTTCTAAATGTAAACAAGATTTATTTAACCTTCCTGTTTTATATTATTAAATAATTTTGTCTAGTATGATAAATATGGGATGTAACATGAGTGTTTGTTGATTATTACTTCTATCTAATAACTCATTCTGAAAGAAGGAATTAACAAGGCTTTGCCAAGTTTTTATTGCTTCAAGAATGGCAAGTTAGATACAAGTAATAAAAAGTAATACTAATTTGATATCTTATTTATATCATATTCCATAACCTTTGAAATGAAGTTGTTTTTATTTCCTTTTAAAAACAAAAAAAATATGTAACGTCTCTTGCAAGACATACAAGAAATGGCAACATTGTTTTTGCCATGGTTTATGTACAATTACGTCATCCTAAAAAATCATAGGTTAATATATATATACAGTAGATCTCATAAGCTCTTTTTCTATTAAATCAAGATTCTCATGTAAGCGATACTTTAACAAGCCTTTAACCCGTTTCCAAACAACAGAATTCTAGACTGGTCCAGATTGAAAGAGGTACCAGTCCATAATTTTAAGTAGATGAAATTATAAGATTCTTCGTCTTTCTTGGTAGAAAACATTGTGGGAATGAAGAAACTGTTAGCAGCAAGCAATTTCTTACATTTTCCACAGTGTTTTCCAAAGCCTTTTTGAGGGATATCTAAAAGTATCATTGTACCATAATGGGCTAAGAATTTGGGTTAAGAACTATGATGCTAATTCGAAGTTTTATTTTATACTTACGAAAATCAGCAGATTCTTTCACTTTGTATGATCTGTGCAAAAATGGAGGTAAATTGATATGCGTTTATTAAGTGAGCCTACTTTAATCAGATGTATATTTTGATTGGCTATGCTCTGAAAATTAAAATGAAGTATTTTTTGGAAGGAAAATATAGCCTATCATAGAATCTAAAAATGTATCCAACATACACAATCCCTTTTAACCTCTCTTTAAGCCTAATTTGAATTTAACCTATACAGTCCATATCTCGTTATTAAAACATTGCACTGAAAAATACACTCTAACAATTTATTAGATATTGCCCATGGCCAATGTAAACAAGGCTTCATGGATGCTTACTACTACAGCCTCTGCAATGTGACTGAAATACTATAAAAAGTGGCATTAAACCCCATTCAAACAAAAAAAAAAATCTCATTTGGTTATGACTTCACTGCAGCAGATCTTGGGAAGATTTTTGTGCTCTATTTTATGTTACCTAATTAAAAACCATCAAATTTAATATTAGAGAATTTTTTCAAATAAACAAAAAGAAGACTATCATGGAAGAGATGGGTAGAGGCAAAAGTCGCTCCCAAAGATCAAACACTGCTTTACATGGAGGCCAAGCTTGCTATTGGATGTTATTGCATGATGTCATTGTGTGTATTGTATGTGTTTCACCCTGTTCCTATCCCCACAGAAATCTTGTAATGTACCTAAGCATGACTGCTAGCGATTTATGTGCCATGTACAAACCCTGGGCTACTCAACTGGACTTGGTCTATGTGATCATGGAGGAATTTTGGCAGCAGGTAACACGGTAGTCTTCTGGTAGCTTTAGGTTCTTGTCTTGCTTTCCTTTTTAGTGCTTTATGAGGGATTAGATAGAGCATAATAATAGTTTGTTTCAAATTCATCTTTCATTCAGTGAACAACAAAAGCTATATTTTCACACATGGAAATATGATTTTGTTGTTCAGAAAATGAAAGATAAATTAATCTTACGCAAAAGACAAACAATTATTCTATTTCTTTAATGCAAAAGTTGCCAAATATATATTTAGGACAAAGAAAATTCTGAAAGCATGTCATTTGGCTTGTAAATTATATGGCAACCTGATGTCATCACTGGTGTCTTTTGTTAAGCCTAGACGATTTCCAGTAGCGTGCAACAACTGAAAGCAGGGCTAGATTTATCAAAACAGTGAGTTTATCATTGTGATAATTTCACTGTTTTTTGTGAAATATTTAAGAGATGGAGAGGATATTTTTTGTTTTCATGGAGGTATGAACCGAAAAACCTAATCACACTGTATGAATACACGAAGCGGATTCATACATTGTGTGATTAGGTTTTTTGGTTCATACCTCCATGAAAACAAAACATATTATCTTCATTTCTTATAATTTAATAGCATCGAGCAAAAAATGCAACAACTTAACAAATTTTGATACCTTTTTGTAGTGAACTATTTTGTGAGGAAGCATTCAAAATGGCTGCGTACTCAAAATTTTGTTCATGGAGGTATGAATTAAATTTTTCCACCAATCAGATTGCTCGTTTTTGATAGACGAAACTAACAATTAAATTATAATTGAGTGATAACCGTCAAGAAATCTTGATAACCTACTGGAAAGCATTAAAGAAAACAAGCTATTGTAAGTGTCAGTGTTTGTA
Organism: Fragum fragum; assembly: GCA_946902895.1. NCBI lineage: Eukaryota > Metazoa > Mollusca > Bivalvia > Cardiida > Cardiidae > Fragum > Fragum fragum. The sequence continues at coordinate 24,630,371 of OX336367.1, forward strand.
TAAGCATTTACAATGGTGTTGGGCTCAGCCCACTAATGGATTAGTATGTGCGATGTGCAAACTCTAGGCTGCTCAGCTTGAGGAACTTTTGCAGCAGGTAACATGATAGTCTTCTGGTAGTATTAGGTACTTTTCTAGTCTTTTTTTCCAGCGCACCAGTAGTATTTTCACCATATTTGTTTTGTTTGCTTGTGCATATTTGGGGATTTATGATATTTCATTTATTTATCAATAGCTTTTAGCTCTTCTGTGCACTACGTGCTCAGGATGAGATATTGTGATAAGTCAATGATACGGCAACCAGCCATCCCACAAATTCTTCTCATCTCAAGCTAACCATGGCCTTTCAACCAAACTTTGCAGATATGATCTTTAGATCATGCTTTTTAGTCCCCTACCGGCTAAAGCCGAAGGGGACTATAGGTTTGCGCTCAGTCCCTCTGCCCGTCTGTCCGTCTGTCAGTCCGGACATATCGGTTTTCCGGACTTTTTCTCTTAACCCTGGGAGATATTGAGCTGATTTTTGGTATGTGAGTCAGCATTGATGAGTTACAGAACGAGTTCAAGTTCTGTTCCAGTCCATTGATTTTTGAGCAAGATATGGATGTTTTTGCAAAATAAGTTACATATTAATAAAATTGAGCTTGATTGCAGTCCATTGCTTTTCCAAGGCTTGTAAAGGATGTTAGGGTGGTACTTGTGAGAGAGATTCTAGGAATACATAGTAAGGTGCTGCAGCCACTGTTATATTGACTGAACAAATTGTTAACAGGGGTTGCATGAAGTGATTAAGGCAAAATATTTTGATAACCGAAAAGCATTCATAATCCTAGACAGACTTTTGAAAGCTTTTGTTCAAAGTTTACTTGGGCTTTAGGGTCTTAATTCTTGGAACAGATGACTTTATGAAGTATAATTCAGCTAACAACAAAAAGAGACGCCTATTTTTTATGTTTGTGTGTACGTGTATGTTTAAGAATTGATCATAAAATCTGATACAACTATAATATTTTGGGGGGATAGTAATCCCTTTACCACCCGGTCGGGGACATTGCCCCCCCCCCCGGCCGGCCGGCAAAAACGACCCCCCCCTCCACCGACAAAAACCAATACCCCTGCCTTTTTCACCTTTCCCGTACGTAAAAGGGTTCATCATTCATTCAGTAGTTGCCTTCTTTTTCAAATTTTCCGAAGATGATTATAATCTTCAACGAGTGGAAGATAGATGAAAACAACTGACAGATCCTACTTTCATTTTGTTTTTGGTTCTCTTAATTTGTGAATTTAACACAGTCATGTCGATTTTCTCTCAACACGAGTGTCTGTTGATGGAAAAACGCAGCTGACGTCACAAAATGTCGGGTCAGTCCATTCTTCCCCATGGGATCACAGAGTCGTGACGTACATCAAGAATACCGACGAGACAAACTCCAGTGGGTTGCCCATGTGTTGCACTATTTTCCTAGAGTGGAATTTGTTCACAAATCTCGGTCATTCATTTATTGTAGTTGACTTCGAACGTGCTTAAGTCAAACCGATTCTCTATTGCAAATAGTTTACAAAACTTGATACCCAAATTTCGGTCAAGCGTGAAACTCCAAATTAGGTCCACGTGCTGATAGGCATTAGACTGGCCGGCGGGTAAACTAATTATCAATTTTTGGCACTTTTGTTTATCTCTTAATCTGCAGGTAAAGTGTGAAACCCTTGAATTTTTTCTATTTCAAGTGGATTTTGATAGATGGTGGGCGAGTTTATCAATATTTCAACGTGAAATTTGATGAAAATTTTGGACCGATTTTGGTGTAATTTTTGGGATTCCAATCGGTCTGGCAATTCAAAATTCGGTCCAGACCGGCAATTTATCGGATTTCAGGAGCCATACTGTAGGGGACTTGGTATTGCCATTCAATACTTCAGAATGCTTGTTCAAAATAATTCCAAGAATTGAAATCCATGAAGAACTCTTGCAACCAAAAGAAAAAACTTATATAATCATCTTCTCCAAAACCACAAGGCCTAAAGCTTTGATATTTAATATGTGTCATTGCATAATGACCAAAACATATTGCCCAAAACAATAAGGCCTACAGTTTTGGTATTTTGTACATTTCATCACCTTGTGACCCTCTACCGAAATACTTGAAATATTTACATTACTCTGTATATAAGCCCTATGTTGTTTAATCCTGGATCTTTAAAGTTTTCTTCTCTCAACCTTAAGGACTTTAGAGCTTTCATATTTGGTATATATCTTCACCTTGTGACCCTTTACCAGCCGCAGTCATAGCGAAGTTGGTAGCACGTCGGACTGTCAATCCTGAGGTCCCGGGTTTGATACCCGACGGCAGCACTCATCCTTTCAGACTATTTGTCTCTCACCAATGGGTCGATATTCGTAGACCTTTGTGAGATAGTAGCTTGAGGCTAGGAAGGGATGTAATGGTAGTACTGGTGTGAGAAATACCTGGATTCCATTGTTAGGTGCTCAAGCCGCCGCGATATAACTTAAAGATTGTGGAAAGAGGCTTAAAACCCCATTCAAACAATCAAAGTGACCCTCTACCAAAATATACCAAAGAATTATTCTACTCGGTAAATTAGCCATTTTATGTGCGATGCCAAATTTTACACAGGATTAAAGAAGAAAATTTTAAAAATATTTCCTAAACTGTAAGGCCTAGAGCTTTGATATTTGGTATATATCACCTTGTGACTCTCTAATGAAATATTTCAAAGAATTACCCCTTTCTGAAAATTAGCTCTTATATGTTGGCTCAGGATTTTACATAGGAATAAAGAAAGAACATTTAATCTTTTCGAAAACTAATAGGCCAAAACCTTCAAAAATTTTGCTTTTAGCAATGGCATGTGGTCATCTACCAAAATACCCCAAGTTAAACATATTGGATGTAAAAGCTTTTATGCTGTGGGATGACAGATTTATCATAGAAATAAATAGGAAAATCTTAATTGTGACATCTATGAAACCTACAGCATTCAAGAAGCAATTTCTTCATTTTACATAAAGTCTTCCCAAGTGTCTTTCTTGTAGGGCGTCCAAAAGCATCACTGTGTGGGAATGGGTTAAAACTTTCTTGTTTCCACACATTTTTATGTCACCAAACTTTCATTTAGTAGACATTTTGTAATCACACAGATGTCTTAAGGGTGTCTGTAGTAAGTTTAGAAATTGTTTTTATTCCTTAGGCAGGGCTATGTAACTCATCATTTCTTATTATACTTATACTAAGAAAATAGTTCTATTATTCTAATATCCTTACATCTAGTAGAAAAGAACAGATACTAGCTTTACTCTTAATTATCACTTTCAAATGTTTTCTAGTGTAGTAGTGCATAATTAACATTTAGTCAAAGGGAGATAAATGGAGAAAAATACTGTAAATACTGAAAAATACTGTAAAAAGGTTAACCACAGTATTATGCAAAAGCAGAGATTTCCTTAATTGACTGAGAAGACAATTCAATTTTCATAAGAAACATTGAATGAGTTTAGAGAATCGGCATTTAACCCATTTCATGCTAAACCCAGATTATTCCTGTTTTGGTAGGAAGGTATAGAGAAAGATCAGCCTACACATATGTGCAGTCTGATCTTAGTCTACACCAACTGTTTGTTCTTATCAATTATCCACAGATAAGTTCAAGGTTGTTATCAAGGTCAAGGATAGATGTGATGGTCACATTCCAAAGTTTTAGCATTGTTGTTTCTAGAAAGTACTTATTCTTAACAAAAGTTCCTGTTGAAAGCCTATGTACTAAACACTTGGTATAAAAAGAGAAATATTTTTTTTCATATTGTAAAGTTCAGTTGCTTTTTGCTTTCTAATACTTTCATGTTTAAGAATTTGATTCACAATTTATTTGATTTTTTTCTGTTTTGAATAAAAATGCATTAGGAGATAAGGAGCATATTAGATGGATAATCGTAAACCTAAGTGGGATAGCAGCTGGAGGCTAGGAAAGGATGTAGTGGTAGTACTGGTGTGACAAATACCAGGAATCCATTGTTAGGTGCTCCAGCTGCCGCAATATGTGTGAAATACTGTTAAAAGCGGTGTTAAATCCCATTCAATCAATTATGCCATTTTGAACAGCTTTATTTTGGAAAATTTATGTCCAGTTATATGTAACATAAAAGACAATGTGGTAACTACAGCTTGAGAAAGCTTTCGGTACGATGTTTAAAGTCATCAAACAAACAAGAGTGCCTCACATAAATGTTGTTCAAAGTTCACTGTTGGTCTAAATGGATTATTTGATTTGTCAATTGATTCTTTGATTGAAATCCCTGATTGGTCAATGGAGAACAAATAATTATATTATTACATTAATTCTATCAATAATACTTAACTTATACTGCACTGTAATACTGAAATTTTATATCTTTCATCATCCAAACCATTTTTTGTCTCTCAGGGCGATGAAGAAAAAGCAAAAGGAATAACACCAATGCCAATGATGGACAGAGAGAAGAAACATGAACTACCTCAATTAGAGGTAAATAAATTCTTTCTTTTTTCAGTCATATATGGCCTTAACCAGACAATAAAATTTTGGACTGGTCCAAATCAAAAGAAGTTTCATTGTCTGCCCATTACCAGATAACGGAGTTAAAGACTGGTCCCAGTTGCCAGTTACCAGATGGCAAATTTTAGATGGTTCAAGATTAAAGAAGTTTCAAACAACATTTTTAGCTCTGCTGTTTTCAGAGAAAACCGGAGGTATTGTGATCACCTCGGCCTCATTCACTCGGCGTTGGCATGACAAACATTAACCTTGGTCATATCTCTGTTATTATTGAAGATATACTCACGAAACTTGGCATGTGTATTGACCATCACAAGAGCTATCTAGACTATCAAGGGTAATAACACTAAAAGTGTATTTCGACTTAGAATTTTTGCATTATCCAGCACCTGAAGCAGAGTGTTGGCACCCGTGGGCGATGCTCTTGTTTATTTCATGGAATTTCATTTTTGGGGGGTGTTAGAAAATATTGTGGATAAGACATTGCCGGTTATATTAACCCTTTCCTTTTTTGGAAATTTTAGACCTGTCAAAATTTTTGCAGACGATATTTTAAAGTGGATTTAATTTGAATAATAACCATTCAATAGGGTAGAAAACATTGTGGAAAAAGAAGAAATTGCTTGTCACAAGCAATTTCTTCTTTTACCACAATGTTTTCTCAAGTAAATAATGACAGGAACGTAAAATCACATATTTGGGGTTAATGTCTCCCAATTACAAATCATTTCATTTTAGTTACAGTAACAAACACCATAAATGTGATGTCATTTTCATCTCCACATATATTACCTTGATTCAAATTATATGTTATGATTTGATCGGAAATTAACACCAAATATTCCAATGCTAGAATAGTGCAAAATTGTCATTTTTCATTCAAAATTATTTAACCCATTCCCACACAATCATGCTTTTTGATGCCCTCATAGAAAAAAGCTTTGGAAAACATGTCAAAAATGAAGAAATTGTTCATTATCCACAATGTTTTTTTCCCTGAAAGACAAAAGAATTTTGAAATTTCATCAACTAAAAATAGACTTCAACTTCTTTGAAATTGGACCAGTCTAAAATTCTATCTTTTGGTATTTTTCCCAGGATGTCTTCAGTTGTTTTCTCGAGTGCATCAAAATGTAGGATTGTGATTTATTCATTGTTTAGCCCTTTCCTGTTTTTGGAAATTTTAGACTAGTCAAAATTGAACGAGTTTGCAGAGGACAATGAAGACTGGATGCCATTTGAAATGAAACCATCCTATGTGGTAGAAAATATTGTGGAAAAATGAGAAATTGCTTGTTACAAGCAATTTCTTCTTTTTTCACAATGTTTTCTTTAGTATAAAAGCAAAGGATCGTAAAATCCCGTATTTGAACGGGAAGGGGTTAAAAAATACAGTCATTTCTTTGCTACTATTGCTAGCTATATCATAATTCTGACACAACTGAAAACTTATTTGACTCAAAATTGTAGGTTGGATTTCTTGTTGGTATTTGTTTACCCTGCTATGAATTGATGGCACAAGTTTTACCAGAAACCCAACCGATGAAGGACGGCGCACTGTAAGTATTGTTTACTGTTATCCCTTGTCCTGAAAAATTGATATAGACGGTCAAAATTGTTGGTTTGTGACTGTCAATCAAATTTTAATTGACCAATCAAATCATTAAGATCAAAATTGTTATTAATCTCCAGTATGTCCTGTATTTTAGATGGTTTGTTGCAGTGGTAGTGCGTAGGACTCCTACTAATGGGAGCCCGAGTTTGATCCCAACAATTTGCTTTTGTTTATGTTCCACATTTTTCTTCTTTTCATTCGTACAATACTTTCGGTCAAGAAAATCAATGATTTATCTAAAAGATGGATGGCTTTGACCTGTTTAGCTATGACCTTAAGATGTCTAACATATTCATAAATATATCTCCTCAACCCATTTGAACACAATAACACTTTTTGATGCCCCCAAGAAAAAAGGCTTTCGAAATCATTGCAAAACTATCAATTTCTTCATGTACAAAATTTGTTTTCTACCCAAAAAAGATAAAATTTCATCAACTTTTAATTGTCATCTGTAACTTTTTAGCTCACCTGAGCACAACGTGCTCAAGGTGAGCTTTTGGTATCACCTTTTGTCCGCCGTGCGTCGGAAGTCGTCAACAATTCTTTAAACATCTTCTCCTCAGTAACCACTGGGCGGAATTCAACCAAACTTGGTAGGAATGTTCCTTGGGTGACCCTTCTCAAAAGTTGTTCGCGGATTTTTGATTGACCCCCAAATATGGGCGTGGCAGGGCGTGGCAGTTTTTAAATTAGAAATCTTTAAACATCTTCTCCTCAGTAACCATTGGCCCAATTTCAACCAAATTTGGTATGAATGTTCCTTGGGTCACCCTTTTCAAAAGTTGTTCGCAGAATTTTGATTTATGCCCAAGTATGGGCGTGGCAGGGCGTGGCAGTTTTTGACTTAGGAATCTTTAAACATCTTCTCCTCAGTAACCATTGGGCCAATTTCAACCAAATTTGGCATGAATAATCCTTTGGTGACCCTTTTCAAAAGTTGTTCGTGGAATTTTGATTTACGCCCAAATATGGGCGTGGCAGGGCGTGGCAGTTTTTGACTTAGAAATCTTTAAACATCTTCTCCTCAGTAACCATTGGGCCAATTTCAACCAAACTTGGCATGAATGTTCCTTGGGTGACCCTTTTCAAAAGTTGTTGATGGAATTTTGATTTATGCCCAAATATGGGCGTGGCAGGGCGTGGCAGTTTTTGACTTAGAAATCTTTAAACATCTTCTCCTCAGTAACCATTGGGCCAATTTCATCCAAACTTGGCATGAATGTTCCTTGGATGACCCTTTTTAAAAGTTGTTCGCAGAATTTTGATTTATGCCCAAATATGGGCGTGGCCGGGCGTGGCAGTTTTTGACTTTGAAATCTTTAAACATCTACACCTCAGGAACCATTGGGCCAATTTCAACCAAACTTGGTATGAATGTTCCTTAGGTGACCCTTTTCAAAAGTTGTTTGGCAGAATTTCGTTTCACGCCCAAATATGGGCGTGGCAGTTTTTGACTTAGAAATCTTTAAACATCTTCTCCTCAGTAACTATTGGGCAAATTACAACCAAATTTGGTATGAATGTTCCTTGGGTGACCCTTTTCAAAAGTTGTTCGCAGAATTTTGATTTATGCCCAAATATGGGCGTGGCAGTTTTTTTAACTATGAAATCTTTAAACATCTTATCCTCAGTAACAGTTGGGTCAATTTCAACCAAACTTTGCATGAATGTTCCTTTGGTGACCCTTTTCAAAAGTTGTTCCTGGAATTTTGATTTATGCCCAAATATGGGCGTGGCAGGGTCAGGCACTTTTTTGACTTTGAAATCTTTAAACATCTTCTCCTCAGTAACTATTGGGCCAATTTCAACCAAATTTGGTATGAATGTTCCTTGAGTGACCCTTTTCAAAAGTTGTTCTAGAATTTTGATTGATGACCAAATAAGGGCTTGGAAGGGTAGGGCAGTTTTTGACTTTGAAATCTTTAAACATCTTCTCCTCAGTAACCATTGGGCCAATTTCAATTTTGAATCATCTTACATTAGTCAGGTGAGCGATTTTAGGGCCATTCTGGCCCTCTTGTTTCAATTTGGACCAGTATAAAATTTATCTGTGTAGTAATTGAACAAACAATGTTTTTCTATGATTCTGTGTGATTCCATTAGGATATTTGTAAAGGCATATAAAAAAAGAAGGCTTAATGCAAAATTTCTTGTCATTACTCGTTAGTGTCATATTTTGTAACTATGAAATTTTTTTAGACTAAATTGAAATTAGTCTATTTATTTTGCTATATGTTTAATTTAAACTATTCTCAATTTCTTGCGTTCTAAATTACCGCAACTGTAGATGTACTGTAAAAACATCCATTACTCAAACTTATTGAAAGATCAACGCTGCAAATCTGAAATATTTCAGATTTAGTATGCTAATCCGTTCCCCTACAATTATGCTCTGTCATCTTTCCCCCACAAACACACACTGCTGACTTGAAATTTATGTCTGCAACTGTATTCAAATTTGACCAGTCTAGTTATTATTGTCTGGTAATCAGTTAGAGGGTAGAAAATAACAGTTTCATCTTTTTTACAGAAAAGAAAATGTTCTGGTAAAGTAAATATTATAAATGGTTGGTGCTGTGAGGGTAAAAGTCTACTTACATATAACAAATTGCTTTTTTTTTTAAATAAACAGAGCAAACATGAAGAAATGGAAGGAGCTTGCGGAGAAATCAAGAGAGGAAGTGGAAGAAGAGCTTCGAATCGACAGCTCTAAACGTAGAGACAGTTTAATTCAGTTCGGTGAAAATCCTGACGATGAAAAAACTGATGAGTTTAAAAGAGACGAGGACATTCCTGAGGAGAATGAGAGTGTCCGAGAAGACAAGAGTATAAGTGATTCAGCAGATAGTGACGTTAAGGCTCAGGATGGAAACCATACCAGCACATAGTTACATGTGTATCGTGACATAACTTATTTTGGTGGAAATTCAGCCATTGAAATTATTTTGTTTACCCTTGTCATGCCCAATTAACCCATTCCCACACAAGCTTTTTTACTTCCCTTAAGAAAAGACATTGAGTAAACAAGGTTGAAACTGAAGAAATTGCTTGCTTTAAGCAATTTCTTCATTTTCAACCATGTTTTCTATCCAAAATGACAAAGATATTCAAAATTCTCTCAACTTGAAATTGCCGTTGCAACTTCTTAGAATTGTCTAAACAAGTCTAAAAAAAAAAAACATCCATCTGGTAATGGGTTAAATTCCTGTTCAGAATTGCACTAAAATAAAAGCACTGAAAGCACTTTTCATTATTAATGGATGTTGAGCTGTTATTTGGATGAATTTGGAATTAACCCATTTTCATTACCATTATCCCTTTACTCGTAGCTTTGTCCAGATATTGTGAGATCAGTGTGTTCTTGAATTCTCACTTTATTTGCACCCCTTCACCTGTGATCTATTTTCGGACATCTGCCATCATGGAATGAGAAGTGGTTCTGATCAACAGTATATTGATCAATCATATCATTTTAGACAGGAAAACTCTAACATTTTTTAGCTCGGCTCTTTTTGGAGAAAACCCAAGGTATTGCTATAGCCTTGGTGTCGTTGTTGTCGTGTGAAAACTTTCACATTTGTGATATCTGTGGTCCTACTAAAGGCATTCACTTGAAACTTAGCACACTTGTTCACTATCAAAAGAGCAACCTATACTATCAAGGGGAATAACTCCAGATGCATCTTGTGCTTTTTTCCACTATCCAGCACCCTATAGCCGAGCATAGGCACCTGTAGGCAGTGCTCTGTTTAAGTATTTCTTTTGGATTGGCTACTTAAATGTTGTAACAATAGCTTATTTAAGATATAGTTACAACATATAGGTCACCAACAAAAGATTTGCCTTCCGAACAATGTCCCAAATATTTTAGAAAATAATGTTATTACCTCAGTTGAAATGCTGTGTCTGAGGACAGTAGAAATGGATAATATCTTGACCAGAGATACAGTAGAAATGGATAATATCTTTAGATAATATCTTGGCTAGAGATCTATCAATTTGTATCATTTATGCCAGGCTTATTTTGTCAACCCTTTTCTGGTTAATCCCTGGTTTTTATGTCCCTGTGGTTTTATAACTGAGAAAACATTGTGGAAAAAGAAGAAATTGCTTGTAACAAGCAATTTCTTCTTTTTCCAAAATGCTTTCTACCCTACAGAATGGTTATTGAAATAAAATCGATTTTAAATTTCGTCTGCAAAACCTTTGAATTTTGAAAGGGTTAAGTCCATAGCTTCTTTGAATTGCGGACTCTTGTTTTGTGTCATTGAATGATATCATAATGGTTGAAATTTTTAGTATTTGCATATCATCAGTGCATGAGCAAAATGTTGTGACTACAGCTTTAATATAGCTGTAGTTACAACTGTTTGATCATGCACCAACGATATCACAAATTAGTTGTACCATGAAAATAAAAATTTTGTTTTCTTTTGTGAATATCTAATAGGCTATGAATGGTGAATAAAAGTTATATATTTTATTTATTGTAGTATGTTTTAGATAAACTTCGTGTATATAATAATCTGAATCTTTTGAAGTTTCAAATTCTAGCAATTAATAGATGAAATTTTTTAAGCATTTTTTTAGCTTACCTTAGCAAAAAGTTTTCAAGGTAAGATTTTGTGATCATACTGTTTCCATCATGTCAACATCTTGTTTACACACTAGAGGGCACATTTTTTGCTCAAATGTCTTCAAACTATATCAGAATGTTGGTCTTCCTGATATCTGGCAAAACTGAATTTGAGTAGTCTTGGACCCAAAACTAGGTCACAGGGTCAAATCTTATAAAATCCTTGTTTCCACTCTTTGAGGCCACATTTTTTGCTCAAATTATTTATTTTGTCATGTTAATGCCTCCATAATATCTTGAATTGGGTCAGAAATAACTTTAGTTTACTAGGTAAAGATCTTAGAAATATCTTGTTTGTACTTTAGAGGCCACATTTTTGGCTGAAATGACATGATATTTGGTCAGAATGTTTGTCTCCATTATGGCAAAGTTCAAATTTTGGTCAATTTGTGTCGCATTTAAAGTCAGTAGGTCATTTCATAGAAATACCTTAATTGCATACTAGTGGCCACATTTTTGGCTAAAATTTGGTCAAGGTGAGTCTATCCATAAAATTCTTGATCAGGTTGGATGTGGGGTCAAAACTTAGGTCACAGCTTAGAAAATACCTATGTGCATTCTAGAGCCATCAGTTTAGCTCAAATGTTGTGATATTTGGTCAGATTTTTTACAAATGAATCAGTCACATTCAATATTTGGTCACATGGGGTAAAAAAACTAGGTCAACAGGTCTAATCCAAATAAATCTTCCTTGTGATTTACATAATACTTTTCATGCCAAAATACCTTGAAACTGTATATATTTGTTCTTGATTACTTCAAAAAGATTTGATAATGGGTTACTTTTAGTTGAAATGAGTTGTTTACTCAATTCTGCTGTCATTGGCTCAAGTGAGTGCATTAGGTCAATGGCTCTCTTGTTTCCATTTCCTTTTCATCTCATCTAAACTATTATCACACTATCCAACATTTTGACATCTTGAATAAATAAATCTGAAGAAAACATTTTGTTTTTGTGAAAATCTTTTAAAAGGGAATGATTGGATCGCTGCTATCAACCCAAAATGGATTGACCAATTAAAGCTTTAACCCATTACCAGACAGCAAAATTTTAGACTGGTCCAAATTGAAAGAAGTTGCAGGCGACAATTTAATTTTTATGAAATTTTGTATTTTTTCTTCTTTCTAGGTAGAAAACATGGAAAATGAAGAAATTGCTTGTGACAAGCAATTTCTTCAATTTACACAATATTTTCACAATGGGGGGGGGGGCGTCATTTAGTGGGAATGGGTTAATTTAAACTGAAAGTGAATATCAAACACTTACATTTTTGTAGAGGATTTTTATTTGTTGCAAAAGATGGATGTATATTGGTATTGTCTTGTCTGTCCATTCTGATATCCATCCATATCTTAATACATCCCCTTCTATATTCATGGACATTTATTTGAATGAAAATTTCATAGAATGTTCTTAGTCACCTGATTTAAATGACATCAACTAAAAAATTTCTGCAACATCTTTGAATTAAGACCATTCCCTTCTACATTCATGGACTTTTATTTGAATGAAATTTTCAAAGAATGTTCATAGTCACCTGACCTTGTGCTTCATCATTTCTTAATTTATCACAATATTTTCTACCACATGGAATGGTTTCCTTTCAAATTGCACACATAAATTCATAAGTATTTTAAAAAATGCCCATCCTCTCATATTCATTTTACTTGATTTAAAAAAAAGCCAGGGTATAGTTATAATTCTTTTAACCCATTCCCACACAATCCTGCTTTTGGATGCCCCTCAAAGAAAAAATCTTTGGAAAACGTCATGGAAAATATATTACAAGCAATTTCTTCATTAATCACAATATTTTCTTCACAAAAATATCAAGATCTCTAAAATTTCATCAATTAAAAATTGTTGTCTACAATTTCTCTGAATTTGGACCCTCTAAAATTTGGTCGCCTGGTAATGGATTAATGCTTTTCTGAATGATAATCAGTATAATTCAGTTTACGTAATATTTTCTCAGAAGTTTCAAGCATCTTCAAACAATGAAGGGTAAAGAACAGTTCAACTCATTCCCACACATTCACGCTTTTGAATGTGCCTCAAGAAAAACAGATGGGAAAGCAATTTTATCATTTTCCACAATGTTCTCTATCAATAATGATGAAAAAATCTGAGTTTTATTGACTTAAATTGTCATCTGCAACTCCTTTCAATGTGGACCAGTCTAAAAATTTCTGTATGGAAATGGGTCATGGAACTACATAATGTGATACAATATTGTGGTTGCTTGTTTGAACATCATTTTTGCAAAATTCTGTGATGTCCTCACAATAAGCATCATCTGTCCCTCTCCAATAGGTGATATTAGTAGAATCATGTTAATCACAACACCAATTTGTCAACAATTTTGAAGAGTTACTTGTTCTTTAAATCGGATGTTTGTGCATAAGTGTGTCAGTTGTAATCAAGCAGTGAATGGCTATTATTGGGTTGCAATTAACCCTCTCCCGTTCAAATACCGGATTTTATGTTCCTGTGATTTCATGCTCAAGAAAACATTGTTGAAAAAGAAGAAATTGCTTGTAACAAGCAATTTCTCCTTTTTCCACAATATTTTCTACCACATAGGTTGGGCTCATTTCAAATGGCATCCAGTTTTCATTGTCGTCTGCAACCTCTTTCAATTTGGACTAGTCTAAAATTTCCGAAACTGGGAAAGGGTTAAGAGGCTTGGATTGAATGTTTTCAATCATACAACAAATTTGACCACTATTTCACAAATGTTTTATCTGTATGAATAAAGAATTATGTGGTAAGAATCCCTTGTTTTGATGCCATCCATTTTTCTTCTTTGTAACATGTAACTGGGCATAAATTTTCCAATATCTAAGTGGAAATTCCTGTCTGAGCACAATGGCTTGGGCCTGTGCTTCATTAACTATCTGTACCAACCATTTATTAAACAGATTCTTTAATTTTTTATAGACAAAAACCCTAAACTGAAATATACTTGCACTAAATATGTAGAGGATGTATTTGTAAAGCCCTCACAGTGGGTGTATGTGCGTTAGTTTGTCAGTCTGAATATGTCCAGAGCCTATCACCTACATTTTCAAAATTTGTTACAATTGTTCTCCATCATGAGTAGATGTGCCATTTGAAACAAACTCTCTGATTGCTCCAAGGTCAAGGTCAAGTGTTCTAATTGAGCTTGTCCAGAGCATATCTTTTACATTGTGCATGGATTTTACAATAGTTTTAGAACACTTGTTTTCAATCACTAGTACCGACCTATGCCATTTGTATACCTTAACCCATTCCAACTCAACCCCTCCTTTTTACACCCCTCAAGAAAAAAGCTTTGGAAAACATTGTGGAAAATGAAGAAATTGCTTGTATCAAGCAATTTCTTCATTATTCACAATGTTTTCTACCCCAAAACACTGGCAAATCTAAAATTCCATCAAATTTTAATTGTCGTCTGCAGCTTCTTTCAATTTGGACCAGTCTAAAATTTTCTTGTGTTGGAATGGGTTAAAGGCCAAGGTCACAGCTTGAGGTCAAATATTCACAAGGCTTGCCTTGATTTCCCTGGATGAGTTTCTGATACCTCTAGTTTTACCCACTACCAGATAACAAAATTTTAGACTGGCCTAAATTTAAAGAGAACATTGTTTTTTGTCGATTATTATTTAGAAATGTGTCTTTTAGGAAAATGAAGAAATTGCTAATTTTAAGTTACTTCTCCACTTTAAACAATATTTTCTAAGAAGGGTTGTAAAATAATGGGATTGTTATGGAATGGGTTAAAGTATATTGTTTTGTTATAAAAAAAAGTGTTTATAGATTTGACAAACCCACTATTATGTTAATATACTTTTTAACATATCTTAATTTCTTGTCTTTTAGTTCCTTGAAATTCAAGGTCTGTCAATCTATTTGCAGATTAAGTCCTTGGGTTAATACCTCGATGAAAACAACACAAAAAAAACTCTTCATTTCTTAATTGAAAACAATTTTTGCCATTTAGGGTAGAAGCACTTTCTTCATTGTCCATGTTTTAAAAGCTCCACTGGGTAAAGTCCAGCGGGGGCTGTTGTCATGGTGTGTTGTCCGTCCTTCTATCTATAATTCTCCTCAGGCAGTACTGAACAGAGTTCAACCAAATTTCACAGAAATGATCCTTGGGTGACCCTTTATCAGATTCCTTCAAAGAATTTTAATCGGATGAAAAACACGGCTTTAATGGGTGGGACTAATTTTTGTGTATGGTTAAAGCTTTGAAAATCTTCTCAGTAACAAGTTGGATTTCAACCAAATTTCACAGAAATGATCCTCGGGTGACCCTTTATCAGATTCCTTCAAAGAATTTTAATTGGATTATAAACACGGCTTTAATGGGTGGGACTAATTTTTGTGAATGGTTAAAGCTTTGAAAACCTTCTCAGAAACAAGTTGATGGATTTCAACCAAATTTCACAGAAATGATCCTCGGGTGACCCTTTATCAGATTCCTTCAAAGAATTTTAATCGGATGAAAAACATGGCTTTAATGGGTTGGGCTAATTTTCGTGTATGGTTAAAGCTTTGAAAATCTTCTCAGAAACAAGTTGATGGATTTCAACCAAATTCCACAGGAATGATCCTTGGGTGACCCTATATCAGATTCCTTCAAAAAAACATGACTTGAACGCGGGTTATTTCCATACATCAAACAATTACCATAAGGCATGAAGCTTTAATATTGACCCTCTAATAAAATTCCCCGACAGCGGCACTCATCCCTTCCGACTATTTGTCTCCCACCAATTGGTGGATAATCGTAGACCTATGTGGGATAGTAGCTGGAGGCTAGGAAAGGATGTGATGGCGGTACCGGTGTGAGAAATACCAGGAATCCATTGTTAGGTGCTCCAGCCGCCGCGATATAACTGAAAGATTGTTGAAAGCGGCGTAAAACCCCATTCAATCAATCAATCTAATAAAATTACTGTACTCTGAAAACTAGCAACTACAGGAAATCTAATGAAACTAGGTCACCATGAAAAAGATAAAATACTACTACAAATTGTGATTTCTTTACTTCTTCATCAAAGTTATGTAATAATCAAATGCATAGAAAAATTAATGAATGAATGAAATAATTAGCGACACTTCCATTCCAACTCGGTGTTATAGATATATCTGAAATATAGAAGCAGCTTTACATGTTTGTTTGTGGAAAAGTAGAAGTTGCAAGGTATTTTCTTTTCTTTGACTTTCCATGCTTTATTTTTCAAAAAAAAAACAAAACAAACTAGTTACAACTCATGTTATAAAAGAAAGGATTTGATGACTAATAATAGATATGCCATAACACAAAACTATTAGGTAGTCTTACAAAATACAGACTTAAGATTGTCATCTTTTCAAATACCTGTGGTTAAAGCGCATGCTTTTCACCTTATCATGCTGACTTAAATTCTTTCCCAGCCACTGTGAAAATCAAAGCTGGAGGCTTTAGAAGACTTGATTGTGGTTCAATATTAAAAAGAAAAAATAAACAACTCTTGCTTGAAAGTAAAAAACAGGCTTATTCCAAGTTCAGCACGACAAGGGTCAAGAGCAAGACTATTTCGTATGTGCCTTCCCATGACATTTTCAAAATTGTTCTCTGAGTACTATCGCTGAATGTGATTAATGGCCCCTACAGCAGTGGTTGAAGAGAAATAACAATATGCATATCTCTGCCTGATACCTAGTCTATCTGTAAGATTTGAATAAATCTGCAGTAGTTGCTGAGGAATTGAGTAGACAAGGAAAAAGCAAAATATTGGACGGACCAAGCAACTTTTTGGGAGTATACACACAGAGCAGCCTGGAAATATGCACAATTCATGTAGAATATAAGCAATCATCTTGACCCTTTACCATACAATCCTTGATTTTACGTTGCTGCAATATTGTAATTGGGAAAACATTGTGGGGAGAGAACAGATTGCTCATTATTGCAACAAGCAATTTTTGATTTCCACATTTTTTGTTATCGTATAGAATGGCTGCCTTTCTAATTGTGCTACCTTTAATATATTGTCTGATAGCTGTTTGAATTTGGAAAAGTCCAAAATTTTGAAAAATAGTAAAGGGTTAACCAATCATCAGACAACATTGTACAGTACGGAACATCGTTAATTTGACAATCATTTCAGTCACATTCCAGGCAATCACTTTCAATCACGTTCAATCAGCGTTCAATCAGGTAACAATCGCGGTTTTTCAATCTGCGATCAATCAATCCTTAAACAAAAGCGTTCAATCATTCCGATAATTTACATAGCCAAATTAGTTTTGGTGATAAATATTTTCATTAAAATTAAATTCGGTAGTTCGAATAATAAAAATAACAATAACATTTTCGATAAAGATGAATTCTGACATTGTAAGGATTGAAAGAAATTTTGCAATGATTGAGCAATCGCATCTTAAAAAGAAAGCGTTCAATCTGCTCAGAGTGAAAAAGCGATCAGCGTTCAATCACAATCATTCAATCACGATCGTGTACTGTATAGCATTCAATCTGGTTACAATCAGATTGTCAAATTAACGATGTTCTGTACTGTAGGCTGGTCAAAATAAATAGAAGATTTAGACAAGTTTTAAACCAATTTTGACCTCTGGGAAGAAAACATGGGGAAATTGCTGGACACAAGATATATCTTCATTTTCCATCTGTTTCCAAAGCTTATCTTTTAAGGATAGTAAAAAGGCAGGATTGTGTAGGAACAGGTTAAGGATTTTTGAGGCAGTACCTTACTACAGACGGCATTTACCCATTACCAGACAGCAAAATTTTAGACTTGTCCAAATAGAAAAGGATTGCAGACTACAATGAAAAGAGTATGATTTTTTCAACTTTCTGGGTAGAAAACATTGAGGAAAATGAAGAAATAGTTTGTTTGATTGGAGTCTTTACTTTGGAGTCACATTCATGTGTTCAGCCACTGTCAATCAAAGAATCGATCAACAAATCATTTATACCAGATGTGAACTTTGAACTCTAATATTAGCTGACATTTTTATGAAGCATTTTGTTAGTTCGGCAACCTAAACGTCATAACTGCAGCTTGAATAAGCTGGAGTTATGACATGTAGGTCGTCAACCAACCATTTTACTTTTTCGTTAACATTTTACTGACCATAATTTTGCAAAATAATGGTGTCATTATTCAAGTGGAACTTCCTGCTCACTGGGCAGACCAGAGGTTAATTCTTGGAAATGTAGGGCTCATATCTTAACCCATTCTCATATACATGTATTTCTGCTTTTCCCCATCATTACAATTTTTTTTAAAGGCACTTGAAAATTGAAAAAAAAAATGTAACAAGCAATTTCTTCAAAATCCACACTGTTTTCTACACTTCAAGACAAGGGCATTCTTAAATGTCATCAACTTCAAACTCGTCTAACTTCTTTCAAATCTGACCGGTCTTAAATTTTGTCATCTGGCAATGGAAAAATGAACTGATTATTGAAGATTAAAAATGAATAAACTGCTATCATTACACTCTTGATACTAAACCACATATTTAACCCATTCCCACACAATTTTTTATAGATTGGTCTAAATTCAAAGATGTTGCAGAAGAAAATTTTTAGTTGATGTCATTTAAATCTGTATTGTCTTTTTAGTTAGAAAACATTGTGGATAATGCAGAAATTGCTTCTAACAAGCAAATTTCTTTATTTTCCTCAATGTTTTCTCAGACTTGTTTACTCAGTGTTGTCAGAAAGCGTTATTGTGTGTACCACATAATTCCACATTTTCATTATTTAAGAAATAAAGCTTTGGAGAAAGATTGTTGAAAATGAAGAAATTGCCTAACAAGCAATTTCTTTATCATCCACTATGTTTTCTACCGAAAGATATATATATTTCAAATTCTATCAACTTAAATTGCCATCTGCTACTTCTTTCGGATTAGACCAGTCTAAAATTTTTTTGTCTGGTACTGGGTTAAAAATGAATAAATCATTTCACTGTTCATACTGTTTATCACATTTTTAAAGTTCGGTGTGTATATGTTCTTCTGGATTTCGCCTTGGTTCCGTACATCTACTGGGGGTCTCAAAATCAAACTCGTATTCACAACGGCTCGGTTCAAATGCATTGGTAACCTTGTTTTCTAAACCACACTTCATATTGACCTGAAAAATATAGAAATTTGGATAATTTAGTGAGAAGTATACAGTTAAAGTGGACATTTATCTCTCACCAATGGGTGGATAATCCTATACCTAAGTGGGATAGCAGCTGTAGGCTAGGAAAGGATGTAATTGTAGTACTGGTATAAGAAATACCAGGTATCCATAGTTAGGTGCTCCAGCCGCCGCAATATGACTGAAATACTGTTAAAAGTGGCATTAAACCCCATTCAATCAATCAATCAATCTATAAACAGCTAAAGTGGTTTGGAGGGCTCGAAATTCAAGAGAAATTTATGGTCATGGTTTCTAATTCTGCCAACGCCATCATTGGTGTTGGTATGTATTTGGGCAAGAAATTTCAGAGCCCAACCTATTACTAATATTATCAGGGAAGTTCAGGTTGCAATGAACTCACTGATTGTTCTTAGAGGAGATTTAAAACACTTAAAGAATAAACCTAGTTATTCATTTAGGAATGCATTTCATTTAGTAGTGACTTTACTCTTTCTTATATAAATTGCTTGAGATATTGATTGATTGGGTGTTTTATGGCACATCAATAGCTGTGGTCATTTAGCATGCAAGAAGTCTAAGGATATATAGATCATTAAAACAACCACAAACCTGTACAAGGATAAATGGAGAATGTAGGATAAATGAAAAAATATGACCCTTTTGTTGCCAGTTGTTATTTTGTTTGTTATACCCCCCAAGATATATTTGGGGGTATATAGGAGTCAGCTTGTCGGTCGGTCCGTCTGTCTGTAGCTTTTTCGTGTCCGCTCAATTTCTCAGCAACCATTGGATGGATTTGATTCAAACTTCAATGATATAATCAGTATCAAGCAGAGATGTGCTATTCCAATTTACTTACGGTCCATTTATTTTTAACGGAGTTATGGCCCTTTGGTGAAAAATCGTGTCCGCTCAATTTCTCAGCAACCATTGGATGGATTTGATTCAAACACAGAAAGACAAAGTATAAGTCAGACATGTGCATATCCTATTTTGGGATATTTTGGTGTTAGTCCGCTTTGTGACAATGCCTAGTTTCACCAGATGAAAAGGTAGGTATAAAGGGGTAGGCCTGAAGTGGTTGACTATTACTTGTTAAACCACACATGGTCTTATAGACCAGTGCTTTCCTTTCTAAGCTTATTTACACCGAAAAATAAAAGCTCTGGAATAACAAGATATGTGTTACAGACACAAACACCCCTGCTTAAGAGTTTGTCCCATGACTTTCAGCTGTGACCTTGAACTTCAAAGCATCCAACAGACATTTATGCATCTCACTAGTTCTCATTGAGGGGAAATATTGTGCCATCTATCATTTAATGTAGAAGATATGCCCTGGACAAGAAATGGACACACAATACCCCACCCAATAACCCACCCACAGACAGAAGTAACTATATATGTCTGATGCCATCACATGGCAGGGGCATAAAACCCACCAACCTGCCGCAATCCATGAGTTATGAGGAGAACAATAGTTTGATTTTAGTCACCTCCTGTGACAGGCCACATAGAAAGGCTGAGGTACTATAATGGAAAATACCTGGCACCCAGCAGTACACAATGAGATATTGAATTTATGAAAACGTTAAAAAAGAAGAAATTGCTTCTTTTGCCAAAATTGTGTTGTCCAAAAAGGTTGTTTACTCTTCTTAAATATACTAATTACCAGATGACAAAATTTCCGAATGACCCATCTGAAATTTTGTCGTCTGGTAATGGGTTGATGAAAAAAAAAAAAAATATCTACATACCTTAAATACAGTCGACACCTTATATCATGCAATCGGAAATCTCGAATTTCTAGATAAGTCAAGGTCATATTCAAGTCCTTACTTTACCCTCCCTAATATACCCTCCCTTATAAAACTTAATGTTTCCTTCATTCAATATAAAACTTAATTTTTATCTTGAACCAGTAGAATCTGCAACTCCAGTTATGTCGAGTTGTCTTTGAGCTTAATTTTCCTTTTTCATGTCGAAATTAATCTATTAAGCAGACAATATGACTAGCTAATACTGCCTGACAAGGTAATTGTAATTCTGATTAACTGTCAATATGACCATTTGTCTGTGCAAATAAAATAAACCATGAAAACAAAAGTACATGCTGTAACTGCTGCAAAGTTTGCTACGGTTTACCCAACTTCCTGTAAAAAAAATGGGTTCGATCAACAGTGCTTTTTTACTTGAACAGCTTGCAAAACTCGAAAAACAATTGGTGAATGTACATTTTTGTTGCTAGGCAACTGATACATTATCCAACAACAAGTTGTTGTTTTATGACCCCTGACATAAATATTAATAAGAGCACCACCTTCGAGTGCCTACGCTTGACTGTTGGATGCTGGATAGTGGACAAAATGCATCTAGAGTTAACCCCTTGATAGTATAGGTTGCTCTTTTGATAGTGAACAAGTGTGCCAAGTTTCAAGTAAATGCCTTTAGTAGAACCAAGAGATATCACAAAATGTCAAAGTTTTCCAACAACGATAACAACAACAATGACGACGACACAAAGGCTATCTCAATACCACGGGTTTTCTTCTAAAACAGCCAAGCTAAAAATGGTGTTTTGAACATCTTAGACACGTCTTGTCAGATTGCAGGTGGGCAGTTAATAATCTGTCATTTGACAACTCACTGGCCAAGTCCACTAACTCCGCCCATTGACTCCAACAGAAAGTTCCACTTTGGTTTTAAACGGAGTTATTATGCAAATTTTATGGCCAGGAGCATGAAAGAACAAGATGTGTTTGTGACACACAGTGCCCCCGCCATACATGAGTTGGGGTTTTTTTTTGGTGTTTGACCTTGGTATGTGACCTTGACCTTATCACATGACCTTGACATGAGGAGATGCATAATATGGAGATGTATCATCATGCTGAATATGGGCATTGTATCTTGAATGCCAAACCAACAACAATGCTTCACATAAACGACGGCCAATGTCCAAGTTCATATTCCACTTCAGATCAAAATGAATGATTTAAGTGGCGTTTTTTTTCCCCCAGTATTGCTCAGCTACAAGCATTTACTTCATATGGAACTAACCTTGACAGATCTATTTGGACCATTCCAACAATTCTGTCCATTTTCGTACATCTGTGCTGCGTATTTATCTTCCCCTGAGCCATGCCATTTACCCCAATTTCTAGAATAAAAGGTCATTGAATGAATTCTGAGACATAATTTCTTGACATATTTATAAACAACACCATCTTGGACTGGTGAAAAAAAGAAGATTGAAGATGTTGGTATGCTTCAGTCTGTATACCATGAAAAAACTTTTTGAGGTTTAACCCATTACGAGAAGGCAAAATTTTAGACTGGACGAATTGAAAGGAGTTGCAGATGACAATCTAAAGTTAATGAAATTTTAGATTTTTTCAACTGTCTGGATAGAAAATATTGTGTAAAATGAAGGAATTGCTTGCTACAAGTAATATCTTCACTTTACATGATGTTTTTCCAATTGCTTTTCTTGAGGGGCGTCCAAAAGCGGTGTGGAAATGAGTTAACATGAGCACTGCATGTCGTAACAACTGGTTTTATAAGTTTATAACAGAATATAAACACATTGAAGGTTCATTATTTAATAGTTTGAAGAAATCTTACGACAAACTTTTAGAAGACCTTTCCTGCTGTATCATGAAAAATATCTTTCATAGTAATAGTTAATACAAAATTTTACTGTTATGATTGACAAAGCAGATAATAAGGAATATTCAGGTATAAAAAAGATAGCAGAAATCACTCATTTTACTCAAAAACAGTCGAACAAGAATGAACCTACCCTAATGATGTTTCCCCTCCACCATTTTTGGGTCGCTGTGTAGCTCTATCGAATGCACACAATTTGTATGTATATTCTCTATCAGTATATTCGTAACAATTTCCTTTCAACTCACTAAACTCATAATTAGGTCCAAGATCAAAAGTAAGGTAAGTATTGAGATCCCTGAAACAAAAAAAAATACTTCTTACAAGCAAAGAACACACCGTCAAATCACCATATTCAGTAAAAAAAAAAGAAAAAAAAGTCATCACAAAGTGTCTGAATATATGACCTGAATTGTCAAATTACTAGACAGTCACTGTGATCTCTGATGAAGCATTTTAACAAGCAATTTCTTCTTTCCCTGCAATATTTTCCCCAATACAAAACCTATGGGTCGTGAAAACAAGTGATTGTATGGGAAAGGGTTAATCGAGGAAAAAAAACTACTAATTGCAAAATATGATGATGAGGACATTAACCCATTACCAGAGGTAAAATCTTAGACTGGTGCAATTAAAGTATATGAAATTTTAGATTTTCTCAACTTTCTGGGTAGAAAACATTGTGAAAATGAAGAAATTGCTTGTTGGTACAAATTTCTTCATCTTACACAATATTTTCTGAATTATTGTTCTTGAGGGCCATAAAAAACGTCATTATGTGGGAATGGGTTAAACAAATGGTTTGAGGGCAGCTTAAACTTTGTAACTACAGCTAAATTAGCTATAGTTACCACATGTAAGTTGATCACAAATGAAAATATTTCCAATAAATGGTGGAGATCAACATCTCTCTTCCAACCTAATAGAATTTGATTGGTCAATTGTTTTTTTAATGACAGTAGCAATTTATCATTTTGAAAGCGTTTCTTATGGTAATAAGTTTGAAATCAACAAAGTCTTTTTATTGCCTTTAGATCTACTTCTTTTATCATCATACCAACACAAGACATAAATCTTGACCTTATCTTCATTACTGTTTTAATCCATTCCTACACAATCACTCTTTTTCATATTGCTCAATAAAACAAGAGCACCGCCTACGGATGCCTACGCGCAGCTGTTGGGTACTGGATAGTAGACAAAGTCTAAAGTTATCCCCCTTGATAGTATAGGTTGTTCTTTTGATAGTGAACAAGTATGCCAAGTTTCAAATGAATGCCTTTAGTAGAACCAGAGATATCACAAAATGTCAAAGTTTTCGCACAACGCGGACGATGATGACACCAAGGCTATCCCAATACCTCAGGTTTTCTCTGAAAACAGCCGGGCTAAAAATGTGGAAAATAAAGAAATTCATTATAACAAGCAAACCTTTATTACCAACAATGTGTTTTTCCCCTAGAGACAAAGATTTTTAATATTTGATTTATTATAAAATGATTTTGCAACTTCTTTCAATTTGGACCAGCCTAAAATTTTGTTGTCTCATAATAGGTTAATCAATTTAGTATTCTATTCAATGGCCAAATTCATTGGTCTGATATTTAGAATCACTCATCTTTCATCAACTCGTTTTAGATTTGAAGGTATAAATCAGAAAGTTAATTACCTTATTCTATTTTCAGCATCTCTAAGATTAGTTTCTGCCTCATTGAACTGCTTTCTTGCTTCATCAGCAACTGTGAAACAAAGTAAAATGATTAACCCATTACCGCACAGAAAGAATTTAGACTGGTCCAAATTGAAAGATTTTGCAGACGACAATCTAAAGTTTATGGAATTTTGATAGAAAACATTGTGGATAATAAAGAAATTGCTTGTGACAAGCAATTTCTTCATTTTCCACAATGTTTTCCAATTTTTTTTCCCTTGAGGGCATGTGAAAGTGTCTCTGAGAGGGAATGGGTTAAAACCATCAAATGATAACCCCATACTTTAACATGTAAATAAAGTAAAGGTTTGAAAAATGTTGAAAAAGAAGAAAATACTAGTAACTAATGTCTGCAATAAATATTGCATTTTGGGCCTATATAAATGATCTGATTGGTCAATAACTATTTTGATTGACGGCAAATTGTCATTCCTCTTGTGTAGTAATTGATAACCATTATACAGTATTACTTAATGCATTAAGCACCATAGAAGACATAGAATAGGTCAGACACTCATTCAACTGCAGTGAAAACAAACCCGACAAATATTACTCAGGGGCCAAGGCTACCAACTAGGCTTAAACTATCATGAGATGACAAAATTTTTGAAAAATTCAGAATTGAAAGAGAATGCAGATAACTGGCAAAATCAGTAAGATTTCTACCAAATAAGGCAGATAAGGTTATCAAATATGGTTACTAATATTTCCTCCTTTACAAAAGGCATATTCCTAAAATGAACTTTTTCTTCATGTTAGTTTGGGGATGTTTAATTCGTTATATGGCTTTTGCATAGATTTCCAGTTTTCACTTGAATAAATATTAAATTTTTAGCAACCAACAGTTATTTTGACATTGGTCCATATATCGATAGCTAAGTGCAAAAACATCATAAGTATCTATACTTTGTTTAGACACCTATGATTTTTTGCTCTAAGCCATCGATATGTAGAAGACACCAGTATGCTCTTTTTGCATAACTCTAGTACTCGTAAAGAAGGACTGCTGTGCCACATTATTGTAGAAAATATACTCTGGACACAAATGATGGGGCACAAACATGCCCTCAGCTGCTTCAGTATTTGTTATCTTATATAACATATCATCAGAGCTACTGACTAACAATTGTTTCGTAGCATCATCATAGTCTGGGTTCTTTTCTCCTCACTCTCACCCAAGGCTATTTAGTTTATGTCATCTTATGTCACATACCAGGAATACTTACCAGCAATTATTTGTATCATGACATCATCATAGTCTGGCACCTTTTCTTCTTTACTCTCACCCTGCACTGTTTAGTTTATGTCATCTTACGTCACATACCAGGAACACTTACCAGCAATTAATTGTTTCATGGCATCATCATAGTCAGACATTTTTTCTTCTTTCACCCTCAGCTTTTTTAATACATATATGTCTTCTTACGTCACATAACATGAATATTTACAAGCAATTAATTGTTTTGTAGCGTCTTCATAGTCTGGCATCTTTTCTTCTTCACTCTCACCCTCGGCTGTTGTAATATGTCATCGTACGTCACATACCATGAATACTTACCAGCAATTAATTGCTTTGTAGCGTCATCATAGTCTGGCATCTTTTCTTCTTCACTCTCACCCTCAGCTGTTGTAATAGGTCATCTTACGTCACATACCATGAATACTTACCAGCAATTAATTGCTTTGTAGCGTCATCATAGTCTGGCATCTTTTCCTCTTCACTCTCACCCTCAGCTGTTTCAGTGTTTGTGTTACTTTCTGGCTCTTCCTCCTCCTCTTCCTATAATATCCAGTGATAGATGTATTGAATTTTATATTTATGAGACAAGGTAAATATCTTTGTTTATTATATACCTATAAAAGATATGGAGTAAAACCTGGCTGTCAAATACAACTCGACAAAAAAAAATCAATATTCGGCCTGTAGCAAAAAAACGTATTTGTCGAGTACTGTTAAACACGGACTACTTTTTTGTGTATTGACGTTCGGGTTTTCCGGAATGTTGATTAATTCTTAGCCATTTAAGAGAATTTTCTTAATGTCATTTCCTAAAAGGTATATAATAAAAGGAATATTAAAACAGTGTCTTTTTCTACTTGTTGTTATCGTGTTCTCGAATAGTGTGTAGGAATTTTTATTGGATTCGACCGAAAAAATACCTACACACAATTCTCGAACACGATAACAACGTATAGAAAAAGACACTGTTGATATATTCCCTATTTATTATATACCAATCAATATTTCTGGTAAAATATATACATTCCACCCAAACAAAATTGGACAAATCAGAAAAAAATCTGTATCTTACAGTGTCAAATACAGTTCCATATAAGGCACTCTAATACCTGGGAGCTAATTAGTCTTCCCTTTCATCCCAACATCCCCGAGGACAATACTATTTTTCTTATCCCCAAAATGCTACAAAAAGTTGTACCCTAAATAATTTTGGTTTAGGCTGTGTGAAAACACATGGTTTCCAAAAAGCGATATTTACAAAAATGGTGGTGTTAAAACAAATGATTCACATATTGCACGCTATCTATGCTAGATCACTTGAAATAGTATCAAATAAAGCTATAGCCTTTCATCATGTAGTCACATATGCAAATTATCTAATTTGCATAATCAGTAATATTCATGAAAATGTAAAAAATAAGGTGAAATTCATAAGAAAATGGAATATACTTGTAATTTACCTAAAAGCTGTCATATCTAAGCTCCTATTTTATTCTTGACAGCTTACTATAGTATCAAATTAAAGCCAGGGTTTAGGCATGTACAAAGATGTGTGATATAAGCAAATTAGATAATTCAAATATTCATTAAATCTTGCAAAACTTCAGAAATCTTGGATTTCCATGAGAAATAATAAATAAAATATGAAAAGTATCTTGTAAACATTAAATTTTTTTTGTTTTATTTTTTTTCAGCACTGCACATGCATGTCTTTTTTCGGCTAAAATGCATTTGTCTATATCATTAGACTATATCATTAACCTCAAAACCACTTTCCAATTGGGGAAACACTGAGGAAATTAATGAAATTGCATGTAACTAGCAATTTCTTCATTTTCAACAATGTTTTCTATCCAGAAAGTTGAAAAAATCTACAATTTCATTGATTTCAAAGTTTCATCTGCAACTTCTTTCAATTTGGACCAGTCTAAAGTTTTGTGATCTAGTAATAGGTTAATGTCTACCTCTGAATAAGCATGCTCATCAAACCTTATTAGTTATTGTAATAGTATTGCATAGACAGTTTTAAGATTAACCCATTTCCAAAACAACAAAATTCTAGTCGCTCCAAACTGAAAGAAGTTGCAAATGACAATTTGTATTTTTGAAAACTTTGTTTATTTTGATAGAAAGCATTGTGGATAATGAAGAAATTGCTTGTAATAATATTGACATATATTGACACTTTGACAATATAAACCCATTCCCACTTGACAAAATTTTAGACTGGTCCAAATTGAAAGAAGATGCAGACGACAATTTCAAGTTGATGGAATTTTAAATTTTTTCACCTTTTTGGATAGAAAATATTGTGGATAATGAAGAAATTGCTTGATACAAGCAATTTCTTCATTTTCCACAATGTTTTCCAAAGCTTTTTTCTTGAAGGGCGTAAAAAGGAGGGATTGAGTTGGAATGGGTTAACAATAATATTTACAATATTCTTTACAGTAAGGGTGAGATATTGAATATTAATCAATACTTTGTCTCAATATTGTCAATAGTTTAGATAGTGTAAGGGCCTCTGTATACAGAAATAGCTGAAACAAACACTTTCAAAACATATGAAAACACCAAGGAACAGAACAAACAGAATACAAACAGAACAATAGAGAGCAGATGAGGTGATAAGATTCAAGGCAACTTCAATCAGACAACATTAGAGCTAAAATGCTGTAACCCACTTTCCATTGCATACACTCGCAGAACCTTTCAACAAAATGAAAGCAGACAATGTGCAAAAAATCAATTAAAATCAAACAATTGTACCTGTTTTAAAAGAGGATATCATTCCATATTATGATAATTTGGTAAACCAGTAAAGTTAATCAATAATTTGATGCCTTAGTGCCTAATGGGCATAAGTTCTAATATATATTACAACCTTTATAACCCTCTTAATAATGGCTTTTCAGCTCTTTCCAAGAATAAATTTTACTTTGCAATCTTGGAGAGAAGTCGTTTTACCTCATGATTTCTGTTCTTCTGTTAATAGAGAATAGGCAAAAATGTTTTCAATGGATTATCATTAATCATTCTATTCATATTTGGAAATTACAAAAGTATCATATGGCCGTTCCTGAATTCAAGAACTAGAAAAATAAGTCCTCGGGTCCTGCTCTGAGAAAATAAAATGACGCGAAAAATTACACAATTTACAGTTCATGTATTACAAAAGTAGTGGATTTGAATTAGAAAACTCTGTAGGTGAATTCTTTGTCTGAATTAGAAAC
Organism: Fragum fragum; assembly: GCA_946902895.1. NCBI lineage: Eukaryota > Metazoa > Mollusca > Bivalvia > Cardiida > Cardiidae > Fragum > Fragum fragum. The sequence continues at coordinate 24,659,185 of OX336367.1, forward strand.
TGTACATAGAACTCCATAGTCAAGGCTCATTTTGCCTCAGGCCTGCAGGGTTCTTATTTTTACAGTCCTTTCTAAAAGATATTTGGTTGAAGTCATTCAACTGGTGTCTGAGCAGATGATTCTCAAAGTTTTCACCATATATGAAAACAAGCATTCTGAAGTATTGCATGGCAATACCAAGTCCCCTACTGGCGGTATATTTTTTGGGTGGTAAAGGGATTACTACCCCTCCAAAATATTACAGTCGTATCAGATATTATGAGCAATTCTTAAACACACACACACACACAAACATAAAAAATAGGTGTCTCTTTTTGTTGTTTGCCAAATTATACTTCATAAAGTCATCTATTCCAAGAGAATTAAGACCCTAAAGCCCAAGTAAACTTTGAACAAAAGCTTTCAAAAATCAGTCTAGGGTTATGAATGCTTTTCGGACATAAGGTTATCAAAAATATTTTGCCTTGATGCAACTACTTTTAACAATTTGTTCAGTCAATATAACAGAGGCTGGAGCACCTTACAATTTATTCCTGGTATCTCTCTCACCAGTACCACCCTAACATCCTTTACGAGCCTTGGAAAGGCAATGGACTGCAATTAAACTCAATATCATTAATATGTAACTTATTTTGCAAAAGCATCCATATCTTGCTAAAAAATCAATGGACTGGAAAAGAACTTGAACTCATAAATGCTGACTCACTTACCAAAAATCAGCTCAATACCTGCAAGTGTTAAGACAAAAGTTGGAAAAAACTGTAATTTCCCAAGTCTAGCATCCATATCTTCCTCAAAAATTAATGAACCGGAACAAAGCTTACACTTGTTCTGTAACTTATCAATATTGACTCACATTACAAAAGCCATCTTCATATCACAAAGGGTTTTGAAAAAAAATCAAGAAAACTGAAATTTCCTAGTAATTTTCTAAGTCCAGCATCTATATCTTCCTCAAAAATCAATGGACAGGAGCCAAACTTAAATTTGTTCTGTAACTCATTGATGAGGACTCACATACCAAAAATCAACTCAATATATTCGACCATTAAGAGAAAAAGTCCAGAAAACATAATTTCCTGGTAATTTTCTAAGTCCAGCATCCGTATCTTCCTCAATCCTCAAAAAACAATGGACTGAAACCAAACTTAAACTTGTTCTGACACTTATTGATACGGACTCACTTACCAAAATCAGCTCAGCATCTCTGTATGTTAAGAAATAAAAGTCCAGAAAACTGAAATTTCTTTATAATTTTCTAAGTCCAGCATCCGTATCTTCCATGAAAATCAATAGACCTGAACCAAACTCAAACTTGTTCTGTTACTCCTGAATGCGGACTCACATACCAAAAAACCAGCTCAATATCTCTGAGGGTTTAGAAAAAAAGTTTGGAAAATTGAAATTTCCTGGTAATTTCTATGTCCAGCATCCGTATCTTCCACAAAAATCAATGGACCGTAACCAAACTCGAACTTGTTCTGTAACTCCTTAATGCGGACTCACATACCAAAAATCAGCTCAATATCTCCCAGGGTTAGGAAAAAAGTTCAGAAAAAGGACGGACAGGCGGACGGAGCGCAGACCTATAGTCCCCTATGGATTTGCCGGTAGGGGACTAATTAGCCATGTGTTTTATCAATTAAAAAAATGATATAAATCCGTGCAGTCCTTTCTGAAGAGAAGGTTTTTAAACTAAAAGTTTATGGACATAATGCACACACAATAGACACAATGCCATGACAATAGCTTGCTGGATTTCAACCAGTGAAAACAAAAAATAATTTACTATGGCATATTTCACAGCAAGGTTTTACCTTCAAAGTCTGTCAAAGTGTTGTAAAAGTCAGTCAAAATGAACAAGAAACAAAAACTAAAGAAATACGGCTTTTATACCCTTAACACGTCTTACAGGTTCATCCAAAGATTCATAATATTTATTCATTTCTTCCACCATCAGAAATTTCATCTTCCAAGCATATCTCTCAGGCTTAAAAACATGTAAATTAAAGTTGAATCTACACTTTTCTTACAATCCGTAATAATTTGATTTTTAGTTTCATCTATCAAAAACAAGCATTCTGATTGGTGGAAAAAAATATTCCCAACTCCATGAACCAAATTTTGAGCAAGCAATGATTTTGTATGCTTCCACACAAAATATTCCCATACAAAAAGGTATCAACATTTGTAAAGCTTTTGTTTTTTTTGCCCGATGCTATTAAATTATAAGAAATGAAGATAAAATTTTTGTTTTTCATGGAGGTATGAACCGAAAAACCTAATCACACAATGTATGAATCCAAGAATATTTTTTTGTTTTGATGGAAGTATGAACTGATAAACCTCATCACACAATGTATAAATCTGCATCTCTTAAATATAAATCCACATGTGAAGAAATGACTTCTCTTCATTTTCTACAATTTTTTCCAAACCTTTCTTAAGTAGGGGCATAAAAAAGTGTCTGGGAATTGGCGTAAATAATTTTTAGTTTATGAAATTTTAAATCTGTATTTGGGATAGAAAACATGAATAAAGTGAACATGATGAAAGAATGCTTGTAACAATACTCAGACAATTTTGATGCCATCAAAACATTGGAATTTTTCAACATTACAAAGTATTGTCATTTAGGAAGGTTTTCCAGGATAACAAATGAACAGTTGAAACATTGCAGAAAATGGATAATATACAGGATATTCTTGTGAAATATGTTAATGGTATAAATACCATCTCTGGAGATATCTTTGTAAATATCTTTGGAGTTCCAATATACAATGTCATCACTTTTCTGAACTGAAATCTCTCTTCCTGTTTTGCAAAATTTTAGACCTCTCTTAAAAAAGATTTGCAGATGACAATATAAAAATCGATTTTATTTAAAAAATCATCATTCAATAAGCTAGAAAATATAGTGGAAAATAAAGAAATTACTTGTTACAAGCAATTTCTTCTTTTTCCACAATGTTTTCTCAAGTATCAAAACACAGGGACCTAAAAACCAGGGATTGAACGGGAAAGGGGGTAATTACACATCATAGTTTCAGCTTATTCAAGCTTTAGTTATGGCATTAAGGTCACTTAGCCAACCATTTTACATTTTTCGTACAAGTTACTGACTACAAAAATTGCAATAGAACGCCGTTTTATCATGTAAGTCAAACTTCCTGTCGAAGGTCGGTGGGCGTGGCCAGCTATCTGTCAGTTGTGTCTTGTCCCTTTCCCGTTTTTGGAAATTTTAGACTAGTCCAAATTGAAAGAGGTTGCAGACGCCAATGAAAACTGGATGCTATTTCGAATGTAACCATCCTATGTGGAAGAAATCATTGTGGAAAAAGGAGAAATTGCTTGTTACAAGCAATTTCTCCTTTTTCCACAATGTTTTCTCGAGTACAAAATCACAGGAACGTAAAATCCCGTATTTGAACGGGAAAGGGTTAAGTTGTTTAACCCTTTCTTGTTTTGCAAAATTTTAGACCTGTCCAAATTCAAAGGCTTTGCTGACGATTTTATTTGAAAAATAATCATTTAGTAGGGTATATAATATTGTTGAAAAAGAAGAAATTGCTTGATACAAGCAATTTCTTCTTTTTCCACAATGTTTTTTCAATTACAAAATCACAGGGACGTGAAAACCAGGAATTAACCAGGAAAGGGTTAAATCTGGACCATGCTACTAACTAGTTCCTGGTTCAGGCTAGTTAATCCTTTACCATACAACCCCTAATTATTACGTCCCTGTGACAGTTTCTTTGAGACAAAATTGTGGTAAAAGAGGAAAGTTGCTTGTATAAAGGAATTTCTTATTTCACAATATTTTCTATCATTTAAGATGACTAGTCTTTGAATTGTACTTTCTATATAATGTCATATGCTGCCCTTTTGAATTTGGACAAGTCTACAATTTTGAAAAACAGTAAAGGGTTAAGGATAAAACAAAAGCAACCACAAAACAAACACCACTCAAGCACAAAGCTCAAGAACTAAAAGTGAACATCAGCAGGAATGCATAAGCTATTAGCAAAACTTGACCATAGCACAAACAGTTAAACCCATTCCTGCACAATGATACTTTTTAACACTCATCAAGAATTTTTTTTGGTAAATGTTGTGCAAAATAAACAAATTGTATGAAACAAGCATTTTCTTCATTTCCACAATGTTTTCTATCCAGATCTTGAACAAATTCTAAATATCATACACTTGTCGTCTGCAACTCCTTTGAATTTGGTCCAGTCTAAAATATTGCCATCTGTTAATGGATTAAAAGTAGTCTAAAAAGTTTTATGTCTGGAAAAGAGTTCATAAGAAAGTAAAGGCTAGCAGTAAAGACTTGCAGTGCAGACCACGGAAATGACCAAGACCTAAACTTACATCATCTAATTCGTCTTCATCTTCGTCCTCCTCTAGCATTTCGTCATCAGGGAGGGGATAATCATGGGAACTAGCCTATAAAAGGATAAGGACCACCACATCAAATCCAACTCCCAAAACTAATAAACAAGGAATATTGTGTTATAGCTTTGATGAGAAACCTAGGATTGGATTCTAGCCGCATAGGAAAATTTAGACATTTCCGGCAAGTTTTCGGCTTGTTAGCAATCAAATCTTCCTATGCAGCTCCAATCCAATGCAGGGTTTTGTATTACTACTAAATCATAGTATTCCATTAGTTATATACCAAAGAATATTTGCCTACAACACATAAAAAGAAGCTAATAAACTTTGTCTAAAATCAAGTCTTTTTGAAAATCATATTTACCCTATTCTTGGCATGATGTCATTTTACCAGGAAAATGACATCATCAATCATGTTGTATGATTTCAGTACAGATATGATGCAGATATCTGATCTTGTCTGCATGCAATGAATGTATCTTAAAAGGAAGTTCAGTATGTACATGTATATGATAAATAACTAACCTTGGCACAGGGATGTTAATTTACAGGTTAGAGTATAAAAGCATATTCAATGAAACAAAACTAATCTTTTTAGAGTTTTTAAATTAATCAAAAGTCCCCAAAGAACATTATTGAGTCAGAAAAGGTTAATTGAAAACTAAGGAAGGTACCAATTTTTAAAGTTTTATCATACTTTTCATCAGTCCCCCAAATAAGCTAGGATTATTGATACGATATTGTCTCTGCACCTATCCATTGATCCATCAATCTGTACATGACAGCCAGATAAGATGGAGTAATGCCAGTTTAAAATCATTATCTATCAATCCATTACCAGACAGCAAAATTTTAGACTGGTCAAAATTGAAAGAAGCCACAGACAACAACTTCAATTAGATGGGATTTTATTTATTTTTTTCTCCTTTTTTGGATAGAAAACATTGTGAATAATGAACAAATTGCTTGATACAAGCAATTTGTTCATTTTCCACAATGTATCCAAAGATTTTTTTCTTTACGAGCGTAAAAAAGAGGGCTAGTGTGGGAATGTGTTAATGTAACCCAAAGTGATGTGTAGTCAATTGATTGGTCTCAATGAGACAATTCCAATGGGTGCTCACAACACAAATTTTATGACAATATTGCTGAAATATTTAAATTTATATTAAAAATTAATACCCCTATCAGTTTCTCTGTATCTGTACTATTTCTGGGCAAACAAACAAACAGGTAGTGTATGTGCAAGCTTATCTACATCTATACTTAGGCTAGAATTGGAATTTTCAAGGATCAGCACGGCAAAATTTGATATCAATTTCTTATATCTAATGTCAAATACTTTTATACTTAATCAAAATTAAATAAATGGGTTCAGCTTACAAGTAATAACATGACTACCAGTAGATATAGATATTGAGACTTTATGTAAGACATAAGCCAAAGTATTTCACTGTAACAAACAGGAGGTTCAAAGAGTTTTTTTTATTTCTTACTCTTGAAATAGTTACCCTTAACCCATCCCCATACAATAACGCTTTTTGATGCCTCCAAGAAAAAAGAACTGTTGGAAAATCATTGTGAAATACTAAGAAATTGCTTGATTCAAGCATTTTCTTAATTATTCACAATGTTTTCTTTCACAAAACAGAAAGATTTCCATCAACTAAAAATTGTTGTCTGGAACATCTTTGAATTTGGACCGGTCTAAAATTTTGTCACCAGGTAATAGGTTAAAACACCTTCGAATTCAATACCCAGATATAAATGAACACTCAAAGCCTATAGTGAGCACCTTCAAAAGCAAGGGAATTCTAGCAGATTTGTTTTCTTAGCATCTATAGTCAAAGACTGCATTGTATTGCCATGCTTGTAACACTTTGTTTTTACACTTACTGATTTGGGAGTAGCATCTGGCTCACCCTCAACATTAGGTACTTCCTGTTGGAAATTGACAAATTCTTATTAACCCATTCCCACACAATGACGCTTTTAAACCTCCCTAGATATAAAGCTTTGGAAAACATTGTGGAAAATGAAGAAATTGCTTGTAACAAGCAATTTCTTCATTATCCACAATGTTTTCTATCCAAAAATACGAAGATATTTAGGACTCCATCAACTAGAAATTGTCGTCTGCGGCTTCTTTCCATGTGGGAATGGGTTAACCAATCGTATCTGCTCTCCCCAAAAACAGCATTGTTAACATCTTACAATTATGTACAACCATTTTGCCAGCTGGCTATCAAAACAATTGAACTACAGCTCATCAAAGCTTAATCCTTTCCAAGACAGCAAAATTTTAGACTTGTCCAACTTGAGAGAAGTTACAGAAGACTATTCAAATTGCGTTAAAAATGAATAGTAAGTGCCGTTTAGGGCAAAAAAAACCATTGTGAGAATAGGAGAAATTACTTGTTACAAGCAATTTATCCTATTCTCACAAAACTTTCCTCAATGTTAATTTTTCAGGGCATCAAAAGGAGGGTTTGTGTGCTTATAGGTTCAAATAGGATGTTTAAGTAACCAATGATTTACTTTTCTTTTTTTCGTCAGGCACCAACAAACGATATCCATCTAGTATTTCAGACAAACAGCCTGTCTGAGTGTTCTTTTATGAAATGAGCATGACTTGCAATTTGTCAAACAGGAGCCTACGTAAACCTAGACAAAACTGTCTTTTACAAATTCCTTTTATCTTTGTCACAATATTATCAGTAAATGTATTTTTTATCTCTTTGAATTTTACACAGGCCAGAATTCTTTTAATCATTTTAAGCATGGTAAATGGTGTCAGCTGTCCTGGTGTTTTTAAACACTAATCATTCATTCAAAATCCGGCAAAATTCAAAGAAACAAGAACTCAATAGAACTCAAACGCAACGTAATCCTTCACCTACTTAAAATATCTTCTACAAATTTTACAATAGAGTAAACATAATATACTGCTATTCTATTACAAAAATAGAAACAACAAAGTATCCTTAACCCATTACCAAATGACAAAATTTTAGAATGGTCCAAATTCAAAGACTTGCAGCCGACAAACTTTTGTTGATCAAATTTTTAAAAAATCTTGACTTTTAAGGGTATAAAACCTTGTGGATAATAACAAATTGCTTGTAACAAGCAATTTCTTTATTTTCCAAAATGTTTTCCAATATTTTTCATCTTGAGGCGTCAAAAGGTGTCATTGTGTGGGAATGGGTTAATATATTTCTACTTTGCAGGACTACAACTTATGACGGAATTACCTGATACTTACAGATTTGATCAATCTAGGTTGACCATCCTCACCTAATACCTTAAGCATAATGACAGGCCTTGCTGCATCGTCAGCAGTCTTGATAAATCAACAATAATGTTGACAATAATGAATCTCATATAAGTAGTAATTACCAAACAGAAGCAAGCAATTTCTTCATTTTCAACAATGTTTTCTACCCTAACAAGCGTATGAATAGTGCTGGATAGTGAATCCTGTCTTTGACTTTGCTCTTTGGTTAGTTAACATATAATAAACCGATTCCCATGCAACCTCTCCTTTAAATGCCATAAAGAAAAAAGCTTTGGAAAACAATATGTTACAAGCAATTTCTTTATTTTCTAATTTTTTTCCTCTCTTTTTTGGGGGGCGTCCAAAAGCAGTATTGTGAGGAAATGGGTTAAGGGCAATTGTTTATCACATTTCTCCCTACAGGAGCTGCTCCCCCTCAAAATCGACATAGAACAAACCAACGTCTCATTATCTCAACATACATTAATAGATTTGAGTGAGAATAGGTTTTGTAACTTTTTCACTTATTTGAGGAAATGTTCAACTAAAAGATTATTGAATTGATTGTTATTTGCCTGGATGTCCGTCAGGTAAAGGTACCTGACTAAGTGATCTGAAGGTCATAAGTTCAAGTTTACCTGTCTTCCCCCCCCCCTTGTTCATGGGAAAGACACTTGAATTTATTGATTGAATAGGGTTTAACGCAACTTTTAACAGTATTTCAGTCATAGCATGGTGGCCAGAGCATGTAACAATGGATTCCTGGTATTTCTCATACCAGTACTACCACTACAACCTTTCCTAGCCTCCAGCTGCTATCCCACTTAGGTTTACAATTATCCACCCATTGGTGAGAGATAACTGTCGGAAAGGATATGTTCTGTCGCCGGGGATTGAACCCATGACATCCCATAATTGAAGATTAGGAATCTGGTGTACTATCGACTGCGCTATGATGACGGCTAAAGACACTTCAACTATTCCAACATTTCTATGCCTCTGAAGAATAAACGTTGGAAAAACTTTACGGAAAATGTAGAAATTGCTTGTCTCGAGCAATTTCTTAATTTTCCACTATGTTTTCTATCAAGAAAGATTTTCAAATATTTCATCAACTTGAAACTGTCCAAGTCCACCCAACTGAGAAAGGGTAGCAGTTGGTTTAGAACCGCTCTAGGGGCAAGTGACAACTTCTGGATTGACCATTCAACAGTTACTATATTAAACCATTCCCACATGATCCCTCCTTTTAACTAGCTGAAGAAAAAAAGCTTTGGATACTATTGAGGAAATGGAAGAAATTGCTTGTATCAAGCAATTTGTTCATTATTCACAATGTTTTCTATCCAAAAAGGCGAAAACATTAAGATTTCATCAACTTCTGTCAATTTGGACCAGTCTAAAATTTTATTGTGTAGAAATAAGTTAACCCATTCCCACACAATTCCTCTTTTTTACACCCCTTGAGAAAAGACTTTAGGAAAACAAGGTTGACTAGAGCTGTCGCCCTCAAGGGCTGACGAGAATACCCCCCACACCGCTAAAAAGGCTTTTCTATGAAGGAGTGGAATTTGAAGCTGTTTAATCACATGCATGTCATGGTGGATGAACATTGCCAACCCTCCACCTCTTTCTGATTTTGTGTTTGTTGCTAGAGTTGACTGATTAGGAAAGGTTGGTCAATATGAGCCTATGTTAAAGAAAACTGTGTGAGGAGATGATGACACAAAAATATCCACGAAAAGTCAATATGAGCCTATGTTAAATTTTTGACCCCCAGGGGGCGGGTCAAATTTGACCTCAGGAAATAAACCATTCGATATTTTGTAAAGGTCAACAAGATGATGTTACTTACCAAATTTGGTAACTCCCCTTATGGTTACTGAGTTTTGCAATTTTAAATTTTGACTACTCCCCCCCCCCCTTAAAAAGTTCAAAATGGCATAACTCTGAAACTAACGACTGGATCAAGATGAAAATTGCAGGTGCACAACTTCATATGATAGGAAACAACCTGATAAAATTTCAGCAAAATTGGTCAAAAAAATGTGGGAGGAGAAGGACACAAAATTATGTCCATGGACGGACGGACAACCTGATTCCAGTATACCCCCCAATAACTTCGTTGTGGGGGGTATAAAAATGAAGAAATTGCTTGTAATAAGCAATTTCATTTTCTGCCTTGTTTTCTTCCCCCCAAAAATTGAGTTACTCAAAAAATTCTTAACTTGAAACTGTTGTCTGCTAATTCTTTGAATTTCAAAAAGTCTAAAATTTTCTTGTGTTGGAATGGATTTACACAACCCATTGCTGGAAGACAATTTTTTAGATTGGTCAAAATTTAAAAGAAGTTGCATATAACAATATAAAGTTTGTGGAATTATAAAAAAAAATGTTCATATAAGAGAGAAAACATTGTGGAAAGGGAAGATATTGCTTGTTACAAGCAATTTCTTCATTTTCCACAATGTTTTAAAAGCTGTTTTACATATGGGGGCTTCAAATTGTGCGCTTATATGGGAATGGGTAAATGCTATTGTACCACCTGAACTATATATATTTGGTATAAACCAGATAGGTTGTCCAGGGACAATTTGTGCCAAGCGTTTAAGCATTTGAAAATCAAGTGTGACCTTGACCTGTGACCTAAACTCATGACTGAGTACAATTTAAACTGCAATCTGTGCAAAGATGTAGTAGTTGTGGTCTGAACAAAATATGGCCATGAACTGTTACCTTGACCTTTAACCTAGCTGGACAAATGTTTCTAATGGCACATCTACTCATGATGCAGAACAATTAATACCGACCCATGTCATGCTGAATATTATTTTTTTGTTTAGGATTGCATTAAATCAAAGGACTGAAAGCACTGACAGGCTCTAATTGTTGGTAAATAATCAAAACAACAACTTTGACTTAAAAGAGTCAAACCAGTGGTGTAGACTCAGATCAGATTGCACATATGTGCAGACTGATCTAAGTCTTTACCTCCTGCAAAAGCAAGAATATTCCAGGCTCAGCATGACAAGAGTTAATATCTATCTTTATATTAAGGAGCTAAGGTCCAGACATAGCTTTGAGCACCAGCTGTGACTCTAGCCTGGTACCTAACTGAACAATTGCTTCAAATTCCGCAGCTACTTGTAATAAGAACAACCGTCACAAACTATTTTGAAATCAATCCACAATTGTGGAAGTTGTGGTCTGTACAAAATAAGACAAATAAACTTACTCACAAACACAAACTTGTCGCTTTGTCATCTATGTCTAGCTCACCACAAAAGTGCTCGACAACAAAAAATGATTGCTAAACCAATTCTTCAACAATTCCCATTTTTATCCCCTAAAGAAATGACTTAACCCATTACCACAAGAGGAAATTTTAGACTGGTCCAAATTCAAAGATGTTGCAGACAACAATTTTTAGTTGATGCAATTTTAAAAATCTTGTCTTTTGAGGTAGAAAACAAAGTGGATAATGAATAGATTGCTTCTAACAAGCAATTTCTTCATTTTCCATCATGTTTTCATGAGCTTTTTTTCTTAGGGGCGTCAAAAAGCATCATTGTATGGGAATGGGTAAAAGAAAACAAGATGAAAATTAAGACATTGCTTCATACAAGCAATTTCTTCATTATCAAACTTGTTTTTACCCGTAAAGACAAAGATATTTGAAATTCTCTCAAACTGAAATTGTAATCTTTAAATTTGAACCGGTCTAATATTGCCATGTGGTAATTGATTAACTAGCTTCCTGTCACTTAAATGTTTTCATAAGGAAAAGAGTGGAATGCTTACTTGTTCATTATCCACAGCCTGGTCTCCTTTAGCTGGTTCTTCCTCTTCTTTGGGTTTATATAGTTCTTTAATATTTGGCCAGACTTTAAGTGTGAAGTGATCTGAATCTGCTGTCTCCTGACCTTCCAAATGTTCCTGGGGAAAAAGGGCTTCCTGGAGATACTGTCAATCTTACCAAAGCAACAAACACTATTAACCCTTCCCTGTTTTTCAAAATTTTAGACTTGTCCAATTTGAAAGAAGTTGTATACGACAATTAAAAGTGAGTGTAATTTGAAAAGTAACCAACCTATAGGGTAGAAAATATTGTTGGATAAGAAGAAATTGCTTGTTACAAGCAATTTCATCTTATCCCACAATATTTTCTCAAGTATAAAAACTCAGGGATGTAAAATCAAGGGCATAACCAGTAATTCATACCTCCATGAACAAAATTTGAGTACGCAGCCATTTTGAATGCTTACGCACAAAATAGTTCACTACAAAAAGGTATCAAAATTTGTAAAGTTGTTGTATTTTTCGCTCGATGCTATTAAATTATAAGAAATGAAGAAAATATTTTTTGTTTTCATGGAGGTATGAACCAAAAAACCTAATCACACAATTTATGAATCCGCTTCGCGTATTCATACAGTGTGATTAGGTTTTTTGGTTCATACCTCCATGAAATAAAAAAATATTCTCTTCATCTCTTAAATGATATATACAAAATAGCAGAGTTCTCTGTCTAATTATTTTGGAGAAGATGTTCAAGGATTTTCTCTTTAATTCCTAGGTATATTGATCATCCCACCATATAACTCTAATTTCCTGAATAAGGTAATGCTTTGAAGTATGAACATCAATACATACCAAGTATCAAAGCTCTAGGCTTATCGTTTGGGAGAGAAGATTTTCAAAGATTTCCTTCTTTATTCCTTTGCAAAATCAGCAATCGAACAGAAAAGGGCTAATATTCAGAGTACAGTTATTCTTTGAAGTCTTTTGGTAGAGGGACAATAGGTTGTGATATGTACTAAATATCAAAGTTCTAGGCCAAATGGTTTAGGAGGAGAAGATTTTTTAGTAATGGTGAGCTAACAACACCAAGAGTTGCCGAAAGCAAGGGGTTTAAATGCTGGTCAAAAGGTCTTGCACCACCTACACCTGTTGAATAGAAGGAGCGTGTACAGTTTTTCCCATGTTTTGTGGGTTTTTTTCACACAGTTTGTTACCTTAGCCTCCTCATCTGACACTTCCCCATTTGAGTCAATATCAAAGGCTGGATTGGCTTTTATTTCCATCATATCCACACTGAAAAATTTACATGCATACTATAGAAATTAATTGCATGAAACTATTACCTCATAATTCTGCTTCTTTCACACTTAAAATATATGAGAAAAGTTATGAGAAAAGTAGAAATTCTTATTTTCTAACAATGTTTTCTACCCTATTGGGTACCTACTTCTTAATTTGTTTACGCTTTAAACAGTTGTCTGCAGCTTCTTTTAAATTCAACTATTTGAAGTATTTTGGTAGAGGGTCCATTGATGATGATTTATACCAAATATTAAAGCTCTAGGCCTAATAGTTTGGGAGAAGAATTTTTTCAAATTATTTAACTCTGTTGCCATGGCAACCAAAGTTCTTCATTGATTTCGATTCTTTGAAGTAGTTTGAAAGAGCATGACCTAAGGATCATTTCTGTGAAGTTTGGTTTGAATTCTATGGTTAGTTTAGGAGAAGAGTTTTTGTTATTGTGTTATTGTAGATGGACAGACAGACGCCAGAAGTGCTTTCATTGTAATAAGAGCTTTAACAATACAAGGACACAGCTACTAAACTTTGCTTTTCTAGAAAGGAAGAGTTTGCAATACAAAATTGGTAGTAAAATTAGCTGCATATGTCTACAAAGCATAAACAATTTCTAATTTAAAGGGGAGATAATTCTTGAACCAGGGGGAATTGAGACTTCAAAGTTGCGTCTTGCAAAACTTCAACATGTGGTAAATTTTTGCATAAAGTTTCAATGATATTGAAGCATAACAGAAGGAGAAGTTCATGACACAAAATTGGTAGTATTTTGCACACAGACAGACACACAGACAAACAGGCAGGGGTATAATAAATCTTTCCCTAGAGAGTCTTATTATGATTTTTAACACATGTGCTAAATTTCAAACCAAAATAGTTAAAGAGATAGACACGTTGTAAGACTTGAATTAAAACCATAACCAAATCTGTTTGTCAACAAGAGGCCCAAGAGGGCCTTTATCTTTCCACTGGCTTTAACATCTCCAGATTTGAAGTCTGTAGTTTCAGAACAATGCTTGTAGATGCTGGACAAAAGCTAATCACAATAGATCATATGATGAATTGTTCAGGTGAGCTAAGAAAGGGTGTATATCATAAAACAAGATGTGCCTTTAAATCACAAATGCCAAGTTTTGACCTTGACAGATGACTTTGATCTTGTCATATTACTTTGATATTTGCGCATGCGTAAACATGAGACCATGCCAAATATAAGCTCAGAGGGATTTGTATTCTAACAAAAGTTTTTATCAAATATACAAAGTTTCTTTCGCAATCAAAGATGGGTGTCTATGATAAATCAATAGCATTATGATACAAATGTCTGTACTATGAACGCCATGATGTTCCAATTTTATTTTCATTAAAGAAAACCCATATAATACTTGGTCTTGTAGTATTCTTTTGTCTGAATTCAATTTCTTTTAAAATGCAAGAAGAATGGTTGAAATCAGTACATTGATTTGGCAGAAGATGTTTGAAGAAAAAGTTTACGCAAGAACAGGTAGTTGCACCCACTGATGAAACACTTGCGACAGACAACGCCATGACAATAGCTCTCTCACAACTAAAAATTGTTAAATAAATATATTTCTCCCATAACCTGAAAATTTTGGTTTTGTTTAATCTGAATTCCAACAAATTATAGCAGACTAATCATAGCTACAATGTTTTACATAACTTATTGTCAATATATCAAAATGATTTTGTTAGGTAGTCGGCATATACAAATCTGTAAGGGAAGTCATAAAAAATAATTCTATAGCTTCATAAGATGCATTTATCTCCTTTTGATCAATGTTCCAGATAATGTACCTATTCAAATATTCCTACACATATAAACAATTCAAGTAAAGGGTCACCCAAGGAACATTGTTGAAAGTGGTCAAATGGTTTGGGAGGCAAAGATTTTTAAAGATTTTAAAGTGAAAATAAGCCCCACCCTGCCTAGCCCATATTTGAGGGTCAATCAAAATTTCTTGAACAATTTAAGTAGAGGGTCAGTCAAGGAACATCCATGCCAAGTTTCATTTAAATCAGCCAAATGGTTTGGGAAGAGAAGATTTTTAAAGATTTTAAAGTGAAAATACCCCCCCCCCAATATGCCACGCCCTGCAACACCCATATTTGGGGGTGAATCAAAATTTCTCTAACAATTTAAGAAATTTAAGAAGAGGGTGGCCCAAGGAACATTCATGCCAAGTTTCATTAAATTCAGCCCATTGGTTTAGGAAGAGAAGATGTTTAAAGAAAAGTTTACACAAGGACGCACACCAGACAACGCCATGACAATAGCTCCCTGGCCTTCGGCCAATGGAGCTAAAAGGGGCATAGTTACACTGAAATGAAAATCATGTAATAAATCTTTGCCAAGGAGATGGTATTATGTTAACAAAAGCATACACAAAGTTTCAAAGCAATATAGAATATGTAGGGACAGAGAAATGAGATGTGCACATAAAAATTTAGCAAAAGCATTATGCTGACTTACAGGTCACTAGAATAGCCCATATTCTACAAATGGTTGAGCTAAAAAGTACCATGAGTAGCTGTAATAGAGACGTCTTACTGTATTTCACTTACTGTTTTTCACTTTACAAAAATATAAATCTTCTAGGTTTAGTGATCAAGTTACTTACATCTTATCTCCATTTGCATCTAAGTCAATAAAAGCCATCTCTGCCTTGATTCTCTCTTTTTCTGCTTTTCTCTTCTCAAGTTCCTCTGTTTTGTTAGACAAAAACACAAGAAAACAATTCAGATGCCAAATTCAACAAGCATGATATCATAAACAGAAAGTTTTAACCCATTCCTATGAAATTCTGTCTTATTAAGAAAACATTGTAGGAAATTAAGAAGTTGCTTGTTATAAGCAATTTCTTCACTCTCACAATGTTTTCTACTCCAATAGACAAAGCTTTTAAAATTTCTATCAATTGACCAATTGCTGGCTCCAATCCACTTACTCAATCTGCATTGCCCATGGACTCTTAACTGTATGTTCCACTTTGATTTTAGACAGTCTTATTTTGCAAAATTCCTGGCAAATAGCATCTAACAAGAGTAGAGTGGTTGGTTTGATGACCTAAACATCATGACTACAGCTTATTCAGCTTATTGTTACAAATAATTTCTACATTTTCCATACTATTTTCCCTTTTGAGGAGCATAAAAAAGCCAGATTGTATGGGAATGGGTTTAACCAGAAAAAACCATCGTGGTGAACTTGTTCAAGTAGATGTGAAACACACCTTTATACAAAAATATCTTCAATATTCTTAAACCCTGCTGGGTTTATTTTGGCTTTGTTATAAAGGGACAAATCTTTTTAATTTTTTTAACTCTGGAATTTTTTAAAATTTCATTTACTATCATTTACAACCTAAATGCCTTAACTACAGCTGTAGTTACAATGTTTCAGTCCCAAAACTGAACAACCTGTAGTTACAATGTTTAAGTCGCAAAACTAATGAAAATGCTTCATATAAATATTGGCAAATATAAGAGTTCAAAGTTCACTTCCGTTTAAATGAATGATTTAAATCTTTGCTGGACAACTGTGATCCATCAATTATAAAAGAACAGGTTCATTAACCCATTACCACACTATCCCACAATTTTTATGTGCTATAGAAATATGGCTGTAAATAACATTGTGAGAGTAGAAGAAATTGCTTGTAACAAGCAATTTCTTCTTTTCTTACATTGTTTTCTACCTCATATGGACTTCGTTTTTCAATTAAAGCCTACTTATTTTGTTATCTGTAACCTCTTTCAATTTGGACTAGCCTTAACTTCTGTTGTTTTGGAATGAGTTAAATTGCTTTACCGTTCCATGCCTGCTCATGTTTGTCCTTAGCTTCCTTCTCTGGAGCTTCTGCTTCATTCTTCTTGGCTGAAAAGAAAATTGATTTAATTGGGTTTAACACCACTTTTAACAGTATTTCAGTCATATCACAGTGGCTGGAGCACCTAAACACAGATTCCTGGTATTTCTCACACTAATACTACCATTACATTATTCTGAGCCTCAAGCTGCTCATCTCACTTAGGCTTACGATTATCCACCCATTGGTGAGAGACAAATGTCAAAAAGGATATTTTCCGCAGACAGGACCAAACCCCGGGCTCCTTGATTAGGAATCCTATGGGCTAACCCCATGCTATGACCGTAGCTGAAAGGAAAAATGTAAGTCCAGGTTTTTGAATTGCTGATTTTCCTCCCTTTAACCTACAACTAGACATTACAATTCTGAGCTGGTCCTAATTTAACCCATTCCCACTCAGTGACGCTTTTGAACGCCCCTCAATATAAACACTTTTGAAAACATGGTGGATAATGAAGAAATTGCTTGTTACAAGCAAATTCTTCATTATCCACCATGTTTTCTACCCCAAAAGACAAAGATTTGGAAAATTCCATCAACTTGAAATTGTCGTCTGCAGCTTCTTACAATTTCGGCAAGTCTAAAATCTTCTCATGTGGGAATGGGTTAAAGAAATTGCAGACAATTGCAGTTGGTTAATTTCAAATATCTCTATCTTTCTGGACAGCAAACTCTATTGAAAATATAGGAATATTTCCTGTAACAAAAAGTGTCACTGTTTTCATCATTGTTTCCAGACTATTTCCAAGAGGGTTGTAAAAAGTGGAGTTGGGTGGGGATAGTTTAACACAGTCCACAGATTGGATTTGACTTACAGATTTTTGGAGGGCTCCCCATCTTTTATAAAGAAATAAAGTTTATTATGAAGACATTTTTCCGATCTTATATAGATTGAAAACAAACCTCTTGATTAACCCATTCCCATACAATCCCATTTTTGACACTCATGAAAAGATTTTGAAAAAAAAAATGTGGAAAAAGAAGAAAATGTATCTCCTACTGCTCTTTGTTTGCTGCTTGATTCTTAACATATTTTGAAAAATCTAGTAAGAAGATCCAGAAAGATTGATTTTTCTTTTTAAGGTCTCTGCAAATCTTATCCACTGAAAAAATTAATTCAAAATAGGGTTTTGAAATTTACTGGTAAGGAACCACTAACATGAAAATTTGAGATTGAAATAAAACAAGAGTGCCATTGGCCCTTGGGCGCTTACCTGAGATAAAGGCTCTTTTTCTTTCAACAGTCTAATTCATGTTTAGTTTAGGATTATGATACAAATGGGCCATACTTTATACATATATAGACTATGTACCTGGGGATTCAAAAGTCTAAATTACAAATTCCAAGGCTTAAGTGCATATTTGAAAGAAGGAGGAAACTTTTTCTCCCTCTGGATCCATGGGTTATAATTTCAGAAATAAGAAAAGTCAGTGAACTGATGCTTCATGCCTATAACCCCAATCCCCCTGGGGCTACGCCTATGGGGACCCAAGGATCATGAATTTAGGTATTTTGAGAGAGGTCAATATACTGATGCTTCATTCAAAATATCAAGGCTCTTTGCCTTCTGGGTCAGGAGGAGATTTTAAAAGATTATTTTAAAATTTCACTTTTTTTGCTATGGCAACCAGAGTTTTATACAGATTTCAATTCTTTTAGCTATTTTCAATGGGGACCTTCTGCCAAATTGGACCAGTGGTTTGGGAAGAGATGTCATATAAAAATCCTTCTTTATTTCTATGTAAACCCCAACCCCCTGGAGACCCGAGGATCATGATTTTAGCTGTTTTGAAAGAGGTCAATATACTGATGCTTCATGCAAAATATCAAGGATTTTTGCCTTCTAGGTCAGGAGGAGAAGATTTTTAAAGATTATTCTAAAATTTCTCCTTGTTGCCATGGCAACCAGAACTTTTTATGTATTTCAATTCTTTTAGCTATATCCAGAGAATACCAGCCAAGAAACATTTCTGCCAAATTTGGTTCCAATTGGCCCAGTGGTTTGGGAGAAGATGTTTTTTAAAGAAATTATGGACGCCAGACGGACCCGTACAAAAGTTGATCACAATAGCTCACTTGAGCACTTTGTGCTCAGGTGAGCTAAAAAAACATAAATAATTAAAAGGTAATAAAAATTCATTCTCCAGGAAGAAATACCTTAATTACATTGGAAATTTCCAATGTTTCGATAACATCACAATTGTCTGATTATTAATAAGCATCTCAAGAGCTTTGGAAAACATTGTTGAAAATAAAGAAATAGCTTGTTAAAAATGTCTTTGGCAACTTCCTCAAACTTAGACCAATCTAAATTTTGTCATCTGGTAACAAGTTAATGCCCAAAATTGTTGATATTGACATTTTTTCATTTTTTGTGAATAAGAAAAATGATTTAGTCTAAAATTTGAAAAATAGAAAAAATCATTGTTTTGTCTTTTAGACTGTTTTTCCTGAATAATGGGACTAATACATACTCTCCATTTCTGTCTTTAATGCTTCTAGTTCTGCTTTTTTCTTTTCCAGTTCAGCAACCTCTGTCTGTAATGAAAATTATACAGGTAATTTGTTGGTTTGAATAGGGTTTAACCCCACTTTCAACAGTATTTCAGTCACATTGTGGAGGCTACTAAGAATGGATTACTGGTATTTCTCACTACAGTACTACCTTTGTATTCTTTCTGAGCTTCCAACAACTCATCCAACAAAACAAACATCTACAACATTTGATAATCATACAATAATAAATAATCATTCAAAAGTAGAGATTGTTTATTGACATGAATTTATCTTTTTTTAACATATTTCTGCTAAGAGGTGAATTAACCCATTACCCCACGATAAAATTTTATATTCAAAGATATTTCAGATAACAATTTTAAGTTGATGGAATTTTAAAAATCTTTGCCTTTAGGGGTCAAAAAAATTGTGGATATAGAAGACATTGAATGTAACAAGCAATATTTTTCATTTACCAAGTTTTCTAAAGCCTTTGTCCTAACACATTACTACTTGGCAAAATTTTGCAAAGGTCCATATTGAAAGAAGTTGCAGACAACAATTCAAACATATGAAATTTCAGATGTCTTTGCTTTGCTCTTGAAAACATTGTGGATAATGAAGTAATTGCCACAATATTTTCCAAAGCTTTTTTTGGGGGGAATGTCTGATGGTGTCATTGAGTGAGAACAGGTTGGGTGGCATAAAAAAGTGAGATTACACTCATGGAAAAAGGGTTAAACTCACCTTTTTCTCCTCTTGTTTTTTCTTTCCTTCTTCCATGTAACGTAACTTTGTTTTATATCCTTCTTCTTGAAGCTGTCGAACACGATCTGCTTCCTCTCTCATCTTTTTACCAAGCTCTCTGTAAAAACAAAACTTATTTATTGTACAAAAATGACTACATATAGGTGACTCTCTTGAAGTGAGATCAATCAATGGCCAATTAACTTTATCTTTACTTTAGAAAATGAAATGTTTGTAAATACCAATTAACGAAATAACTGATTGTGTTGTGTTTATGCCACTCAACAGTAATTCAGTACTAAAGCGGAAGTCGGTGTACCAAACCATGGCTTCCTGTTGTTGCTCAGTACAGCCTCAACATTGGATCAGGGCCACCAGCTGCTTATCCAAATTGGGCACACTACTTCATTTGTATGTTTGCTGGTGACAAATGACATATGTTGCAATGACTTATGACACATGTCAGAAATGATGTTGCCTGAATCTGAGTTCAAACTCATCACTCTAAGATAGAAGATATTGCATTATCAACTGAGCTTATCAGGCTCACAAAAAATTGATGAAAGGTTCCTTCATTTTTAACTTCATACCTGTATTGTAAATAATATTCTTTTTGAGTAAACATTTCTCTTAGGGTTAGATACTTGGGTAAAAACTTGACTTTGATTACTTCTGGTGAATAGATATCAATGGTAGACATATATGAGCAACTACTGAGATCTCATGCCAGTTTTAGCTCACAGATAGACATAATTATCCTTGTGTAAAATGTCTTTATCTTTTTCTATACAAAGCCTCATCTTATTCTATGATGACTTTTTTCTAAGCATAGCAAAATAAGGAAATGATTTTTTATTTCCTATGTAGTCAAAGTTCATTTCAGGTTGCAATAAACCACACATCTTTTCAATCGACAGATCGTGGCAGAGATGTGGAAATACAGACTTTGACCACTTGTCCAAATACAAGTAAGACATGATTTTCTACTTGTCCCAAATTAAAATGAATTTGTCCTCATAAAAGTGAAGAGATAATTTTGAGAAAATATTGTTGTTAATGAAGAAAATGCTGGTACCCAGCATTTTCTTGATTAACAGCAATATTTTTAACCTTCAATATGAACATTACAATAATTTTTCACTAATATATAATCAGATATTTTTGAGATCCCTTCTATACTTTTCCAAGATATGCATGTGTATTTATCATAACCCAGACAACTTGCCTTGAATATATACTTATCTGCAAGTAAAAAACCCCAAGTCCGTCAATTCAAGCAAGGGAATTCCACACTTTTGCACTTGCCACACTTACTGACCTCCAAGATGGATAGTTTGACCCAGAAATTAAATTGTAGTTTGTTAAGTGTATGGCCAGGGCAGAATACAAAAACAAACTGTGGCATCACAAAGTTGTAACTACAGCTTGAATAGATGCAGGTAAGCCATTTAGTGGTAAAACCACCAAAAATGCTTGACTTAGATGTTCAAGGTCAACATTCAATGGGGTCTAAATGAATGATTTGATTTAAGACTTTTTTATGTAAAGCTATGATTGATCAATCAACAGTTGAGCAACCTAAACACACAGAAAATAGTTTAACAAAATCCAGCTTAACTCATTCTCATTTCCCTTTTTTAAAACCATACAGGAAAACAATGTATGAAATGGAGAAATTGCTTGTAACATCTATGTACGAAATATCCTTGATCTTAACATTGACATCATTCTGTTTGAAGCTCTGTTTAAACTTACTTGCAGTTATTTACACACTGAATACTGCCAGCCCATTCATCTGTCCCATCACAACAGTCTGGAAAAAGGTATTAGTATTTGAAACTTGAATACCACAGTAAACAACCTTTTTGTTAGAAATGTGATCCTAACAGTTAACCCATTACCAGATGGCAACATTTCAGTTTGTCCAAATTGATAGGTGTTGCAGACAACAATTAAAAGATGATGAAATCTTTGATTTTTTTAACTTTTTGGGTAGAAAACATTGTGGAAAATGAGGAAATTACTTCTTCATTTTCCACAATAATTTCTCAAATGTTTTTTTAAAGGTCGGTCAAAAGGTGTCATTGTGTTGGAATGGGTTAACCTTGATCCTGTGATCATGACCTTGACATTAGCTGATGCAACACTGAGCAAAGAAACTTTAAACAACACTATGTGTGCTATATCTGAGATGACCCTGGAATCATATGGAAATGCCCTTTTCAAGATTAAGCTTTAGTCAAACAGACCCATGATTGGGGTTTAACACCACTTTTAACAGTATTTCAGTCATATCGCAGTGGCTGGAGCACGTAACAATGGATTCCATGTATTTCTCACACCAGTACTACCACTATATCCTTTCCTAGCCTCCAGCTGCTATCCCACTTAGGTCTACAATTATCCACCCATTGTCGAGAGACAAATGTCAGGAAGGATATGTGCCACCGCCCATAACTTGTCTGCATCCTATCTTAGTTTGTGCTAAAAAAATCAGAACAGTTCACCTATACTTCAGAATAAGACATAATACTACAGTCCTTTCAACTTTTATGCTGGGTTTTATAGTGATTCTATTCAACTTGATTTTTTTGTTTTAGCTTTTAAAAATTTTGCTTATTGGCCTTTGAGTGCAAGACTAAACTAAGAAAAAATATACTGTACCACAAACACCATCATTGACCCGTGATGATAACACATTTGTAGGTCTGTATCCTGCATTTGTACAGTGAAACTTTCCATTCGGACATGCTGAAGTCCCTGAAAACATCACAAACAAATTTACCTGGAAATTGTCTTCACAAAGAAAGATTTCACTAACCCATTCCCACACAATAAAATTTTAGACTAGTCCAAATTGAAAGAAGTTGCAGACAACAATTTCTAGTGGATGGAATTGTAGATTTTTTTCATCATTTTGGATAGAAAACATTGTGGATAATGAAGAAATTGCTGTATCAAGCAATTTCTTCATTATCCACAATGTTTTCCAAAGCTTTTTTCTTGAGAGGCGTAAAAAGGAGGGCTTGTGTGGGAATGGGTTAAAAAGTTTTGATCTTCCTACAAAGTTTAGTAAAACTTTACTAAATGGTTTAGGAGTATACGATTCTTCAAGAATAATTCTATAATTTCTCTATGTCTGATAAACCTGTCCTGCCAGACCCCAATTTTAAAATTTCATTTTCAATTTCTGAAAAGGGTCAGGAAAATCACTTCCGTGTTTGGTCCAAATTGATCTTGTGGCCCTCTAGACAGTAAAAAAGAAATTGTCCTTAAGTCCCCTTTTCCAATGGAACCTTACCATTTTCAATAGGGTTCCAGTGTTCATTCTGAACGAGGATTGGGGGATTCCCCCCACTTTTTTTTTTTAAAGATTCCCCATATTTTCCACATTGGTGGGGGATTTTTTC
This sequence comes from Fragum fragum, assembly GCA_946902895.1. Taxonomy (NCBI): domain Eukaryota; kingdom Metazoa; phylum Mollusca; class Bivalvia; order Cardiida; family Cardiidae; genus Fragum; species Fragum fragum. The sequence goes on from OX336367.1 coordinate 24,682,501, forward strand.
TATAAACAAAGGGTATGAAATATGCAACATTTCTCAATTGTGTACATTTTGCACTGAAGTCCCAAACAACTTTGAAATCCTAGGATAAACACTGGGGTTCATCTTATAATGTAAAAATCATTCTTACCAAATTTTTATCAAGATTAGGCCAAAATTGTAGCCCCTAGAGAGAAACATAGAAATTATCCCTGAGGCCCCTTGTCCTGTGCTTTCAGATAGAACCTTCACATTTTCAATAGGTTCTGACCAATTTACATCAAGATACCGCCTAAATTGTGACCCACTAGAGTGCTGAAGTGCAAATAAAGAAATTGACATTAAGGCTTCATTTCCTCTGTTTGCCAAAAAAACCTTCCCATTTTCAGCAATAGGATTCACCTTTATGGTCTAACAATCTTTCTGTCCAAGTTTCATCAAGTCAAAATTATGGCCCCTTTAAATGAAAATAAAGAAATTATCGTCAAGGCCCCTTTTTCACATGTTTCCAAAGTAGACTTCCTATTTTCAATAAGTATCCAACAATCATTCTGGCCTGGTTTCATCAGGATTGGGTCAAAATTGTGGCCCCTAGAATGTAAACAAAGAAATTGCTGATGCTGGATGATGGACAATCAAGTATCACAACAGTTTACCACGAGCATGTTGTTCTCAAGAGTGCTAAAAATTAGGGCTGACTATCGGCTAAGAGAATCACTATCGCGATAGTTTTACTATCACAGTATTGATATCGTGATACTATCACTATCATCAGAAATCAATCGTGATATATCACGATACTATCGGTATATATTACTTTGTTTTATTTTCTATGTTTATCTGTATAGTTAGCATACTTTATAGGAGACTCTCTTTCTATCAATATTTTCGCCTTCCTTTACGAAGCCAAAATAGTCCCATAATGGTCCCAAACATGGGGCCTTTCCACCTTTGTTTTTCACAATCTCGAAATTTGCAGCCATGTCAGACGACAGAAATACGTAAAACAAAATAACTCGATTAGTGTGCTCGAAATAAGTAATTAATTATTGTAATTAATCGAATATCATTTATGATAGTCTTATTTGTATTTTTTTGACAATTCTAGCACAGAGATTTCATAAAACATTGATAACAAGTCTTAACTTAACATGCTTTTCGATTTTTGAGGACCTTTTCACTTTGTAAATCGAAAATTAAAATCAATTCCTGAACAAAAAAGGAGTACAGAAGTAACAAAAATCAAACATGCCTATCACATGATAATAGAAAGTGAAAGTAGGATAAGTTACACAGAAAACTCGTTCTCTCTCTCTCTCTTTTTTAACCTAAGAGACCAAGAAAACATTGAATTTCTGTGCAAGTAAGCTTTGAATATTTACTATCAAAACTATTGATATTTGAACAAACTATCGCGATAGTTATCAATGTCAGGGAATTGCAATTGATACATCGATATCGTGACTGTCACTATCACAATACATCGACCTATCGATCTATCGTTACGCCCCTACTAAAAATATTTGCTCAGTGTCCTAAATGTCTTACCTAAAGCTTATATAAGCTGTAGCTGTGACTTTAAAGTTACCAAACCAACAAAAATGTCTACCTAAGTTAGAGTTCAAAGTTCACTTCAAGTCTAAATTATTTGTTCAGTTGAATGAATCTTTGATTGATAGCCCTAATCCGTCAATTGTTATAGCTGAGTAAATACCTGGTTCATCCGATCCATCAGGACAATCGCAATAATCATCATTCACATAGTCAAATGGAAACTCTTTACTGCCATCCAAACATCGAAATGTGTTACCTTCTTTGTAAAGGCTGGCCACTATAAGAATAAACAACCTAGGTTAAAAAAAGTGTTTTACAAAATAATGATCACTCAATCCCAAATTTAAT